>CM042139.1:98189333-98393651 GCA_023376005.1 Doryteuthis pealeii | reverse complement strand
AAACAGTGAACGGCTTAGACGGATCGAGATCAGCAGTTGAGCTTTGGGCAGCAACAAACTTCAACTCCGCAACAAAACATCCCTCTGGGCATCATTTGTGAAAGCTAGCGCTCTGTAAGCCACCCAGCATTTCTCATGCTACTAAGCCGCTGCGGCCACCTCACTCCCACTATCACTCGAAGAAAATTAAAGAAGTCCATCTTTTTCTACGCGTAATCTTGTTCCTTATTGAAGTCTAGTAGCGACTTACCTACACATTACATCCTTTTGGAGTTGCCAGTTCGCGGATATCCGCTACATAACATAACACGATTCGAAAGCCAGGATAATACACTTCTAGCACATATATCGATTCGAAAAGGGACCTGTAGGTTTGTTCCAATGGTATAATCGTTGAAATTCTAAAGTGCTCAAGGATGATAGCAACTTGACCCACCGAGTTTGCTGCCCCCCCCCCGGAAGCCAATGGTGGGTTCAACGTCTAATCGGACTGGGTCAAAGTCTAATTACAACGCTCCGTATAATCCAAGTAAAGACCAAAAATGATATATGTCTCTTTGAACATGGGAACGTTAAGCAGGGGATTTCGTCCATTAAGTCACATGGTGCTACTGATGGCCAACACGTGACCCATTGGGGGTATTCACATCTTGCATGAGGTGTCATTGGGTTGTTTTAAAGCCGAAGCCACAGCAGGGGAACTAGAAAGGAGTGCTTCAAAAAGCATTTATTAAATTAGATTTATCAACATTCCAATAGTATCAGGAAAAATTGTTCCAAAAGTCTGTATAGGTAGGAACAGGCCATATGTGAGTCATATTAAAGAGTTTATCCAAACAATAATTCTAAAAAAGGCGGAAATTCTTGAAAATAACGAACTGTTCTATTTATTATTAAGCGTGAAGTTTGTATACCTGTATCTGCTGACGACTCAGTTGAAGAAAGAAAGTCATCAGGTTAATGGATTAATGCGCCATATCTGCATTGAAAAATCCAATCAATCAAACTGCATGAAATCATTAGAAATTAAATACAAGCAGTGTAAGAAAAGTTAATTAAGTTTGGGAATTTTTAACACATTACAACATAAAAAGAAAAGTAAGACAAACCGACCGGATCAAAGTAAAAAGCAAAAGGCTTACACTTTGAAATACTTTATAATACTGTTAGTTATGAGTGAAAAGAACGCTTGAGAACAATTGTTAAACAGGTAGTTAACAAGGAATATCATCGATGTAATCACAAATATAGCGCCGCTTCAAATTATGGAAAGAATGGGTGGTTTTTATCGCTAGTAGTTATTTACCGCGTTTTACGACAATCTGACAAGTATCATATTAACAGCCTGGTGGAAAAGAAGTGTCTTACTACAGTCTGTCATGAATCATTTAAAAGACGTGCATCTCGGTCGATTTGCTCGGTTTAGCCAAAGTGGGAGGAATCGCACTGAAGGTGAAGGAGGAGCGAGTAAGGGAAGGGGAGGAAAGGAGGAGGGCAGGAGGAGGGATAAGGATGAAAGATTCGAATTATCGCAGTAAAACATCCAAATCGAGTTTCTTCTTTGTGCAGATTCTACACCTAGTTAAATGGGAATAAAATAAACGATAACTATTGTAAGGTTTCACAACACACGAACACGACACACCACACACACACACACAATACACGGCAGTAATCCCACCCAAAAAGCAAAACCCACATAGCATTACACAGAAACAGCACGCACGCCACTCACACACAAGAGATGCCGCCGAAAAAATAATACACCAGAAAAAATATCACACCATGTGCTCAAAAAATCATGGACGCACACAACCGCACAAGCAGCCAACCCAACATTATTCCACGCAAACGCAAAACGCAACGAACCGGCCACAACATCAAATGCAATACACTCTTCTTCACACCACACAACACCAAAACCTCACACAACAACACACACACAACAACACAATATATACTTAATCATATAGTATATATATTCATAGACGAGCAGAGGAGAGGAGAGAAGAGAGAGGTCTGAGGAGCTTGAGTAAGATAGATGCGATATTACATTCAGTCAACACAAAATATATCTTACGACACCCCAATGAATACCTGAAATTATGACACGATGCTTTTGAATACTTAAAATTCTTCGGCAAATCGGCTCAAACATATCGTATTATTAGGGGAACAGAGTAACTATTCGTCCGCTTGACCTGATAACCTACGTAATACTCATGCCTATTCATCTAATATTATCCTTATCCTTCTTCTATCACTGTATGATGCCAGGACTTTTCATATTGATTAATTTAAAGAACCAAAAAATAAGAAAAACAAAAAATTAAAAAAAAGAATAGAAAATCCGATTTTGAGAAAGGGACAGCTTTAAACTTTGCTTAAATAATGAGACAGAAAAACTCAATGTATCTCGATGCAGTTATGAAACAATTGAACAAATTGACCACAATCTTACAACATGTGAATAGATCCAATACCCTCATTTCCATCATTTCATAAACTGTTACACTGCAATTGTTCTAAAGCTTTGCAAGAGATTGCAACCAAAGTCTTTTGGGGGATTTCGTTCATCTTCAACTGTCACATTGTGAAGGTTTTATTGACCGACGGATTTATTCGGAACTTTATTTTTTTTTCCCTGCCATAATTCTTCAACATAGGACTTGCAAGTACAAGATTTACTTATTCGGTCACATTCTTTCAGAGAAAAATTTCGTGACGAGGACAAGTTAGAGATTGAGGCAGAAATAGAGATAGGTCAGTGATGAGTCGAGAAAGCAATTATTGGGGAAGCAGACTCGAGCACAAAAATTCACTCCTAACTCTGAAGACATAGGTCGGTGTTTTTTGTTTTTTTTTACCGTTAATCAAAGTTAGCATTTGTATGGAATCAAGAACTGTTGTGTTAAGTAAATAGAGTACATGATGATTAAATTGTTTTTACGTACCACAACAACGCAAGTAACGGACAATTTTCTGATGAGAAGAAGGGCTCTCGAGGACGGTAAATGTAACTTAGTCATTCTTTATTTTTTGTCTGGTCTCCAAGGATGGAACCTTGTGTGTCATAAGCGGCACGGCAGAAGCAGCATTGTTTAATACAGAGTGGTATTAGCACGAGAACGTATGTTTGATTGCTCGTACCACGTAGACAATTAATCAAATTTTTAGCGGCTTGTAGAGGATTAATATATTGGTTCTTCTGTATTTCCAGGTCTTCTACTCTTCCTATCACCACAAACCATTCAAATAATGTTACTCAAGACGATGGCTGGATCACGGGTTTAAGCGAAAAGACGAAACTTATTAGTGACCCTATTCTTTGGACACAACCATTTATCGAGCTATTCGCAGGACACTATGAATATATACTTCCCATAGCTGATATTGGTGCGGAGCAGAGGCATGTTAGCGCACGTGCTTTAATCAAGTCAGAGCAAGTCGGACTAATCCATGATTCAGTGATGAGACTATGCCATAAAAGGGGCATAACCAACACGATCACCATAAAAAAGAATACAAGAGGAACTTGTAAATAAACACATGATGGGAAAGATTGTCTCAGTTGTTTCTCTTCATAGTGCGGTTATCACTGACGCTAGAAATATCTGACGTTAGAAAACGTGCCGCCCCTAAACACAATGATCAATTGAATACAATTTTACAAAAGGAAAAGGCTAATACTTTGATTTAATATCTGCAAATCTAACAAATATAATCCCTTGAAGAAATCTTCACTTCTTATCGATCTTCTCTCACGTTTCTGCAATTCCTTCTGGGAATTTTCTTAAATCTGCGCCGCCATCATTATGCACTTGAGCAAAAAAATTCTCCCTTTTGGTATGAAAATTACTGCTATTAGAGCACTTGAACGACATCATCGCCTTTTAACGACCCATCTGTTAATTTCCTTAAAATTGCCATGCAGTCTTAAGCCACTGTAGTTTACAACTTAGGACGAAATAGAAAATGTTATAAGGAAACGAAACTCTGGCTTAACTAGTGTGTTTTTATCGCTCCAACAGGATCTCAAAGTAACAATAGATGAGGTTGAAAAAATCGATCAAATACATACATTTTGCTCGGAAGCTAAACAGAAGATCGTGGAAACAATTTTTGAGAAGTGACAGTGGATACAATTAATAGTTCTAGGTCTTGAAACACATACTCAATAGAAAAGTGGATTAGAGACCTGAGGAACTGGAACCAAGGACAGTCTAGATTTACCGTCAACTGATAGCACTATTAGATCCGGATGAGGTACTGAAGAACAGCGTAGGACTGTGTCACCGACTTTCCATTATACTGGTGAAAAACAAAACTCCCGTAAAAGGTCACAGAAAATCAGGATTGTAGTTACGTGTCTGCGATTTCAAACCAGTGCCCCAAAGCTCTGGAAAAGACTGGAGGAAACTGAAGATAAGTGAATAGCATCGGGACTATGAAGAACAACAGAAGCAAGAATCTTATAGAAACCAAAAAATTATTGATCAGAAAACCCAGAAAGCTAAATTGGTTAAATCTACTTCAATCCAGAACATAAAGTTTACTTGACAAAGAGAATAAGATCGATTAACCTGAAGAAAATGCTAAAGGACAAACAGAGTTAGTTAAGTTAACTAATCCATTGATTCAGAATGAACACTTTCAATGACTAAAAAACATTTCTTTTGGATCTAAAGCAAAAAATCTCTTGTGACAAATTGATTACCAAAATAAAACACCGAGAGAACGAATGTCAACTGACCTATCTTGTAAGGATAGGGTCAGTTAGTTGATGAAAAACAGTCTATAAAAAAATCTGGGAAATATCTGATTTTGATAAAATTTATACGTGTGACTTAATTACATCAACAAATTCGTGGTGTTTAATTACTGAAATCGTTTAAAATCAAACGATTCAATGCGACAAGTAATCAAAGATTTAAAATAGAATAATTACCATTGCTTATTTACACAATTAACCAGAACTAACTTTATCAATACCTACTTAATAAAACACAATTCACCTTTTAATATGAAACGCTAATTTTATAAGTCTCAAATTTAATATTTATTTAAGATTCTAAAAAACATACTTTAAATAACATATTTATTATACTACTCATTATTGTATTAATAACTTTTTTGATAGAGAAACTCTATCAACAATGTGCCTTTTCAAACTTTTAAACAAGAATAAATTACGTTTAATTTTTTGCTTTACAATTATCTTCGTCTATTGAATAACTCATCGAAAAGAGAAAAGATCTACCAAAAATTCAGTTATTTTAGCTTTTTATTTTTACCTTAATTTTCCGAATTTTCGGGTAATTTATTTCTGAAAAAAAAGCCTTCACACAAGCTATGGACTCAATAAGTAGCAGGTGGAATTTTTCAGACAGCAACTGCTTAGATTTTTCTTATGCAGGACGCATCTTATACACATTGTTACCGACAAAGATTCGACCACGAGGAATAATCGATTTGAGTAATCTATTTGTTTGAAGATTGAAAATTGAGACAACTTTTGCAGTCCTAATATTAGGAAAAAGAGAGTTTGCAAAGTGAATTAAATGTAAAAAAAAAATACGTCGGAGTGTTAGAACAAACAACATTAAAACTCATTATTGTAACAGATTTTTATCAAAGGAAGCGTTTGAGCTAATTCAAATTGAAAATGGATTATGGAATTTTATTAAAGCTACGGTTAAATACAAAGTAAATGCGAATTACTCGCAATAATTGTTTAGCTGGGATTTTTGCCGCGCGATCCATTTACAGAAAGGTAGCGCAAGGTTGGGCACCAAAACTCCACTTGGGCACACCGGGTAACCAGCAACCTTGGGAACTGAAACTTAGAAAAACAAAACAAGAGGAAGAAAGGTTGGCATCCACAACAGTCGAGCAAACACAATTTTTAGTACTATTTACTACTGGCAGAGGAGTAGTTCCTAGGAGGCTGAGTCCTCGACTGGCACCACGGTTGCTACGACATCCTACCCGTTAACCCTTTATGTTCACTTCATATTTTAACTAAACATTAAAGGATACGTTAAACTGTCTCAAACAATAATCTCTCCCATCGCCCTCTTACACACATAAGAGACTAACATTATATGAGAAGGCATATTGGCTAATGTCAGTGAGAAGTGGGGTCAGTTTTTGAACTTAATGTTCAATTATGACTACTAGAACAATTTAAAATGTTACTGTTTTTCAAACATAACTCAATCTATAAAGCGGATATATTTTAGTAATGGATTTCTGTGTTATTAAACTACACCAGGAACAAAGATTTTAGAAACAAATTATTCCCAGCTGAGTATATAAACTATATATATAATTAAATATATATATATATAATTTTATTATATATATCAACATCTTGCACGTAAACAGAAGTTGGTATCGCCATTAAAAAATACCAAATACAGGAAAAAATCAATTGATATACATGGATAGCGCAATGAATAAATTCTGATCAATTGCAATTTTGCTAATCTGTGGTTTGACAAGGGCGTGTTTCTGTTTCATTAGCCTCTTAAGCTGATATGAACTTTGAAATCAATTCTGTTAACCATAGAATCAGAGAAGGGGCCTGTCAAACTTCATTCACCCAAATGTCATTTGACCCCCCCGCGGATTTTAAGCACTTTTCTTGTGTTCGTTTGGCTTTTGCCTCTTTCAAGTTTTGTAAGCGATTAAAAATCATTACGAGGCATGCTTTCTCGCTGAACTCAGCCGTTCTTGAAATGACAGAGAAAAAATATTGCTATTGATAGAGTAATTGAATATATGAATTAAAAATGGTTTAGGATGGTTTACTCTAATTGCGAAATCCTTGATTATTTTTTTATATGTTCTTAAATTGGCCAGCTGTAAGGATTTTCTATTATTACACATGGTTACTTCAGAGAGACAAGATCGTTTTAAGCAGAAGAGAATATTAGATCTCTGATATTTCTTTATAATCTGATCCCATTTTGTTGTTAAATCCACTTCAATTTTTGATTAAAACCTGCATTTATTTAAATAATGATCATTATAACGTTAAGTTAGATTTATATTGAATAATTTGTGAACGAATATTCTTTTCGTTACATACCTAACATGGCAAATTCCAATGCGCTAATATTATCTAAATTGACGCTCTTTAGAATTTGAATCAGGCATGTGGACTTTATGTTGTATGATTACTTTATTACTTTTAATTACTATTTTATGAAGAAAAAAAAATATAAAGGGCTACACATTAAAATGTATCATGTCGGCTCATCATCAGCTCGACTTTTACCGAAAAAGATCCAAACCGTGCTACTCCAATACGCTGAGTTTGCAACCAGGGTCGGTATTGAACCCAGAGCCTTGTGGGTTTTGAGTCGGGATTTCTAATACAATGAGCATAAACCGACCTTAAAAATTGCTTCAACATTCGAAGGGCTTTACCAGTAATATACAGGGTACTTGAAAACTGTACCGGGCACAATGCTCAATTCGATTCAATAATTACAATGATTTACTGAATTTTATTTGTTTTCGTGCCTTAATTATATTGTATTCATATGACATAGGTTACTTGAATGAATTCAATACTCTTGATTCTGTAAACTTCCTCCAACTTATATTTGCTGACTGAAGTGAAGGGAGTTATAATAATTAAATTACCTATTAATAATTTCCACACAAAAAGATATTTAATACAAACCAAGGTATGTTGCGAATTGAAAAGCCGATGGGCACCCAGCGTTCGCTGACATCTTCTAGGTTGCACTTCTGGTAGTTTCCGAATTAACCCACCTTTCTATTATAAAACACGTGGACTACTGAAACTGTTGGCAAAAATTGATGATCACTAACAATTAGTGGATTTGAAATGATTTTGAATTCCAAAATACGGATACCTTCACAACGGATAACCAAAGAGATTTACTAGACGTCGCTAAAATCCAGGATATATCAACCAACATCTTAAGAAAAAGACCAGAACAGGTAGATGCATAAGATTGGACTGTTAGACATTCTAGCATACCAGCGCAAGTAAAGAAAGCCACTACTTCAGGCCAAGCTACGTAGAGATATACGTACTCAAAGACAACAGCATAAGTACACCACAGAGAAATAAGATAACGTATGAAAAAATGCAATTACCGGGCATACCGTCATACGATACAATATCCTCTATCTAAAGACGACGCTATTACAACACAAGCTAGGATAAATGATAAATCATAGGACGTAAAATATTCAAAATATAATAAATTTCCACTAGTGCATTTGCGTAAGAAAGGTTGGGGATCTGGTTCGCAAATATTTCATGTCAAATCATACCGTACATACGCTTGCGTCCATGATTTCCTGATGGAAACAGTTCAATCACATGGAAGTTACTTGCTGTGGTTATTAGTATTCGGGAATAGTTTTTGCGCTAATACTTTATGCAGATGTTTCACTTCCGTGTGTGATGTGAAATTGCACATTTATTTAATTACAGAAGCTATTTTCTTTACAAGTTACGAACTGGACCATAACGCCGCGGAAGTTAACCAAAAACTTTTGCTGTACGGAAACGTGTAGTGCAGTTATCACCCTCACAGTATAATTCTTAATACAGTTAATTAACTGTAATTTAAGAGATGTTCACTCGTTTTCAAGAACTCAATGACTAAGTTACGTCAGTGCCGAGACCGTGGCCTTATAGATACCAATTCAGAGTATCAAGCGCTCGGATCTTCAAAAGTCCTTGGAGTTAGTTCATGTACCATGAACTCGACAAAAACATATCCAGTTCTGTCGAATTGTGTCCACATAAATATTTTAAATCAATTTAGTATATTTTCCAGTTGGAAATCAAGAATGTGCATTGTAGTGCTACCTCCAGAATACACAACATTATTTAGCCAAAACTTAACTTTTCTTATTGTGACAAAGAATATACTATTACTGATTTTTTTTTGTAAGATATCATGTTGGTACCGAGATCATGTGTGACTTATTTGAAGTAATTCTTCCAACATATTGTACGCCGGATGTCACAACACCAGACAATAGAAAAACAATGTTTAAACATTTTTCTTTTCAGCACACAAACTTGAAAAATGCTTTGCATTTTAATAAAACATTTGGGCCGAACCATTTTCTTTTCTATCTTAGGAGGACAAATAATAGTTCACTTGATAAAAATTGAATTAAATATTGACAAATTAATTAATATTCTAATTATATAATATATATATATATATATATATATATATATATATACAATATATATGATGTGTGATGTTTGTGTCGTGTATTGTGTGTGTGTGATGTGTGTTGTGTGTGTGCTAAAGTGTCTTCCACTGCTATGAGTATTGCAATCAGATTGATGCGTTTACTAACTCACAAGTGTGCTTTAATGTAACAAATATTCATCTGTATATTTATATATATATATTATATATATATTGTGTGTGTGTGTGTGTGTGTGTGTGTGGTGTGTTAGAATGGGAAAAACGAAATATAAAACAATGAAGCTTATCAAGCTCTGTCGTGTAGCATAGAGACGCATAATTGTCCATTGTATCAGGTTCATTATGATAATTTGCTCATGTTGTCGAGGTCATACTAGTGAGAAAAGAAGAGACACACCGTCATTTCTATCTATCCATCTACTCTATCAATCAATCTATCTATCTGTTTTGTACCGGCGTTCTTTACAGTGACGACATGCACCCGGTTCTCACTATATAGTGAAGACACCGAGTGGAAAGTTACTTATTGTTACGTTAACAAAAGCTAGTCGTGATATGTACCATTATTGGTTAAATTTACACTTGGTCTTTTTTACCCTATTTCAGACTTGACTTCTTTTACTGTTTGGGCACTAACATCACAACACTATCTTTCTCTCTCTCTTCTCCTCTCTCTTCTATCTTCTCTCTCTATATATATATATATATATATATATATTTATAGATATATAATATATATTATTATATACTGTGTGTGTCGTGGTGTGTGCTGTGTGTGTGTGTGTGTTGTGTGTGGAATGATAATTATATATATAAATTTAAATTCGAAACCGTTTTTAAGAATCTCTCTCTCTCTTCTGCTCTTCATATATATTATTTTATATATTATTTATAATTAATATATATATTCAGTGACAAAATGCACATATGAAAATGCTATGTGAGAAATGCTCACTTCTTTAGTTGAAAAAGGGAAAATAGTAAAAACTTTATTTACATTTGATCGAACTCTTAGATTTTATTATAGCATACCAAATTGTCAGACTAAAAATTGAATTTGGAAATTAAAAAAAGGCAATAGAGGCTAGGTAAAAATCATACACATTTAAAGGGTAAATAGTTTGGGTTAAAAGTACACTAAGGATTACAATTAATTCTTGTATTGTCAGTTAGGAACATGAAGAAACCGATCTAAGAGTTGATTTATACCAGTTGAAGTGACAATCAATTCTAGGTTGCAGGTACACTCAAAGACCAATTGGTGAGAATTCTAGACTGTTAAATATAGTTTAACACTATTGTACGCTATCTCATGGTAACCAGGAATGGGAAAGTCACTCTGTAGATCTGATAAGGGGTTCAGTCCTAAGTTACCTGAAGTATTGCTTATGACATGAAGGCTGTCGGTTCTACAAGAAACCAACTTAAGAAGCAGAGAGGACACACTTGGCCGAAAAAGGTTGCTGTATTTAAAATAAAGACGAGGAGTCCGAATAATCCAAAAAATTCTAAGTATCCAGCCTCATCTCAAAAATTTCAGAGAAAACAATGTTTAGATGTTTTTCCATTTATTGCTCAGTACTATATAATATAATTATAACTTTTGTTTGAGCGAATAGAAAACTTCAGAATCTAGCTCTGCGTTTCTAATTATGGTTTTCATATCTACACTTTCCTTCTTACAAACTGTGAGGATATTAATGCATTTACTGCTTATATTGTATTCTATAAATTATCTCTTATACATAGTAATTAGATATTTGGGATCTACTGCCTCTCGGTTCATAATTTGTATTCCAAGAGAAATAATTCAATGCATATCTCCGCGGGGTGCTAGTAGCAGTAATTCACGCCAGTTAATGTGCTCTTGCTCGTTTAAATATTAACACGATGCATTGACGGCAGAGATATTTTCATTCCTTTCATTGCTTCATTCAACATAACGTGGAAAACCAAATCAAATGGTCATCAAGGGCAAACGGTAAAGTCGATTGTAACACCTGTCGACTATACACTACTGAGCCCGAAATTAACTGTTGGCCCGGGTTCATATGTTTAGTTTTATGAAGAAGATTTTCATAAGTAGGAAAAATAAGAAAAAAAATTTATATGTATGAAATATTTAACCTATTTAAATATGGGATGTCTTTATTTCACCTATTTATTTTTAGGTGACTAATTTTTAGAGGCATGTGTCCGTCAGATTTCATTTATTTTACAATGGGAATGTTTTCTTATGCTTAACACTTGCTTATTACATAATGTAGCTCATTAGAAAAATTATCATTACTATTTTTTTTTTTAGATTCAGAACCTTTTTAATTGGCTTTAATCGGAACATCATCATGAAAACACATCATATATATATTATATATATATTATTCTATATATATATAATAATAACTATATATATTCAGCCTTGGGCTAGGTAACCCAGTCTAGAGACAGGGATAACCATGACATCAAATTCACTTGCAGGTCGGTCGTTTGATTGAGGTTTGTTGGCAACCCTTATGCACCCAATTCTTTGACATCTGTGCCAAAAAGGTGTGGATGTCAACACAAGCCTTCACCACTATAAACAAATCCCTGTGTGGATAGTTCAGTGTGTGTATGAACCTCATTACGTCGAAAATCAGAACGGGAGAGTCATTATATATATATATATATATATATATATATATTAATATTCAGTAAACAATAAGCATCCACCTAGCAAATAAGGTATTATTCAATCTGTATTTTTACTTCGAATTATATTCACGGAAATCGATTGTAAATGCCTCAAAGATAAAATAACAACTTTAAAATCGAATGGTTTAAAATATGGATCGTTTAAAATATACCGACTCGAGTTTCTCACAATAGCCGAATTTCGGGTAATTTTCTGCCATCGTTATCGGATTTATACCTGGGTTGTATCATCTTTCCACTGTGACAATGTTACCTGGGTCAACCACGATAATTTTAATACACATAGTAGTATAATGAAAATTATTTACCTATTTATCAATTCACATGAATTGGTGTGAGATTATTATCTAAACAAATCAAATAGTATATAAAAACAAGATTTGGCATTAAAATAACCCACAAGATTTGATACATTCATTAACCAAAGCCCAATCAACCACTTTACATTCATCTTAAGCACTTTTCTATGGTTGTTTTTTTTAAAGACTTTTGGCACACTAGTACTTATCGAATACGATAATTCTTAACAAAATCCTATTTTGAAACGATAGATGGGACCTAACAGTTAATACCATTGATTGAATTTTGAGAGTATTGTAATAAGGGCAACTCATCTTTTCCAAATCTCAAAGTAGAACCGCCCATTAAATTATTTATTGAATACTCATGAGATTTTTTTTGAAGACGTGTATACACTCTGCAGGGATACGTCAGCGTATTCTAAGCGCTGTCAACAGAGTGAATTAATTTCTATGATTATCAATCTTTCTAATCTTTATAATGTTTATTGATGCCTAGATCTTATTTGATTATTTCCTTTTGTTTAATGTCCTATTCGTTACAACATCAATCCGATAGAAACGTCCGTAGTAGCCATAGCCAGGTCATTTGCAAGCAAAATGCCACGAGAAGAAAAACCTTTTTTTTGAATATTCAGGAATGTCACTTTGCTGTTCAATTTTGCTGTATGAAGAGGGGCGGTATCATGTTTGAAAGGTTTGTTTGATATATCTCAGAAATACGAATGTTAAATACTATAGATATTCTTGATGTGTTTTGTGTATCAGATGAGTTCACCAAGTCCAAAAGACGGAACGTTCCACACCATTGGTTTTTCCACATCTTTTAATTCTTGTGTTTGAAAATTTTGGCAATATCTTTCAATTGATCTTCTAGGAAACGTTCTGAGGGTATATAATCACATACCTCGGTCAGACTTGTTTCTGAAATGCTGTTCTATCCCTTCTTTTTACATAGTTTTCTTTCTGTTATACATTTAACACACTTTCCTAACGTCTTGCACTCAAAGTTCTTCTAATTTAATTATCTTACACTTTTCTCTTTATAGCATAGACTTCGATTAGCAATGATTTAATCACCTGTGGAGATGACAGAAAGCTGATTATGCAAAATGTATGAATAAATCGATTTATTCATTTTATATTATTATACCTCTTTGGACATCTCGGTTTTCCCTATCTTTGTCACATTCAAACTTGAAAAATGTCCTTCCACGTAACTATACACTGTAAAATATCTATCTAGAGACAATATTTTTTTTTAAGTTATCGCTCCGATTGTTACCAAAATGCTTTTGTTAAATTATCATCTTGCATTTTTTTGAAATCATCCAAATAATCTTTAAATTTTTGAACGCTTAATTGATTTGATTTATTTGTTCCAATGTTCATATAATTCTATTAAAAGAATTGTTTAATAGATTGTCGAGGAGAAATATAAATTGTCTACATATGTATTTTCATCCATTCATTGATTAGAGAGCTTCAATTTGATTATTCATTCTTCTTTCTAGTAAAAGTGGTTAATTCTATTAATCTAAGCACTATCAATCCCAGAACTTAACATCCTGCACTTTTCATTGCCTTTGTGTCAATTTTTTACAATTCATGGGAAAAAGAGATGTGTGTGGGAAACAATGACGAATCTTCCATGAAAATATGCCCTTATTGCAATAAACAACCTTGTGCTTTGTAAGGAAATATGGATAATATTTTGATTAAAACATGTTTCAATATGTAGGAGACAAAACCTTTTTTTTTATTAAGCACTGGTGACTAGTAATGACCTGTGATGTCAAAGTTAAACGCATTCACAAAGTAATATCATTTGAGAGTTATGTTCACTACATCATTGCTTTTGTAATTGTATGTAAATGTAGCCCGAACCAATACGTAGATAGGAGGCTCATTTTAATAAAAAGGATAAAATTGGCGTGAAGTTACATACATATTATTAAATTCATTTACTTTCATCGAGTCATGATGATCAAAATAGTAAATCATATAATCTAATAAAAGCTTCTCACAATGAAATTAAAAGACATTTCTTCTAAGCGTTTCACTTACGGATTCTTTCTAATACAACAACAATAAATAAAAAAAAAAGAAAAAACAAAGCAATGACAATGTAAGCTCATATTTATACTCGACTGTTTTCATAAAATAGTTGATTACTTGGAAATGGACAGCGTATGATATGAAAAGAAAGATGATACAAGACAGCATGAACCTCTGGATCAGTATGAAGGGCAAATAAGCACTTTTATATCTCTTGGTATGTCTGCTGCAAAAAATCAGTTTGGGTTCAGAGTTAAAATAGCAGCATTGATAATTTTTCGATATATTTAGCCGGGTTGGTCAATGTAATTATCAGTATTAAAACATGTGCGCGACACACACAACACACACACACACACACAAACACACACAACCTTATTCATAATAATATATAATATTATGTGTGCGTGTGTGTGGTATGTGTATTTGTGGGTGTGCGTGTGTTGTGTGTGTTTATAATTACACACACGATACAGACATAGACGTACCAACGCAAAAACATTATATAATTTCCACACTGACATGTGTGATGTATATTAAATATATATATATATATTATATATTATATATTATTTATTTATATAATTATATAACACACGCATATATATATAGAGACACGCATGCATCTATGAAAATTTGACACAACACGCAAAAACAAATCCCCAGGAAGATAAATAAATATAGGACCAATGTGAGTGTGTGTATGTGCGTGTGTGTTGTGCTCGATTGCATTTGCGTGGTCGCGCGGTTTTTGTTCCGTTGCGTCTGGTTGATAGATATTATTATTTATAAGATAGGAGATGTGGATTCAATACATTACATATATTATATCATATTTAAATGTATATGTATACTGTGTGTATGTGTGTGCGTACGTGTGTATATATTATATATATATATATTATTATATAATTATATATATGTGTTTGTGTGTGTGTGTGTGTGTTGTGTTTTTGTGCACAAAACGCAGAGCTTGCTCAACCAACAAAGGTTCCTGGTGTGATACCGCCCATCACCAACTTTAGCTATGAGTAGCAACGGGATCTGTGCGTAAAGTAAGGAGCTTATGGTAGGTATGGCGCCCCATCTCAGACGATTCAATTCCTTGATGTTCTCCGGTTGTAATGGGGAATTATACTTCCTAGCTGTCAAGCTGAATACCGAGGTTAGGCCACCCCGAGAACTTTATATATTACTGCAACACCAATAAATATGTACAGTACAAACAATGTCTTATCAAAACTTGCTGAATTAAATGTGTTGCATTTTTTAAAAGAAAATTAACATTTCGTACATTTTTAGTTTTGTCTTTGTTCAAAAAAGAGATTCTCTATCGACACAATCTCGTACCATAAAACAGGATTATCATCTCATAAAAGTAGAAAGGAACCAATCAGCATCTTGTTTTACAAAGGTTTAGTTTGCTTATACTGATAGGCAGTTATTATGCTATTTCCCACTTTGGCAATTGGCCAGACTCATCACTGATAAATTCATAATGTATCTGACTGTGTTTTTTCTCTGTTTCAATTGGAGCCTTGTACTTAAATAAATACATTCTGAATTTTCATCTCAATCAAACTTCCATCAATGTATTATTTATAGCGGAAAATATATAGATTACAAAACCAAAGTTATGATAGTTTTTCAGTGTAAACTTAAGATCAACCTTGAATATTCTTACTAGCTTCATAAGTCGGTGATGATAGTACGAATTCAAAAGACTCACGTGTCCGTACAGTAATTCCACCTAGCAACCAATATCCACACATAGCGTGTACCTATGCGCAGGTGTCCAGAGGAAAATATCATTGAATATCTGTGACAGTTCGTCATACTTACCAGGTGATTTAGCATGTCTCGGTTTGTCTAAAATGGATTGGTTTCGGCATTATATCGAAAGCCCATTGCAGCTGCTTCTCACCCAACACACCACACACACACATCACACATACAACACACACCAAATTAAAACACACATATTATGTACATATTTATATATAATATACTATATATATAATTATATATAGTCCTCGGGATATATCGCTTCAGCTTTCACTGGAAATGTTGCGCCAAATTGCTAAGTAGTATTAGGAGAGTGCTCGAGATAAATTGAGCTATTATATATATAATATAATAAAATAACAAATATATATATGTATTACATATCTATTATTTGAGGCAATAGAACAGTCTACAACTTAGGTTTTATAATGCAAACTCGATCGCATCATTCAGGTGACTTGTGCGATTACAAGGTAAATATTAAAAAATCGGGAAAAGTTCAAAAGGTTTTTACCGGCATATAAGATATTTATGATTGAGTGTTATGATGTAACTATTCCAGGGGCATGCGGGAGTATTAGGTATGTGTAACGTTACCATTATGTATGAGTGGTTACAGTACTGTTAGGATGATGTTATTACGTATGAATGAGATGTCGATGATAACATGCGCGGCAATCAATCTATGATATGTATGTGTGTGCACGTGCATATCATGTTATAAGTTGAAACTTACGAGCGTGCGTACGTATTTTTGCGTCCATACTGGAACTTTTACCAACCTCGATGTTAGCTTAAACATGGAACCAACTTCCACAAAACCATACCCAAACCCACATAACATTTGAAAGTTATTGATAATTAGAATATTTAACATCCGTTGATTGTATCGCCCACACCCATACACCCCTCTCAAACTTTGACAATATCCATTTTTCCTACCAATCCGTCCAACAAAATTACCACACACCCACGCTACATATACACGTGAATACAAACGCTCACACTTCAGTATTTGTTCAGACGCTGCAACATAGGAACCAATGTGAATGTGTGTGAAACCCACCGTTTGTATTACATAACCTTGACCTTGGGTCAGTAAACATACATAGGATCCCAATACACTAATACATATCTACTATCCCCTTCATTCCAATCTTACATTCTTATGACCGTAAAAACCTTTTTGAATTTTTCGATTTTGGGATTCGATTTTCCTGTATTTCGCATGCAACGTCACAGATTAATGCATGCGATTTTGCATTGTATCGAAACCTAAGGTTGTGACTGTCCATATTGCGATCAAATAAATAGATATGTAATATTTTTTATATTTATTTAATTATAACACAACACACACACATACTATATAGTATATATAATAAGTATATATATTATATTATATATTTAATATATATATACTATTACGCACACTCGCATGAACACACCATATACAAGCGCATTTATATATTCGGGAGAGGTCAAAAGTGTTACAATGTGTTTTGCCATACTGAGGCCTTAGCCCGAGCGCTTGGCCGTGGAATTGGGATCCGTGGTAAAGTGTCCTATGATAATACTTTGGTTCTTTTGCTAAGGATCCTCGTTCCTTCGTCAATGCTTCGTAAGTTCTTCCTCATGTTGCAAGTGACACTGTGCAATATCGGTGTTTAAGTAATTTTATCAGCCCACGCCAGTATTGGCTTGTTGATTTCGCCGGAAGGGTAAAAACGTAAACCTAGGTGTCTTAAATCCAGGTGGGGAATTTGGGCACACTCCTCAATTACTCAACACAGATGATTATTCCTACTTTCGCCATAACATATCTTTATTATCTCACCCAACGCTCTGTACAAGCGGGCTATATTTGTCACATTGGTCAATGGTCGCCCCACACCTAATTCAACGCAATTTTGCATGGCGATCTTTACAATGATGCCGCTCCTGAGCGTATTGCACCAAGGAAACAAACACAAGCGCAGTAAGGATTCCTACGGAAGGAGTGCCAGGGTTGAAACTTCATCTGAGGTTTTTACACTATGAGGATTCTGCCCTAACTCGTAGAAAGTGTGTACGGTGGATAGGGAAATTTAAAAGTTGTCAGACAAGCATGGCAGCACCGAATTACAGATGTAAAAGAAGCGATTATAGTTGTACGATCAAACAAAAACCTTCTCCTGGGAGGAATATATAGCTTGTTGGACTGTTTGCACCAATTGATCGAAAAAGGAAATAATATTAGAATTTCATTGTTACTGTTATCCTGCTTTTGGAAAAAATATTGCGGTAATTTTGGCTCTTCTCTCGGATAATAAGTTTTTTTTGTTTTTCATGTGGAATATTTTTTACAAGTCTATCACTAGTAATGGATCCGTTAAATGACCTAAAAAGACTTAGTTTCGTGTGGCAAATCTTAAGTTTACATATAAACTATTTTTTACTAACCATTTATTCCTCATTGGCATTACCATTCGTACTGTAATTTCACAATTTCAAAGCCAATTTTCGCCCTTCTAATATTTGATCACATACGATCTGCTTAAGACTAGGACAATCCTGATTTGCTGAATTTGAATCAATCACGTATCAAATAATTCTACGGTTTTAATATTTAATTAACGAAAAAAAAAGCAATTTCCAAAACTTTATGAAGAAAATGTGAGTAAATGTAGCTAAAAATAAAAATAGTAATTTGTCTTGCTTTAAAATTATGCATAAGAGAGGTTTTAACCAAGAGCCTTTTTCTGAAAATTGAATTTAAGTATTTCCATTGAATAAATGGCAGGCTATTAATTATTCGAGCCATATACAACTTTCGTGAACATAGGATACACAGGTCACACATGCAACCATGACCAATACATACAAAATTAATCGTATTTTAATAGTAATTAAATGATTATACATACGTACACATTTACATATACCAATGAGCTTGCACATATATATATTATATATATGTATATAAAGTCCGTTTATAATTAGAAAACAACACACACACACACACACAACAACCACACACACATATATATTACTATTATATTATAATAATATATATATATTGAAATATGCTGTATTTGGGCAAGCATTCTTTCATTTTATCTATAGAATTAACAAAAGGCACGACTCCTAAATATTTACTTACAAATTGGAACAAAAATACATACTTCTGTGATGGCATGGATGATGGCATAAGCCGAAATACTTGGGATACGAACTTCGCTGGACTAATCTACGGGTTACCATTTCCAAATGTTAAAAAACAAATTGTCCAAACAGTTCGAAAGATCGTTGAAAAAATTGTTGAACAGGAGACATGCTTTTTTGTTTAATTATACATGTTATAATGAAAGGAACTGCTGCCCAAAATACACTATTTCAATAATACCGCGACCCGCAGCTAATACCAATATTATATATACTATATATATATATATTATATATATATATATTAATATATATATAATTACTTCACAGAATTAAAATGTTTCTCGCATTTCGCGCTTTTCGATAATCCTAGGCATTAGATATTCAACCATTTTGAATTGCCCGGGTCACGTTAGGGTGATTAATTCCAATATCAACTGTTCCCATCACAAAGTTGGATAATGTAAATTTGTTTTAATTTGTCAGCATCGTATAATAAACCACACATACAAAGTACGCACTCAATAATATATATATATTATATATATATATATATATATAATATAGTATTATATATACTTATATATATATACTAAACATTTGATCTACCGAACATTTCATCGAACTTCGTTGGATTTAGCAGCGACAAATCTACGTGCTCACTGCAGATGTTAAACTCCATTTCCATTACATTATTAAATTACTGTTATTTATGCAACATATATCTTTTTAGAACTTTGCAAATAAACTTCATTTATCGGGTGCGGCAGGAAATTTTAAACTTTATCTAACCGTACTAGGGAGATATGTAAATGCAATGGTATTCAGAATGTCTATAAATAATTTTTGAAACATAATCAGTTAACTATTATTCCATGGTCATGCCGCCGGTTCTCTTTTCAGACTAACATGTGGCTTACTTTTAATTCTTTTCACTGTACTTCTGAAATTCTTAACCCATACCACATGTAGAGTGTTTCAATCCGGAACATCATCAAAAATGAGCATCAAAATTCTGTATGTCCAACGGAAATGCAGCTATTTTGCCCGGGACCCACTCAATATCGTTACTGTTTGTAACTGGACGAACCAAATGGTATTACATTATCTCAATGGAGCTATCATTTGACATCGCCTAAATTCCCTTGAACCAAACAAGGGATAGTACTTGGGGGAGATATTTCTGCCTCTATAGTACATTGGGTTAGGTCATTAAAACTGCATATGATGGAGATTTCAGTTCTAGAAATCTGGGGAAGAGAGTAGAATTCAATGCGATCAAATCCATTGCGTACTCGGACTTCGATCATTGTACCTTTTTGTCAATAATGGGTGAAATATATATGTTGAAATATTATTAGTATTTCGATAGGAACGAGTTTGCAAAGAACTTCTTAGAAAAACAACGACATTGTACATTAAACTATTAATGAAGCGATTACACATATTTAACGTTATTGCTATAGATATATGTACGGTCGGCATGTTGTAAAATCATCAATTAAGTAATCGATTAATTATGAAATTTAAGATTTTTAGGAAACAATTCTAAGGAATATGCACCCTTAATAAGATAAATAGTTGCTTCAAAGTTTTTGTATAGAAGTAGAAATATGTTGCCGTTATACGAATGTCAATTATGCTATACATTACGACTTATCTCTGAGTGTGTTTAATTATATAACAGACAATTTAACTGTTAGACTACAAACAGATACTATGCAAGGAACGTTTGAATGCGTTGAAATAACTGTAAGAGACGTACATTCTTGTTTGAATATTCATTCATGTCAAACATATTTATTCAGATTTTCCAAAGTATCTAACAAAAGGTAATAAAGATAAAAGAATCCTATATTATTAGGCAAGTACTTTTCAGGCCTCCTCATTCTGTTATCGAGTAAGAGATATGGTTAGTTATAAGATAGATGGATTCCTTGAGTATGATGGCGCTATTCAATTATAAGATGGATGAATGTTATATATATTTATTATATATTATTATATATATATATATTATATATATATATAGAAGAAGAGAGAGAGAGAGGAGAGAGAGGAGAGGAGAGAGAGAAAGAGATAGAGAGAAACAGACAGAGACAGAGACATAAAGACAGACAGAGGGGAGACACATAGACATCGACATAGATAGACAGATAGACAGATAGACAGAGAGACAGAGACAGAAATAAAGAGAAGGGATTTAGAAATAGAAGTGTGTTAGTTTTTAGATACGCTATTGAATTAGAACATGGGTGGTTTGATAGATAGATAGATAGATAGATAGATTGCAGGGCATAGAAAAAGACTAGTTATAGGCAAGTGAATCACAGACAACTGAATGTTATTTAGAAAATGTTTACGCCTCCATCCTTCTTTCAACCTGGGCATTGCAATAAGCCCACGGAATCTGCTCCAACTTTAATTTAGATTCGATCTGAAGTTTCAGCTGGTCTTTTATTGGAGCTTCCAATTCCAAAATCTGCCAGTGGCAAAATTACATTGCAACTTTATTTCAGCATTTTTACACCTTTTCCTTTTTCCTTTACTTGTTGTTATATAACGTATCCTGCTTATTGTGTTTTAGTAACCACAAAACTTAATAAAGTAGTGCATCATATTCTTTGACTTTTGCATCTGTTTCAGGAAATCAATAAAGCAGTTGGGGCATATGAAGCAAATAAAGTATAAAAGAAGCAATCGGGTGATAAGAGACAGAATTATGGCAAAAAGTGAACGAATTGATAATAAAGAAAAGACTTGGTGGTTTAGGACAAAAATAGTTGAAGTCTGTGGGTAAGTAAAATGGGATACCAGATGGACAAACAACTATGAAATTGACACTGAAATTTGTAAGGAAATAAATTGAATATACAAAACAAAAAAAAAGACAGAAACAAAATTTTTATTAAAGTCAGAGAAATAGAATGAAAAGAAATATAGGAAAAATATATTAAATGAATTTAATGGTTCGAGATTGGATAAGTAGGTTGAGAAACGAAGGAATGAATTTCTATCCACTATCTATCTACCATTATCAATCATCTCTCTCTCCCTCTCCCTCTCTATCCCCCTCTCTCTGTATGTCTGTCTGACTCTCTCTCTATATATATGCCCCTTCTTTCTCACTCTCTTATTCTCTAGTAGTATATTTGTATATATTTAATATATAATAATAATATTATATATATAGTTGTGTGGTGTATGTGTGTGTGGGTGTGGTATATGCATGAGTATTTAGCGATAGATATCGTTGATTGAGCCTGTATTCTATGTTAGGGCACCCTGGATTAATAAGTCAAAAGCGTTTGGTCATTAAGTTTCCCGCCTATGCGATTTTAAATCTAGTGTCTAGTCGAGAATCTGTCATTAAACCAATTCATATATATATATATATATATATATATATATATGAATTTAACATTTTGAGAAAAAACCTATGATATTAATAAGTTGCTGGCAGAATCTGTTTTTACCTTTTTAATAGGGCAGTCTTCATCAAGAGCAACATATAAAGGAAAGACGGAATCAATAACGTTAGAAGGAGGGGTACAAACGAACACTGGTATTCGATGCTGGAATCGTTTGTACCCCTTCTTCTAACGGTTATTTATTCCGCCTTGCTTCATATGTTGCTCTTGATGAAGAACGCTCTATTAAAAGATCGAAACAGATTCTCTCAGCAAAACTATTAACATCATTTGTTTTTTCTAAAAATGTTAAATTCATACTGTCGGATTAACTTCCATTTACTTCATAATATATATATATATATATATATATATATATATATATATATATTATTATATATATATATGAGGTTATGCATTTCAACAATGCCGACAGTGATGCAAATGAAAGAAATCGACTGCGCACCCATGCACTACTATTTATAAATGATGCGAATACCGTTAGAAGAGAGACGATTTACTTATTTTACTGGCAACTATATGATCTGACCGTTTGAAGAAGCAAATCAAACACCCAACACATACATACACACACACACACACACACACACACACAACACACTCTCTCTCTCTCTCTCTCTCTCTCTCTCTCTCTCTCTCTCCCATTACTTAGGAACCAGAAACCTTTACGCTAAATTGTGAACTGAGGGTAGCTGCAGTGCTGTACCGTAGATGCAATGCAATCTCCCTGATTAAAAAGGGGATAGAATCCTTCGCTGTTCGGCTGATACTGATAATAGCCTTTAAAAAAAATAATATATATATATATAATATATATATATATAGAGAGAGAGAGAGAGAGAGAGAGAGAGAGAGAGAGAGAGAGAGAGAGAGAGAGAAGAGAGAGAGAGAGAGGAGAGAGAAAGAGATTTTACATTAATTAAACTATTAATTAATTTTCCTTGGTTCCTTGTTTATATTACCAGGAAAGTTGTGAATACAACAAACAATTATCTAACTAGAACAAATAATTATCTAACCAGAACCCCTTTTGTTTAGACATTCGAACTAGGTGATAAAATCCAACAAAGTGATGATGGTGTTTTATAACCAAAACCATATCCAGTCCCGATCCCCGATTCATCAAATGGTGAGGGTTTGTATGAATTTATGTATGTATGTGTGTATGTATTTATGTATGTATGTATGTGAGTGTCTGTATGTATATGTTAGTGAACATTATTATTATATATATATATAATATATATTGTGTATGTGTGTGTGTGTGTGTGTGTGTGTTAAGAGAGAGAGAGAGAGAGAGAGAGAGAGAGAGAGAGAGATGTGTGTGTATGTGTGTGTGCGTAATGTGCTGCTTTTCATCGTAACACTCCAGATACTTCATAAATTTTAGATGAATATATATCATATGATAGAATGACATTTAGTGTTAAATTTGTGCAAGGATATGATAAATTTCCTATTCCTGTCAAATTGGCTAATCTCTTTCTGCAAGAATGGCACGCTCTATATTTTTTTTTAATCGTTGAGTAACTCTAAAAACAGTTTGCCACTAGTGCTGAACGAGAATCTTTCTCATTGTACGTTTTAAAATTATTATACTTTTTTATTTGCTTCCACGAGAAAGCATTTTATTTACCTCTTGACTCTATAGTAGGAGTCAATACGAGACGATTACTCTAAAGGGTGAATTGATTGAAAACATCATATTTTCTGCTGATTGATGTGTTTGCAACGTGCAATCGGCAGTTATGCTGAAATTTATGGTGAGACTACGACCCCTCAAAATGTTTGACGGTTGATTTAAGATTAAGGGACAAGCTAAAGTTGTAAATTGATTTTGAGTAGGACATTTGAAGGCTAAAGAACACCGCCGTCAATTTCGAATTCCGTTATTGATGTAGTAAATCTACCATGTCATTTTGCGATAAGTAATAGAAATGATCAATACATTTCCCCCCTTCCAATACATCTGCAAAAATACTTTATGTTTTACACAGTAAAATAGTGAGGTGTTTTATGCAGAGAGAGAGAGAGAGAGAGAGAGAGAGAGAGAGAGAGAGAGAGAGAGAGAGAGAGAGGGAAGGAGGGGATAGAGAAAGAGAAAAAGAGAAAGAGAGAGATTGTCGGTAATGTCGGGAATATATCAGATAATTCTAGAGAGTTAATTTAGGCATTGATATTTTCAATGATATTTGGCAAACGTGCATTTATTTCCGTATATATATATATATATATATATATATATATATATATATATATGTGTGTGTGTGTGTGTGTGATATATTCGTGTGAGTTTGTTTCTAAAATGAGGGTGGCCGAAAAACATTAATTCATTTATATGTTAACTGTTAATAGTAATAGAATAAATTAACAGAGCTACGCAGTTAACTTAAATATTCTACTCCGATCTTCTACTATGAAGGATTATACAGTCCAAATGTATATTACAATGTGAACTGATGAGGATGAAAATGAGAGGTGACCCCTTTCCGCTGAAATTCCAACAGCTTTTAATAAAAAGGACCTAAAATTGTTGTACGGCCTCATGTATGAGGTTTTTTTGTCCTCTGAATTCTTCCAATGCCCCTCTAAGGTCAACAGACGCCACCATTATCAAAGACCGGAAAATATCTTCAGCGATGGCAACAAGTTCAGATTCACCAATTCTCTTGATATCAAAATTTAAAGAGAAATTAAGTAAATAAGTAGCTGGCAATATAATCATGACTTTTCTGTGTTAGTAAAATAAATAGTTTAGTTTAAAATAAAACAATGTAAATAGCAATGTTCTTAGCAAAAGGTCCAATACTGAAAAAACAATCTTTCAATATAATGCAATTATGAAGTTAGTTTCGCTTTGTTAAAACAAATATATCTCTTTTAAGTGTTATTATATAAATGTAATTGCATATACATAGGTAGCAATGTACCCCCCCACATATATATATATATGTGTGTGTGTGTGTGTGTGTGTGTATGTGTGTGTGTGTAATAAGGCATTTTATTAAGTGCAAAAGAGTGAAAAGTTAAACTCATATAATTGATTATTTCATTTCCAGTTGCTTATGCTGTAAAAATATAGAAAATAGTCATTCTTCTCTTCAATGTTTATTTGTGTTTGCTTTAGTTTGCTTTCTATATTTAATCACATATCAATCTTCGTCGGTTATTCAATTTCAAAACTAACACAACTTACATACTGACATTCTGAAGGAATTGACTTCCTCACCAGCTACATGATGATGTCTGTCCCCGATGGTGTGTTTGTTTTTAAAAGGAATCCTATCGAGCGCTGGGCTTGGGTTGAACATATGTAAACCACGGGTCAGCTCCACAAGGAAAAAAGAAGTAAAAATTAATTTCAAAATACACACGTAAGGGCATCTATATTGATGAGCATTTCTCTTCTGGTTTATCCTGGACGGAATGTGCGTGAAACACTTCCCAATATAACAATATGGACGGAAGACAAAGATTTGGCCAGTTTTCTATCCAGTTCTTCGTTTTGACCTGCTGCTAACTCTGCTGCTGCTGATGTTCTTGTGACTAAACAGCAGCCAAAACTCCACTACCCTCGGTCAATTATTTGTAGGATATTTGTTAAATAATTTTAGAATTGCGAAGAGTTTTTTTAAGTATTTTATAAAAACATGTTGAATAATTATGAATTACTAATATATATTAATATAGCTTATTTAATAACTGATAACTGAAAATTTTGAAAAGTTAAGATTCCTCCTCATATATTATGATCTTCCGTATTTCTCTAAACTTAAACTTTATGTACCTTAAGGTAAACTTAACTTAGATATTTTAATTTAACTTTTTTTGCGGGTTGATCTAATTATGAAGCTTTCAAGGAGTTGCCGATTTTTCATATATATATTGATTATACATTATATTGTGGTGAACATTTATTATTAATAATTAAGCTTGTTTTAATATATATCATCTAGAGGAGATTATAAAATTAAAATTAATAATAATAATAATAATAATAATAATAATAATAATAATAATAATAGCACAACGAGAATACAAAACTAGACACGACTGGGTTGGGAAGGTGATCCACTGGGAATTATGCAAGAAATTAAATTTTGACCACACAACAAAATGGTATATGCATAAACCAGAATCTGTTCTTGAGAACGAAACGCACAAAATTCTCTGGGACTTTGAAATTAAAACGGATCACCTTATCCCAGCAAGAAGACCAGACCTAGTGTTGATTAACAAAAAAGAAAGAACTTGTCAACTGGTGGATTTTGCAGTGCCAGCGGATCACAGGGTGAAGTTAAAGGAAAATGAAAAAATTGACAAATATCTGGACCTTGCCAGAGAACTAAAAAAGTTATGGAATATGAAAGTGAAAGTTATACCAATTGTAGTTGGTGCACTTGGAACAGTCCCAAAAGGATTAGAAAAGGGTTTGGAAAGTTTGGATATCAGAGGAAGGATTGAAACCATTCAGAACACTGCACTGCTGCAATCTGCCAGAATACTCAGAAGAGTCCTGGAGACCTGAGGAGACTTGCTGTCACTCAGACTCCAGTGAAAGACCATCAGCTAACACTGATGTGAAAACTCAAAAAGAGTAAATAATAATAATAATCCATTCAGAACACTGCACTGCTGCAATCTGCCAGAATACTCAGAAGAGCCCTGGAGACCTGAGGAGACTTGCTGTCACTCAGGCTCCAGTGAAAGGCCATCAGCTAATGCTGATGTGAAAACTCAAAAGGAGTAAATAATAATAATAATAATAAATAATAATAATAAAATAATAATAATAATAATAAAATGATAATAATAATAATATCAATAATAATTGTATCATTATTGTTATTATTATTATTATTATTATTACCATTAATAATAATAATAATAATAATAATAATAATAATAATAATAATAATAGATAAGACACAGCAGAATAGCAAGTGCAGAATGTGTGGAAATAGAGACGAAACAGTCAATCATATAATATGCGAATGCAGCAAACTAGGACAAAAAGAGTTCAAGACTAGGCACGACTCTGTGGGAAAGGTGATCCACTGGGAACTGTGCAAAAAGCTCAATATTTACCATACAACCAAATGGTATATGCACAAACCTAAACCTGTCCTAGAGAACGAGACGCAGAAAATTTTCTGGGATTTCGAGGTACAGACGGATCACCTAACCCCGGCCATGTGACCGGACCTAGTATTGACAAGAAAGAGAGAACCTGCCATCTCGTGGATTTTTCTGTCCCAGCCAATCACCGAGTAAAAATAAAAGAAAGCGAAAAGATAGACAAATATTTGGACCTTGCCAGAGAACTGTGGAAGCTGTGGAACATGAAGATGAAGGTCCTACCAATTGTAACAATATTGAAACAATCCCCAAAGCTCTGGAAAAGAATTTGGGTGAACTGGAAATCAGAGGAAGAACCGAGACCATCGAGACTGCAGCACTGTTGGGATCAGCTAGAATACTCAGAAGAGTCCTGGAGACCTGATTAGACTTGCTGTCACTCAACCTCCAGTGAAACACCAGCTACGACAGGTGTGAAAACCCATAATAATAATTATAAAAATGATAATCTCGGCCAGGAGACCAGACCTAGTGTTAATTAACAAGAAAAAGAGATCTCGTGGAAAAAATGGAATGGAATCAAATAATAATAAAATGAAAGACCATAACAGAAAGGCATAATGGACGAAAAGGTACTGCAAGGACTCGGAGAAGGACGCAAAGCAAAAAAAAATATCTGGACTCGTTAAGACCAACACTAAAGAAATTATCAAACTGGAAAACATGTGGCCATGATGGAATACATGGATACTGGTTTTTAAAAAATACATTCATTCACGATAGATTGGCTCGACAATTGAACAAATGCCTTGAATGTAGCAAACATACCGGAATGGATGACAAAAAGAGAAAAAAACTACCTTCATCCAGAAGAACCCTCAAAACGGAAACATCCATAGCTACTATAACCAATAACCTGCCTACCGATGATGTAGAAAATGTTAACCACAGATGAAAAAAAAAGGAAAACAAAAAGAAATCTACTACTCGCTTCATTACCCGGAAATATTTCCGAAAGAACAGAAAGGGTGCAGCAAGGGAAAAAGAAGACTAAAAAGAACAAATAAAGATTAATAGCAGCATAAAAGATTAATAAACAATTGCAACGTATTGAGTATCACAAATATAACAAAAACAGGAAAACAGAAGTGGGAAGAAAAATAACTATATGGACACTTCTGTGACCAACTGAAGAGATTGTACATGAGACGACATGAACATGGCTAAGAAGGGGAAATCTCAAAAGAGAAACTGAATCTCTTATAATTGCAGCACAAGACAATGTCATAAGAAGACATGATATGAACGCAAAATAGATAAGACTCGGTAGAATAGCAAGTGTAGAATGTGTGGAGAAAAAGACGAAACGGTCAAGCAAATAATCAGCGAATGCAGCAAACTAGCACAAATAAGGTACAAAAGTAAGGACGACTGGCTGGAAAAGAGATCCACTGGGAATTGTGCAATAAATTCAATTTTCAGCGTACGACTAAATGGTATATGCACAAACCAGAATCTCTCCTGGTGAATGAAACGCATACAATTCTCTGGGACAATGAGATATAGACGGATAACTTAATCCTGTAAAGGACACCAGAAAAGTGTTAATTGTTTATTGTTAATTAACAAGAAAAAGAGAACTTATCATCTCGTGAATGTTTCCGTTCGGTGGATCATAATCTGAGAGTGAAGGTGAGCGAAAAAAGAGACAAATACTTGGACTTAGCCACAGAAATGAAACAATTGTATAATATTAAGGTGAAGGTCGGACCAATTGTAATTGTTGCCCTTAGAACAGTCCCCAAGTGTTTGAAAAAGAGTTTGCATGATTTAGAAATAGGAGGAAGAATCGAGAGCATCCAAAAACAGGATTGTTAAACTTGGTTAGAATAAAAAGTAAAATAAAGACCTGAGGAGACTTGATGTCATTCAGCCTCTAGTGAACTAACAGCTAAGGCGGGTGTGAGGAATTCTCATGGAGTAAGTAAATTAATGTTCAAATGAAATGTAAATTTAAAATAATTTAACAGAATGTTGTCTTTTGGACGGGTTTGGGGTTGAGATAGAAATAGTTTTTTTAAGTGTTGAGAAGTGATTTAGAGTGTTTCTAATAATAGAAAGAATGATAGCAATAGCAATAGCAATTTAATGATATTAAATCATTATTGTTATTAATATCAATAATACTATAATTGTAGTAACAATAATAATAAAATATCAATAATTGTAATAATAATTACTTTAACATTAGCAAAAACAACAACAACAACAACAACAATGATTATAAAACCCTTGTAAAAACCATGAGCATATATAGCCAGCATATATACGGTATTAAGAATTGAATTATAGTTAAGAATACGTATGTAAAAGGGGATAGAAAAACAATTTATGGAAAACAGCTTCCGAATCAGGACAATATAAAAAACAGTTGGAGTAGAGTAAAGTTGGAAATTTTCGAAACTGAAACCATCAAGCTAACAGATGAAAAAAATAGAAATAAAAAAGAATACATCAGAGGAACAAGAAGTTTCATGGGAACCAATCTCTGCAGCAAAAAAATCTTATCAAGGGAATAAATACCAAATACTCTGGACCATTCTTAAAATTGACAAGAAAAGTACTCCGAAGAATTGACCAAAAGACAAGAAACTTAATAACTACGCACAAGGAAGCACACCCTAGAGATGATAGAGACATGCTATATGTACCAAGAAATGAAGGAAGAAGAGGTCTTGCCAACATAGAGTAGTACGTAGATGCCGCAACCGAAGCACTCGAAGAATACGCTAAAAAGCAAGGAAAAATTAATTACAGCAGCCAATAACAGCACCTACAACATATGGCAAAACAGAAAAACAACAAAAAAAACCCCCAGAAATGGGAAGAAAACAATAATATGGACACTTCAAACAAGAAATTACGGAGGTAGCACATGAAACGACCTGGACAAGATTAGGAAGAGGAAAACTTAAGAGAAAAACCGTGTCACTCATTATTGGTGGACAAATCAATGCCAGATGAATAAATTATATCAAAGCAAAAATTGATAAGACACTTCTAAACAGCAAATGTAGGGTGTGCGGGTACAGAGATGAGACAATAAATCCTGTAATAAGCGAATGCAGCAAACTAGCACAACGAGATAACAAGACTACGCACGACTAGGTTGGAAAGGTAATCCACTAGGAATTGAGCAGAAACTCAATTTTAATCATACAAGAAAATTGTATATGCATAGATCAGAATCTGTTCTCGAGAAATAAACACATAAAATTCACTGGGACTTTGAGATAGAGACGGATCGCTTATACCAGCCAGAATACCAGACCTAGTATTGATTAACAAAAAAACAGAACTTGCCAACTCGTAGATTTTGTAGTCACGACAGACCACAGACTGAAGATGAAAGAAAGCGAAACGATTGACAAATACCTGGACCCAGCTAGAGAATAGAAAAAAATATGTGAAATATGAGGGTGAAAGTGATACCAATTGGAGTTGGTGCACTTGAGCGGTCCCCAAAAGCTTAGAAAAGAGACGAGATGAACTGGAAATCAGATGAAGAATTGAAACCATCCAGACAACAGCATTGTTGAAATCGCCTAGAATATTCAGAAGTGCCCTGGAGACCTGAGGAGACTTGTTGTTACTTAGTCTCCAGTGAAAGATCATCAGCTAACGCTGGTGTGAAAAATTCACAGGAGGGAAATAATAATAATAATAATAATAATAATAATAATAATAATAATAATAATAATAATAATAATAATAATGTTTAATGATAGTGATGGTAATAATAAAGACATTATTCAAAACAATAATAAAGAAATAAAAAGTACTAAATTAAAATGTAAATGAAAATTAAACAACATATGTATATATAAGATAAGTTCAATATAAGTAATGATGTTCATCGCCACGTTTTCCTTAATAATAAATAAATAGATTTTTCTTAAATTAAATAGGTTAAATATTGATAAGATTCTAGTCGAGGGTTTTGTGAGTTTGGATACTGCCCAAATATAAGAACATAATTCACCAGACAGTAAGGTACACCTAATTTTGACCCAGATTTCTTGCCCGAATTTTTTTGCTGTAATCTCTCTCTCTCTCTCTCTCTCTCTCTCTCTCTCTCTCTCTCTCTCTCCCAACTCTATCTATCTATCTATCTATCTATCTATCTGTCGCTGTTTATGTCTGTCTGTCCGTCTCTCTTTCTCTCTCTCTCTCTCTCTCTCTCTCTATATATATATATATATATATATATATATATATATATAACTAGACGCGGCTATACGACAAAGCCTGAGTAGATAAAATGATGATGAAATAAACATGGTTTAATGGTTAGCAAGCTAGTCTTTCAGATACATTGCTACTGAATAGCGAGTTTGATAGCAAGAAGCCCCATAAAAAATTCCCACGTAAAAAAGACATTTCTGTTAAGAAAAAGACATAAATGAGTCGATTTATTAAATTGATATTTCAAATAAAATAACAACATTAAAAAATTAAATAAAGTATTTAAGTTTAAAATAATTCCTTAATTTTTAATTTGTTTTTGTAAGATGCAAATTTCAATAATTTTTTTTTTAAAGTAAACGATTGAACATCAAAATATTATAGTAAAAAAATTGAAAAATACTTGTTTTAAAGAGAATGTTGAATGTGCTTAAAAGTTGAATATAACATTACATAATGATTTAGGTACAATCGCAGAATATCGCGCAAAAGATGATAACATTAGAATCGCATTTTACAGGTAAATAGTATACGATTACGGAAACTCCCGAAGTACCTTAATCGGAGCGTCTCAAAAGTTTTGGGTATTTCCCGAATGTAATGAAATGTAATGCATTTTATAAGTAATCTAATGATTTCATCTCTTGCGCGCTATTCTGTCTTAGTACCGATTTTATTTTTGTATTTAATATTAAAATAAATAAATCAACATGATTATTTTATACAGACTGGCTAACATGAACAATAAAAATGATTACAAAAAAATGATTGTTTTGGGGTTTCATATGGGGGTTTATTGGTCGATCGAATATGTAAACAAACTTTGCTTAGATTTTCGAACGGCAGACGGCCAAATGTTTTTAAGTAGAATTTTTTCCATTAATATCATATGTCAAAAAATGTTCTCTCTCTCACTCTCTCACTCTCTCTCTCTCTCCCTCTCTCTCTCTCTCTCTCTCTCTCTCTCTCTATATATATATATATATATAATATATATATATAGTAATTGCATTAAAATAAAACTCATAAAATTTAATAAACAAATAAAAATGTGGTGTATTATTTGGATTATTTGGGCCATTGTCCTCATCTGTATTATTATGTGTCCAATGTTTCGCCCGATGTGCTCTCCTCTCTTCTTCAGGTATTTCTTATCTAACTTGGGAGTCTTCATTTTCAAACTCTTCAATCTTCTTGTCTTAATCGTGAGCCATCATGGAACTTTGAACCTAACCCTATTTTCAATCTCATTTAGAACTGTATTAACATAACGCCTATATCCACTACGCTATGTGTCCAATTGGACACATAGTGTAGTGGATATAGGCGTTCAGGGATAGATAAGCCCATAGTTTCAGATTACGTAGTCAGTGTTTTTTATTATAACATTTTGTTTATGAAATTTAAAGTTCATAATTACCGTTTTCTGAGACCAAATATTAGGCATTAGCACAATACACGAGATAGATAAATTGTGAGTGCAATTAGCTGACCAAGTGTAAGCCTAGGCCGACTGGTATGTCTAAAATTTACAACTGCAAAAGATAACAATAGTCTCAGAACATACGGTATGTTTAGTCAAACTAAAACTTTAAAAAAAGGAATGAGGGAAGCATTAAGCAATGCCCTGAAGAGTTTAATGGGTAAGGCCTTTAGATATAACTCCTTTCTAAGTTAGCATTCATATGAGGAAGAAGTAAATAAAAAGCATGCATGTATTATTAATAGCAAAAGTTTTATAAAGCAATACATTTACAATCATTATATAAGTTTTCTGGAGAGAATGATATGCACTGTTTTAGGGAAAGTCTCTTAGAAAAAGTAATTGGAAGATATTCCATTTTTAGGTGCGTGTATGTGTGCGTAAGTGTTTCAATTATATGTGAAGTAATATACAGTGGTATTATTTGTATGCTGATGTGTAAGACGCCGTGGTTGGTATGGTATTAGTTGATAAGCCGTAAGCTGTTGGCGTGGTAGGTGGTGAGAAGTCATTACCATGATGGCGTGGTATGAAGTGAAAGGTTGGTAGCGTTATTGAATGAGACTAAATTGTCCTGTAGTCTGAGGTTATGTCTGGAATTGAAATAGGTATCACTTTTTATAGTTACCGTTGAATCAAAGAGGATAAGTTGAAATGATTTTATTTAAACGCGAACAGTTTTGATTGATTTAAGAATGTTTTGTATCCATTTATTTTACCGGAAGTCTAAGCGGAACCTCCCTGCGTACGGACATTTTAGAGCACAATTTTCTTCAACGGCGTAAGCTGAACATCTAGCCTGGAAAGAAGCTTAATAAAAAACTTAAGCACCAAAGTCAAATCCTCTTAGACACTTTAATCTTCAGAGGTAACACACATCAGTTTTGTCTCATGTAAATAGGTCAAGGAGGTTGCCTCAAGGATTTCCGTATGGGACCTTTTCACCGCAGAAGTAAGGCACGAGTTGCGTCTGTTGTCTACAGGACAGGAGGCTTTGACCCACAGTCATTCTGTGTACATGGCACATAAGAAATTGCTCAAACCAGAAAATATTACACGTTACTGTTTTACCAGCAGTCTCAATATAATTCTTCCAATAGCACATTTCTTCTATGCACAAATGTATAGTTATTTACTAAGCTTAGCTTAGATGTGGCTCAAGGCCAGAAGTATGTTTACCCAATCCTCCGCTATGAGCAAGATTACACACATACACACACGCGCGCGCGCACACGCACACACACACACACAACACACACACACACACACACACACACACCGAGAAGGATATTCAGGAAAACACCGAATGGAAATGCTTAGTACAAATAGATATATGTGAAAAAAAAATAGACAAAAAGGTGAGAAACGCAACGCAGAGTTGAATTGTTAACGGTATATATATATATATATATATATATATATATATATATATATATATATATATATATATATGTTATCAGGCTGTTGTTCCGAAAACAAATCAGGAGCCGGAGTCCCTAAGGTGGTGTGATGCTGAAATCCAGGGCTACCCATCAACTCTTGTGACACTACCGTTGCCAAACTGCATTGGTTCCTTACCTTTTCTTTGGATAACAGCGGCAGTGTGGAGGGGGGGATTTGCTGCATCGGCAGCAGCTCATTTTCCATTATAAACCCGCCCAGGCTATGTAGTTAAAAAACACACTTTGACACTACTCCTTCCTCTCTTGTAGACTGAAGTTTGTCAACAATATGTTCTTATATGTATCTTTTGATATTAATATTTGAAATAATTATTTCTTGAAATTCGATGGCATCTTTACGCATCACTTGGGATATTGAAAGAAACGTCATTGATTGTGTTCAGAACTAGGATTTATGTACAGAGTTACTATAATTTCAGAGGACTGTTCTCTTAAAACAGTCTGAAGATGTTTGAATTTGGATCCAGCAATTACGAGCTAATATTTTCCTGAGAAGCTAATTTGCTGTTCATTTGAGCCTGCCAATTTTCTTTTGAAATTTGATTGTCCGACATGAAGTAGCATAAACATCAAACAGCTCGGTTGTAATAAATGTCAGCATTGTAATTTTATTATTAGAGCTAATCATAAAACTAAAAGAAGGATGTTTTATGGATTAACAATCCAATCGTAAAAGAAAAATATTACAGATCTCAGCGTCTTCGCTAAAATGATTCAGTATGGGGAGTACTACAATATTAAAAGAACACCTCAAACAATTTCTTTTTCAATTTCCTTTCACAGTGCTGAATACTTGTAACGTTTAAAATTATTTTATTCCTAAAAGTGCTCTGTGCATATGAATTGTAATTTACCCAGATCTTACACCCATTTTATAAGAATAGCAAGTGAATATATGTGGTCCGTCGATGTCCTGCAACACAGCCATCACTAACGATTAGAGTGTCTGGAATTATTTTACTCTCGATACCCTCAAACCCAAGCTAACATATACACACACAAATACACATCACACACACATATACACACACATATACACACATTCATCTGCATAAACATGTGTTTATATATATACTTTAACTCTTTCACTCACATATTTACACATACGCATATATTATTATATATATATATATATATATATATATATATATATAATATATATATATATATATATATACTCACATGTTTTGATTAATTATGAGAGCATTTAAATCAGTCTGGAGATATTTATTTTATACTTAGGCGTTGGGAAATTGGCTACTTTCTACGTCTAGAGTCACATTTTTATGTAATGTCTTAAGATTTTTGCTAAAAAATGGTATAAAATATTCCTGTCAAATATGAATAATTTTAAGCATATCTACATGATCCCTTCACGGAATCCTTCCGTGTACTCCCTCTGTGAGTAGGACTTTCCTGAGTGAAAAGGCACTGAAGAGGTACTCCACACAATTCAGAGCCGCATAGCTGAAGCCTCACAACCAGTGTGAGATGGTAGAAAGCAATTACAATTTTTCTCGACCATCTCTCTATTCCTCTATCTTGTTCCCAGCAGTTCATTGTTAAAACTAATGTTTCTATTTTCTTGACATATTGTCCCTTTTTTCTTTCGAATAGATTCTAAGGTAGATAATCGTATTGTGTGTCTATATGTGCTTACTTTCTATCAAAAAAAAAAGAAAAAAAGAAAAGAATGACAGCGAGACTATGTTGAAATATAACTATAGCTTAAATTGAAAATATCTGGTGGCAATCTTCGTAGCAATTATGTTGAAACACGTCGAAGTATATATAAGAAAGAAAAGAGATTTGAAATAGAACAAAAGTTCAAGCTCGTTTTCTTATCGAGTCAATAGTTAAATTTCATACGAAAACATCGCTTTCTATTTGTTTGCTGCTACCATTAACTTAATACTAAATAAAGTGGGTTAAAACAAAATTGGAAAAAGAAAAACAGTCGGTAAACATATAAAGAGTTTGAGGCAAAGCAAACAACGTGACTAAGAATATATTCTCATTTTGTAATAATTTACCTGTTCAGCTTTTTAACTGCGTGATGATAGAAATTTCCTTGCGGAATTCCTTTGCATCAATATTTCATTTTTCTTCCGATAGAATATACAAAATAATTTGAAGAGTAGCGTTGTAAGAGAAAGTACATTGATAGCCAAACAATAATACTATTCTACATTAATATTCAATAAATAATTTTAACACAAAGTGTATGAAGAGAATTTGAGTTAAGAGAATAATTTTATATCTGCATCGATATTAAATATTTTATTTGACCAGTGAATCTATCTTGTTTGATTGTGTGTTTTTTATTCATGAATTAATAGTTTATACTATTCTCATATTCATGTCCCGTGTGAGTGGCTATCTGATATCTGATGGATATTATTAACCATTAATCTCAATTGTTCATTGACTCTCACAAGTGAATGTAAATAAAGTTTTAGGGAAATATTAAGAAACGGTTAATGGATAGAATTTCTCCATTAGAAAATAATTATTTCTTAGTTTTTCAAAGAAAACATACACATACACATACACACACATACACACACACACACACACACACACACACATATATATATATATATATATATATATATATATATATATATAAAGGTTGTTGGGATAAATTTGACATATTCATATTTAGTTATTTTTTTCCGTAGTTTGGGGGTATTAATGCACACTACGCATCCTTTAAAATCTTGGACCCTTCTTTATTCATATATGTGATGACAGTACTGTAACTTACTTGAATAATGGAAGAGAATCACTTGTATCATGATCATCTGCACCGGCCATCAAAATAAGGAGATAATGGTTGCTACCCAATGCTCCTGAACAAAATAAAAACAATCAGGCAAGAACTGGAAAATTGCAATGGAGACAACGGGTCTGTGGCTAGAAGAAAGCAACATGACTGACGATCTGATTAAGTTAGTTCAACCAAATCACTCGGGAATTTGCAGAAAAAAATTGTTGGAGGACCCTCAGATGCGTACGTGGAGCTGCTAAACACTATAGTCAAGCCCTGGATAACAAGGGTAGCCAATGGTAGGCCATATATATGGCAGCAGGATTCGGCTACCTGGTATAAGTTAAAAAATGGTTGTCGGCGAATTTTTACGACTACACCAGTCCCAATGTTTGGCCTCCGAACACCCCAGATCTTAACCTCACAGAGTATTATGTATTTGGCGCGGGTTGACAAAGACACCAATCGTTGTGCCAGTACTACAAAAGCCCAGTTAATCGACAGAATTAAGGTACTTTTTGAGACCCCTCCCAGGGCAACACAAACACCAGCTTACTCCAGGTTCCGGAGCGGGATTGAGGCTATGATCGACGCCAATGGCGGTTATTTTGAGTGAAACATGACAGTAGTGTAATTTTCGTGCCTGTTGAATTTATTTACAATCCATCAAACTTTGTAGTTACTAGTCGCTTTTCCTTTTTCCTCATGAAACTATATATATATATATATATATATATATGTATATATATATATATAATTCTTTTTGAGTTCTGATATTAGCCCAATGAAATGTCCCTTTTTGATAACTAACCAAATCTGTAGGGCATCAAAAACACCGGACTTTATTTTTTCAATTGACAAGCCATGAAATTCCAAAATATGGTACTTAAAACACTTTCCGTCAGTTGGCAATGCTTTAAAAAATTCCTTCAAGAGACCTAGTTCCATGTGCGAGGTGGGAACATACATTTTGATTATGTCAACAAATGGTTCATGGAGAATGTTGGGATCAACAGGTTTTAGGTCAGATCTTGAAGGCCTATTCCTCTCCACCCAATGCTTCTCCCAAGCTCTGTTGAATGAAGCACTGGATGTATAGTTGATGGTAGACCAGGATACTCAATTTCACATTGTTTTTTCATGTTACATGGTGAAGTCTTCATAAAATAAAGTATCACTCATTGCAATGATATTCTGTCTCTCTCCAAATCATAGGTATACCAAATGACAACTTATCACGTGTTCCTTTGATCCACACCCGTAAACTCTTAACACACTGCTTGCACATCTGGCCAGGACCACAAGACATGTCTTGCCAAGTTTTAATTTCAAATATGCAAAATAGACTAGATTCACAAATGCGCTGATGTTTGTTCTTTCACTGGAAATCAACCTCGTCACCAGACCTGAAATATGTAATATTCTTCCTCATTTTCAATAAAATAATCAACGCAATTCAGGATTTTAACTTGTGCCACCGTGCACATTTCCTAAGACAATATCCAATTGACATCAAGCCTGTCGGAGCAAATATTAGGGCAGACTGGGCTCTTTATTCTTTGTATGGCAATCTCAATAGAACTAGTCAATAGAAAGGAAAACTAAATTCAGACCTTGTACGTTGCATCGCATTCCGCTTCTGTGGAAGGGTGGGAAAATACATATATGTATCATTGTTTGGATTAAAGACTCTGTAGCATAGTCACAGAAAACTGCTACGTTGTTGATAGTTAATCTTCGAGTGGGAGAAGAGAAACCCAAACCTGCAACTTGTTTCAAGAGTTATTTCTTCTGTTAATTTTTCATATCCATTCTGTTTCTGAGGCTATGAAAATACGAGGAAATTTTTAATAGACAACATTTTTAATAGACACAATTTCCGGGGTAGCCATTTTTAGACATTCCACGTCTCCTTAAATTTGGACGATTGTCTCCAGGTTCAGCAGCTACCAAAAGAGAGACTTAATAGAAAAATATGTCTTCTTTCATTGTGATCCACCAAACACCCAATATATATTTCCGGCTTACGTAAGTGACATAGTCTTGCCACACTACACCACTAATTAGATGGGTGATCGAATCTGGTGAGCTCGACAAGTTATAGCGAAATTTGTTTTCAGTCCTAGTAGTTAGATTCAGCATGTCATATTGAACTTTGTCAACTCTACATTTTTCAGGCCTGATGGCTTTTTTACCCTCAAGTACCATTCACTTACATTGATACTTTTGGTGACATAAATTTCGATCAAAAATTCCCTCGATTAATTTACATCGTTGAAATTCGAAGATATGGGAAATGACGATGAGAACGCTATAACTTCAAAAATTGAATTTAACTCATTAATGATTACTTTCAATCAATGGTTAATTACAATAATTATATTCAAGTTATGTTTTGTCTAAAATAATGCATTTGTATTTTTTTTTAAACACAGAGAAACGAGAACCCTTAAAGGGAGAACACAACACCCTTTTAATACTGGTTCACAGAACTAAAAACGGCATTTGCTAAAATATGAACGTCAATTTTAAGCGAACAAAGAAAACATCAAAACATTTCCACGATATAAAAATGTAAGACAATAGAGTATTAAGTCTATTCTTTGAATTAAAATTAAAACAGAATTTCTGTTACAGGAACTTTTTAATCAGGTGTTAGAAAACATCGAAGAGATCTTCTTAAAGACATGAAGCTGTCAAATATATTCATGAAAAATGTCTCTAATTCTGGCTTATGTAAACATAATCATGTTATTGTTTAGGTCAACACCCTTTTTACTAAGAGTGCGTGTTGCCTTTCAAAAATAGCGTATGTATCAAAATACTTAATGCAAATTAACATGAAAACCAATTTATCGCCTATAATGAAAAAGAAAATCATGAAGAGTATATATGTAAATATCTCTTGTGATGTACATAATTTATGAACATCAATACCATTTTAAGTCGGTTTCTCGTTAAAATGCAATTTACAATAAGTCTTAATAAACAGGAACAAACATGTATATTACTAAAAATGGTGGATTTATTGTAGATGTAATGAAAGTAACGTACCTCGGAACACAAAGCGTGCGCGGACGAGTCTGGCTTGCATCGCAGGAAAGAAACATGGCTGCTGTAAGCACTACCTTTAATAATGGGCGATCTCGAACCGGCGAGAATAGTATTGCACGTATGCAAATTCTCACGAGATCGGGTGTGTATAAAAACATACGGCGACGGAGAGACAGGGAGTCAAGCGATTACGTACGACAACTGAGAAACAGCTAGCAGTATTATTTTGACTATTGCGACAGGTAGAGGCCTTTCGAGGATATATTTGTGACATCATTACTAGTGTCATTGAGAAGCGAGTTCGATTCCCACTAGATTTATTTAGAAGCAATAATAATCTACGTATGTAAGAGTATTTTTGTTAATATTTCTTGCATCGTTTACTGTTAACTGATAATTACTTTCCTATTTAAGTTCAGCTAATTACTTACTATGTGTTAATAACGGTTATCATTGTTAAAAATGGAATCATTGAACCGAATTAAAATCCTGAACAAGGCTGTTTGCGTTTCACTTTGCACTACTGTCCTTTGAAAACGGATGAATCCTTCTGTTCTCCTCCCAGTTATGGTAAATAGGCCTTTGATAGGCAACCGTTCAAGGAGAAGGAACATCTTTAAATCATGCATGCTTTACCCTGATTCAAAATTCAACATGTGTTACATCTTGCCTCTAGATGTTATTTCATTTAAGTTTTAGCAAATCTCCGCAGGTCTCATCTACTCTTCTGAGTATTGTAGGCGATCTTAACTATGCTGTTGAGTGTATCGTTTCTATTCTTCCACTGATTTACAATTCCTCCAAACCCTTCAAGGGAACAAACTACAATTGATACCACATTTACCATTAACATTATAGTTATTATTATTATTTACTCCTTTTGAGTTTTCACATCATTGTTAGCTGATGGTCTTTCACTGGAGTCTAAGTGACAGCAAGTCTCCTCAGGTCTCCAGGACTCTTCTGAGTATTCAGTGTTGTGTTTTGGATGGTATCAATTCTTCCTCTGATTTCCAGACTTTTGAAACCCTTTTCCAATCCTTTTGGGACTGTTCCAAGCGCACCAACTACAATTGGTATCACTTTGACTTTCATATTCCATAACATTTTCAATTCTCTGGCAAGTATTTGTCCATTTTTTCATTTTCTTTCAGCTTCACCCTGTGATCTGCTGGAACTGCAAAATCCACCAGTTGACAAGTTCTTTCTTTTTTGTTAATCAACACTAAGTCTGGTCTTCTTGCTGGGATAATGATCCGTCTTTATTTCAAAGTCCCAGAGAATTTTTTGCATTTCCTTCTCAAGAACAGATTCTGGTTTATGCATATATCATTTTGTCGTATGGTCAAAATTAAATATTTTGCATAATTCCCAGTGGATCACCTTCCCAACCCAGTAGTTTCTAGTTTTGTACCCCCTTTGTGCTAGTTTGCTACATTCACATAGTACATGGTTTACAGTCTCATCTCTATTACCGCATAATCTGCATTTACTATTTTGTTGGGTCTTATCAATTTATTATTATTATTATTATTATTATTATTATTATTATTCAATAGAAATTGTTACTTGGAATCATTTAAATGCTTGACAAAAAGACTGACTTCGGCATTAGATAGCGCAACAATTGTCGACATGATGTAGGAAGAAGCATGAATGCATATATATTTTTGCCTCATCACTTTCAGTTAAAGTCAACCCCATGACTAATAACCCAGTGGCTAGGAACTCTGACTGATGAAACATCGGTCGGGTTTCGATCCCAGCTGGAGGTAGCTTGCTGAGTATAGCCACACTGAAGAGACATGATACATCGAAACACGATTTCTGTGGATGATAAAATATATGCCCCGAATACCTTGTCGGTTGAGCTCTCTTGGAAAATTTTGACTGTCAGCTGCGAATTAAACTTAAATGGCAAGGATTTCCTATACATCGGATGTGAGGTCTCTAGCGACTGTAAAATATATAGCCATGTATGTATTTATCATTTAAATTTTACCCTTGCCTGCAGGAGGCTGATGGTCCAGTGGTTACGAACCTTAACTGATAAAAAATTCGATCTGGTCTCGATACCGACCGGAGGTAGCCTGCTAAATCTAGCCACCCAGGGGAGATGTGAAGCGTCTAAACACGGTGTCTGTCAATGGCAATATATATATATATATATAATATATATATATATATATGTGTGTGTGTGTGTGTGTGTGTGTGTGTGTGTGTTAATGAAATAGCATTCAACATCGGTCATAATATATTAGCTATATTTAATAACTAAGACACAAATCACATAACCCTATAAAGATAATGGACTCTTCTAAGTTAAAAGCAAAATAGATAAAAGAACAAGAAAACCGAAAAAAAGAACTAACACCAAATCATATACCACACTGATGGCGCTCGGGTTGATGGGAGGAATCCTATTTCAACTGGATCCTAACATTAGAAAGATAGCCAGAAGACTGGAAAAGATACAAATCTAGAGCACGTAAAAGAAATGTTCCGTGTTGTTTAATAACACCTGCCTACAAAATGACATCTCCTCATGGGCCAATCAACTCTTGGCTTTTCGACTTCTCGTCTTCCTATCACATTTATTTTCGCTTTTGCATGTAACAACCACGTCATCAACATTCAATTATGAACGCCAATCAACAAACAGTAACGAACCTTTTTCTACATATTTTCCAAACTCAATGCATTCAAAACATCCATTATCTTTTGTGTACATAAATTCTTTTTTTCTCTTTCAATAATTTCATTATCCTGAAGAAGGTTTCCTTTAAAAAACGAAATGTTCGAACATCGACTAATAAATATACTAAACTTGAAGAATTTCTAAAACAATCAAAATATAAAAAGCTGAAGGCCTCGAGGAAATACATCCTGAAGTATGGAAGACAATGACATTTCATGACATGCTTCTTCCGTTATGCAATGCAGTGTATATGCAAAACACAATAGGGAAATGGACGACATATCGTATCTTCTCTTTGCCGAAGAAAGGTGACATCAGAATCACAAAGAACTACAGAGATCTAACAATTACTCTCATAGCTGCTAAAATTTATAATGCTGGACTTCTTAATCGCATCTGATCTGAAATAGAGAAAATTCGTACGAAAAATCAAAACGCTTTTCGGAGAAATCGATCGACAACTTCTCAGATTCTGATTATTCGTCAAATTGTCGAATCGTTAGTGCTAGAGAGTTGGAAGAAGATACATTACCACAATTTCTATTTATAATCTGCCTAGATTACGTAATAATAGAGGAACTTTTCATATTAATCATTTTCAAATAGATGTCAAGCATTACTATACAAACGAATAATTTTCAAATAGATATCAAGTATTACAATCTAATACGATTACTTTTCAAACAAATTCATTTGAAACGTAGATTGAACACTTACAGGTACTATCACACCGAGACATGGTTGTTTTGTAAAGTTAATGAAGTCGTACTCCACACTCCGCAGATATCCAGAACTTAAGGCTCAGTATCAGACATAATTTAGTGTGATACCAACGACACCCATCTCTTTCGAGGGGATATTAATCTTTAACAATGGATACAGTCAGAATATTTTAAACTCCACCGACAGAGTAGACTGTGATTGTTGCGATAAAGATTAACAGAAATATGTTAGAAGAAAGCTTAATTACAAATGAGAAAGAGTGTCATTGTTTCTTCTAAAAGAGTCAAATCTATTAGTGAAACTAATTTACTAATTGACATCAGTTAGCTAAGTGAGTGGATCGAAAAAGTAATTTGACAGATATGTCAATATTATAAAGAAAGTGTTAAAACTGTCAATATTATAAAGAAAGTGTTAAAACATGAGTAATCTGAAAATGCGACCCGGACTTTTTGCGTTGAATGTTGTATAATAGAAAAATAAATTTCTACTTAATGTATTGAAAGACGAAACGATTTCTTTAATGCAAGGAAAAGGAAAACATGTTACAATACATGAAAGTCCCGCTTTGTATTGACTGTTTGATTTTTTTTTTAAATTTTATTTTCTGTCGTTTATGTGATCTATTCAACTTTCTCGGAATTTTGATAGAAATAAAATACAAAAAAGGAGAGAACGCCTTCATCAACAGATACTGACTGATTTTTTTTAAGTGAAGATATTTTTTTAAATTCTCACGATGAGTCGATAACAATTGAGGAACTGGTTCGTTCTTTTTAACTGAAAAAAAACCCATCGATTTAAGAGCTACACGAATCCACCTGCTAACAGAATTTTGCAACAAAGGATTTTTTTGTAATCATTCTTTCTCTCCATGCGATTTTTCACACCACTGTAAGGTGGTGGTCTTTCATTGGAGCCTAAGTGATAGCAAGTCACCTCAGGTATCCAGGACTCTTTTGTGTATTGGAGTTGATCTTGTCCTCATCTCGATAGTCTCGATTATTCTGATTTTCAATTTCTGTTCTGGGGTCCGTTTCTAGTGCACCAACGATTATTGGTGTCATCGTCAGCCTCATGTTCTACAGTTTATTTTAGTTTTCTGGCAGGGTCCAAGTATTTGTCTGTCTTTTCCTTTTCTTTCTGTAGTCCACCGAAAGGGCAAAGTCCACTATATAACAAGTTTCGTTCGTATTAACACCAGGGAGAGGGTCTTCTGGCCGGGATTAGATAATACGTTTGTATATCAACCTTCAAGAACAATTAGTGCGGCCAATTCTTTATGAGGGATATTGATTAATTATTATTATTTCATTCCTTATGTATTTACCAAACCAGCGTTAGCTGATGGTCATTCACTGGATTTACAGCAAGTCCCCCCAGGTTTCTATGACTATTCTGAGTATTCTTGCCGATTTCAACAATGATGCTGTCTGGATGGTCTCAATTCTTTCTCTGAATTTGAATGTTTGTTTTCTGTCTGTTTTCTTAAATTTTAAGTGCACCAACAACAATTGGTATGATCTTCACACTCATATTTCACATCTTTTTTAATTCTCTAGCAAGGTCCAGGTATTTCTCTATCTTTTCATTTTCTTTCATCTTCACCCTGTGTTCTGCTGGATCTGCAAAATCTGCCAGCTGACAAGATCTCTGTTTCTTGTTAATTAATACTAGATCTGATCTTCTGGTTGGGATAAGGCGACCCGTTTTTATTTCAAAGTCCCAGAAAAATTCATGTGTCTCATTCTCAAGAAAAGATTCTGGTTTATGCATATACAAATTTGCTGTATAGTTAGAATAGCTTGTTTTTTTGCACAATTCCTAGTTGATTATCTTTCCAACTCGGTCGGACCTAGCCTTGTATTCTCGCTCTCCTAGTTTTCTGCATTTGCTTAATAAAAACTATATTGTCTCGTCTTTATCACCACACACCCTAAATTTGCTGTTTTGTTGTTTCTTATTATTTTTTTCTTTGATATAACTTATTCTTATGGCATCGTTTTGTGCATCAATTATTAGTTACTCGGTTTCTCTTTTGAGGTTTGCTCTTCTTAACTATGCCGAGGTCTTTTCATGCGAAATGTCCCCAATTTGTCGTTTGAAGTTTCCAAATCATTGGTTTTCTTCCATTTGTTTTCTGATGTTAGTTGTAATTCTGTTTGTCCATATATTGCAGCTGCTGTTATTGGCAGCCGTAAATAATCTTTCCTTGCTCTTTTTTCGTATTCTTCAAGGCCTTGGATTGTGTTATCAACACACTCCTCTATATTGGAAAGACTTCTTCAACCTTCTTTTGTTGATGCATATAATAGCCTTTATCCTCTCTAGAGTGTAATGCCTTGTACATAGTCATTAATTTTCTAGCCCTTTGGTCAATATGTCCTTTGTCCATTTTAGAAATGGTCTAGAGGAACTTATAATGGGGACGGCCCACATATTTATTCCTACTAGTACAAAATAAAAAACACCCTCCGGGCGATGAAAAAATAGATTTTTGAAACATATTGCCTGAGGGGTGGGAGTAAAAAATTCAATGTAAGCGAGTTTGTACCCTAAGTAAGTAAAATTCTCAAATTTATTAAAGGATTAAAAAATAAAACAATTTGAAATGTAAACTTTAAATATGTATTAAAATAAAACAAACTATATATAGATATATAGTACCAGTCATGTATTTATTAAAACTTGTTTTAAAAAAAACCAATGAGGCTGTCTAATGCTGCATGTTCAAATTTTGAGTGTATTTATTGAATAAATACACTCAAAATTTGAACATGCCAAAAATCGTAGAATAAATGTTATTCTATATTTTGACAATTTTGGGTAATGTGATGTAAGCAGTGACGTAATTTTTGTTACAGACAAAAACCGGAAGCGAATCTCCATTATTAATAGATGATGTGATTTTTGCTGCAGTGCTTTGTTTCTAGGAGTTTGCCTCTTCTTATGAGGTATTCTTTTTTAACTTTTTCTCCCATCTCTGTTTGCATGATTGTGTCCGCTTCTAAAATTTTTAAGTATTTGTCACTTTTCTTTTCTTTAGCTCAGTCAGTAGAGCGTCCGCCTAGGAACCAAGAGATTCCTGGTTTGATACCGGTCCTCACAAAATCAGCGTATGAGTAGCAAAGGGATCTGTGATAGTAAGGTGCTGATGGTAGATGTGGCGCTCGCCTCAGAAATAAAAACAATCTCCTTGGTCTAGCGCTAGTAAAAAGGGAAAGAGGGTTATACTCCCTCACTCTATGACTGATACCGAATTTAGGCCACCCCAACGACTTTACTTACTTATTACTTCTATCGTTTATCTTTCCCGCTTTTTTATCAATAGCATGGCACATTCAATTCTGAATACAATTCCTACGTCTAGACTGCATATCTTTATGGATTGTACAAGGGATTCATTATTATTATTATTATTATTATTATTATTATTATTAACCGTTTTTTTTAAACTAAAGTATACCTACAAGTGTATTCGGGTTTCCTAGACTCTTACAATTGTTTTTGCTGATCTTTACTGTTTTCTGGATGAACTCCATTATGTCATTTCTTTTTCCAAGTACACAATTGGTATCTCCTTCAATTTTTCAGTCCTCTGGCAAGAAACGGGTATTGTCTATATTTTCACATTCTTATATTTTTACTTAATTGTCCGTGGGACGAAAAAATACACTGTTGTTACTGCTGTTTTTTTTTCTCTTCTTGTAAGTAATATAAGTATTAATAGAAATTGTAGTAGTGATAGTATTATTAGCATATTTTCCCGACAGTAGTTATCTCTGTTATTTATGTATAAGCTAATTTCTGGAGTTTTGCTGAAGCTTCAACATGTGCCGCATATAATAGGCACGTCCATAACGATTATCCTCATGAGTTTTCTTGGTTTCTAGTAATTATCTAATTTGTAATGTTCTTCCGGCTTCTTTTAGTGAAAGTGGCACAGAGACGATCCATGCAGTTTATTTTATTTCCCCACACTGTTTTAGAGATTTTTTGAATAAAATTCCTATGATAAGGAAGATTCACATATTCTACATTCTTCAGCATACTGAACGATTTTCATATTCATACGAGAATTATCGAGGAAATTTCAGTCAAGTTTGAGTGAGAGCAGTCCACATTAAATCCACAATTTGATGGTTAATTTTTTTCACTGAATTTCTGATTTGTTTCTGTTACCGGAATATATTTGGATCAGTGCCCAGGGCACCTAGTTTCCGAAAAAACAACGCTCACATTTATTTCAGATAATCTTATTTCGAATATATCCTGGATATGATCACAACTGGTTCGTACTATCCAGAACTTCTTGAATGGTGGAGGTAAATATATTTGGGGAGACCCGGCTTTAATATGTTTACTGTAAATACATTGTTATAAAAATTGACACATAATAGCGTGGGGCTGCATAATCGATCCAGGGGAGATGTGTCATAGATTCGGGCTGCATAAGTTTTGGAGGGTGAATGAGATCCTAGCACTGACCATGTATATTAACAGGCCTGTTATTCCCGAGTCCTCTATGAGGAACAAGTCTGCTAAGAGAAACCTGGAAGGGCGGGTTTAGTATATTTTCTATGAATATCATTTTATACAGATTGACACGTATTAAATAAGGGGTGCACCATAGAAAGGCGTATCTTAGATTCTGGCTGCATTTCATAGTTTCGGAGGGGTCATGAAATCCTAGTTAAGACAAGGACAAGTGCCTACTATTCCCAACCCCTGGGAGTCAATTCTGCTTGGGTAAACCCTGAAGGGGAGATTTAATATAGTTTCTATGAATACTATTCAATGAAAACTGGCATGTTGCAGAGTGGAAAGTGTACTAGATGCGGAAGAGGCGTATCATAGATTCGGGAGGCATATCATAGATTCAAAGTGTGGCATGAAATCCTACACCGACTCGACATATGACACTTGAGTGCATTCGTTTGTGAGACTCCAGTTCTAGAGCTCTTCTGGGGATGTTTTGTCACCCGTTCGATGTCATTATATTAATTTATTTCTAATTTAAATTATTTTCAAATTAAAATATAAGAACTTGTTTAGGGGAAAATAATAAAAAGTGTCTCTAAATAAAACATGACTTAGATATTCTATCTTATCTTATCAATGTTCGGGTATGGATGGTCTCTATTCTTCAGCTGATTTCCAGTTTACCAAGTCTGTTCCGGGTTCTTGGATACGGTTCCAACGTGTCCAATAACGATTAGTATTGCCGACACTTTCATGTTCCGCAACTTTTCAGCTATTAAGGATGATCCAGATATATATTGAATTCTTCTTCTTCTTCTCTTCTTCTCTTCTTCTTCTTCTTCTTCTTCTTCTTCTTCTTCTTCTTCTTCTTCTTCTTCTTCTAAGCAACTAGGTTTCTATATTGATGTTTTCTCTTTTAACCATGTAAAGATCTTTTCATGTACAATCTATTCGAATTGTCGCTTGAAGTATCCATATAATTGTTTTCCTCCTTATTTCAGTTTTCCTTTTTTGTTGTTGTTGTGCTTGTCCATATGTTGCAGCTGCTGTTATTGGCTGCCGTAATTAATCTTTCCTTGCTATTTTTGTGTATTCTTTGAGTACTTCGATTGTGTCATCTACGCAATCCTCAGTGTTGGCGAGCTGTCTCCCACCTTTCTTTTTTTGGTACATATAACCTGTCCCCATCCTATCTCGGATATAATGCATTGTGCATTGTCATTAATTTTCTTTTTGGTTGGTTTAACTGAAAGTCTCTGCAGATTTCCATAAATACTTTAGATATCCTCGCTAACCTTAACAGTGCGGTGGTGTGAACTGTTTCGATTTTTTCTCCGATTTTCAGTTCCCCAGTCTCTTTTGCAGCTTCTTGTGGTCTTTTCCGACGTCTCCAAATACGATTAGTGTCACCCTCACATCCATGTTCCCCAACTCTTTAAGCTACCTGGCAAGATTCTTCTTCTTCTTCTTCTTCTTCTTCTTCTTCTTATTATTATATTATTATTATTATTATTATTATTATTATTATTATTATTATTATCAAAATAAAAAGACACCCTCCGGGCGATGTAAAAATGATTTTTTGAAATATATTGTCTGAGAATTCAATGTCATAGAATGTGTACCATAAGTATGTAAAATCGTCAAATTTATTAAAGGAGTAAAAAGAAAGAAAGAAAGAAAGACAATTTGAAATGGAAACAGTTCCGATAACTTTAAATATTATATTAGAATAAAACAATCTATATATAAATATATAACACCAGGCATCTATTTATTAAAACAATGAGGATTATCTAACGTTGCATGCTCACATTTTGAGTATATTTATTCTGTTATGACGTTGGATTATGTGTAGGGTAATGTGACGTAAGCAGTGACGTAATCTTTGTTACAGACAAAAACCGGAACCGAATATCCATTATTAATAGATTATTGTTATTATCGTTGTTGTTGTTGTTTCGTCGGTAGGATACCAACAGTTAGCACAGACAATGACGAGTGATATATGTTGCATTTGCTATTCCACTTCGTAAAGTAGTGGGGTGTGGGCCCATAAGAGTTCAAACGATTTACTGATTTGCTTGGACAACCATGTCTCAGTGGATGTGTTGCAGTTCTAGGTGTGTCTCGCATCTGATTGCTTTTGTAGTAATCTTATATACATTATTAGTAATAGATTTATAAATTCAATCTCTGGTGTTTATGGAGTTAATAGATGCATTATTTAGCCCAACTTGATGCCTCTCCCAAAACAGAATATTGCTGATAGTTGCGAAAACAAATTAAATTCAATACGCACACGTTTCTATCTCCTGAAATATTTGCACCATTTTAATGATTAGAGAAAAAAAAAAAAAAAAAAAAACACAAAAAAACAAAGCGAAATAATTATGTGGACAAATACTAAAGTATCTCTATCAACTAAATCAAAAGGAAGTTCAAGTACAATCAAAATTAACATTTAGCACTTTAACCTGCCACTTCAAATTGTATAGTGTGAATAATGAACAATAAAAAAGAAAACACAGTGTCTGTATGATTAAAGTTAAGATGCGGTTAAATTTAAATGACCTTTGACTTCTAAAATACGAAAACTGTTTAAAGAATTAAACAAACAAACCGAGAAAAGTGATGATCGGTGAGAAGTGTTAACAAATAATGGAAAAATATCCTCTGAAAATCAAATTAAACAATCAGAAGAAAAAAGAAAAGAAAAGAATAACAACAAAACTTTGGTATTGTTGATTATTATTGATGTCACATTATCTTGTTTTCGATTATGTGAATCGATTTAAAGAAATGTATTTTTGTTCAGTGTTTTCTGTTGGTTTTATATCCGCTAGCCACGGTTTAATTCTATAGACAACAAAAAAGAAAAAAAAGAAAAAAGAAAAACCCACTTGATTTGTTCATGTTTGGTTTTCAGAAAACCAGAAAGAATAGAATCATTGATGCTGACGTAGGAAGAGAAGAAAAGATAAAAAAAAAAGAGATGGAGGATAAGAGGCGTATTTATCCTCATTAATATTATTCAATTGAATATGAGTAAGATGACTTTGATTTGCTTGGTCTGTTTGCTGATTTCTTAGAAAACACTGATTATTCATAATTGGTTGGTTGGTTGGTTGGATTTTAAGGCATGTTAACCCTTGGGTTATATTATGCCGAATCTGTTTTCCTTTTATTCATACTGGTTGAGTTTTCAAATTTCTTTACTCATTTTTAAAACACATTTGAAAAACACATTTTGATCTATTTAACTCATATATTGTGCCCTAACATATTCAACCACTCCAGGTTAGAGTAATAGGAGTAATAACTATGATGGAGTAATCTACCCACCACAACCTCCAGAATTGGAACCTCACCACTAGATAGAGTTTAGCGTCATACCCAGTACACTAAGACTCTCAGCCACCACATTTTAGCTCATATATGATAAAAGGGTTAGGGTTTGCCTAAAGACTAATAGGGTCGGGTCAATCAAATAGATGTTCGGGCTTGACATGGCCAGCCAATTGATCGGAATGAGCCTCTCAGACCGTCCGTCTAGCTTACGTAAGGTGTGAAGTGGAGTTCTGCTCAGCCAGTAGGATTCCGTCCTTAGGCATTACAGGTCGCTACCCATGGCCAACAGGTTGCCCCATTGGGAGTTTTTGTCTCCTTTGCAGAGGTACAGTCAGCGTATTCCATAGCTCCAACCAACTAGGCCATGATTATTCATAGTGAATCAAATAAGTGAAACAAATATTCATAGTGAAACAAATATTCATACAAAACAAATAAGACAAACTTTTCAATTCACGAATGCTTCATAAAAGATACAATAGTTTTCATCATCATCATCATCATCATCATCATCATCATCATGTCGCGCATGTAGCACGGGCATCCATGACAATCTTTCGCCAACCCTCCCTATCATTCATTACACCTGGAAGCTCCTCTGCGGAGCAGCCAGCATCTTCACATAACTGGTCAATGTAGGTCCTTGCTGGGCGCCCCACACTTGCATGTCCATGTGTTGGCTTCCACAGGAGAACGTCGCTTATGAGTTCATCCCTGCTTCTCCAGCAGTGTCCTGCATGCCTTGTCCGTCTCACTCGGATATTTTGTGAGATGGGGGGCAGGTGAACGTACAGCTGTTTCCTTGTGGGGTGCTGTTTCCACGACTTATTCAAGACTGCACGCAGCATTCTTGTGCAGCTCCCATCTAGCTTATTCTCAAGACGCTTTGTCAGGGTCCAGGTGGTGCAGCCATACAGCAGCACCGACACAACCACAGCCTGGAAGAACTGTCGCTTCAGCTTGCCAGGGAGATCGGACCTCCATATGACTGATAATCTATTTGTGGCCGCCCATGCCTTTGCTATTCGTGTATTAACATCGCTCTCTGTGGAGGAGATATTACCACCTAGGTATGTGAATTGTTCTACTGGCCTAAGAGGCTTGCCGTCGAGTGTGGAGATGTCTCCTTTATTTTTGAAATTCATGAACTCTGTTTTACCGGAGTTCACATAGAGGCCTATATTCTTTGCTGCCTCCTCCAAGCTATGTAGCAGTGATTCAGACTTTGCCGGTGTATCTGCAAGAAGTGCAAGGTCATCAGCATAGTCCGCATCTGTTATTGTTTGTACGGGATATCGCCTGCTTCTTGCCTTTTTTAGTGTTAAACCTTTTTCTTTTATGGTATCTAATGATGTTCGGAGTACGTAGTCTAGACATATTATAAATATATATGGTGCCAGTGTGTCTCCTTGAAGGACTCCAGTCGCGATGTCAAAGAAATCTGTGTCGCCATCAGGTGAGCGTACCATCGCTTTGGTGTCTTTGTATAGCATCATTATAGCTGAAACGGTTTCATTGGGGAGGCCATATGCTAATAGTATTTGTTCCATTTTTCCTCTATGTATGGAATCGAATGCCTTGGAGAAATCTACGAATAATAGCGTTGCCTCTAGATTCTTTGCTCGTACCCCTTCTATGATCCGTCGAATAGTCAGGATCTGAGAGGTTGTGGATCGATTTCTGCGGAATCCATTTTGGTTTCTCCTAAGGATTTTTTTTCTATTTCGGGCCGGATGCGATTAAGTAGAAGGGCATTATATATCTTGGCTGCAATAGCAGTGAGAGTTATGCCTCTGTAGTTTTTAGCGATTCCGAGATCTCCCTTTTTAGGGAATGGGAGGATACAGCCTTTCGTCCATTTATCTATTCTATTTTGTCTATATACAGCATTGCATAGCCTAAGCAGTATGTCATTGAACTTTCCTATCTTCCACACCTCCGGGGGTATTTCGTCAAGTCCTGCTGTTTTTCTACCTTTTAGCTTCTTTAAAGCTTGGTTGATTTCATCTATTGTGAAATCTCCCAGCTTGATATCTAGTTGTTTATCTACAATCTTTTGGATATTACTTTCTATGATTTCTGGGGGGCTTCCTAGCAGTTTCTGGAAGTGGTCCTTCCATTTTTTTAGTCTATCTTCTTGGCTGGTTGCCTTTAATTTTGATTTAGAGGTGCTTTTTCTACCACTAATTTCGTTTACTGTTTGCCAGGCTAATCGCGACTGTCTGTCTTCTACCGATTGTCTGATATTATTTATTTGTGCCTGTATGTACTCTATTTGTTCCTTTTTGTATGTTTTGGTTAAGGCTACCTGCGCTTTCTTAAGGTTGTATAGGTTGGTGCTAGTTGGGTTTGTTTTATTAATTTGGGCTGTTTCTTTGATATTATTTCTCTTTTCTCTAACTGCCTCTGTCTCCCAGGGGACAGAGCGTTTGGCTCAGTTCGGTCGGTATGCATTCGGATGCTGCTTCTAGGTGGGCATTGACGAAGTTTTCGTATTCTTCGTTTGCGGTGGGGCTTTCAAATGCCTCCTGGAGGATATCGAATCTGTTTCTTACTGCCACAGCGTATCGATTGCATATATCACTGTTGGCAAGTGTTGACCAGCTGTATCGTACAGTCTTACTGGTTTGCTTTTTGTTCCTACGTAGGCTAAGTCGTAATTTTGCTGTGACTATTCTGTGCAATGAACTGCGAAGCATACTCCTCTTTTGAAGGAGTATCCTCCGACCACAGAATAGTCACAATAGTTTTAATACAAACAATTTGTATGTAGTTAATAGCTCCATTTCACAACATCTAAAATTACATGCATTACCGAAATATCCTAACGGAAGATATGCACATTCTGCACAAAGAAAAAAATAAACACAAACTCCAAATATTAGAAGCTTTATACATCAAACAACACAAACCATCCTTAAAAAAATTAATTTTCAATGCAGTACTCACATTTTAAAATGCCTATAACACTTTTCCTATCAATTCTCTTCCTTCTAGCCTCCACATAAATTAATATACTTTGAAAAGAACTGGAACACATCACCCCTGATGATGGAACTTTGAAGTGCAGAAAGTACTCTGTATATGAACTTCGGTGGACTAATCCACGAATTCCATCCAAATATAAAAAATGTTGGCCAGAAAGCTTGAAAAGATCACCAATAAAATCGTTAAACAGGAGACCTGCATTTTGTTTAATTCCACACACACACACACACACACACACACACACACACACACACACACACACACATATATATATATATATATATATATATATATATATATATATTAACGCTTTCACTTCTTCGTCGTCATGTTTCAATATGAAGAGCAGTAGAAAGTAAATTATCGAGACGCACATGAAGGACCTGATTTCAAAAGGGAGAAGAGAAGAAGGCAATCAGATGATGACATTGATACCAGGAGAATATTTTACTCAGTGTGTAAGGGGGTGGGGGTAATATTCCATACCGAAATAAAGGAAATGTTCGCTTTTATTTGTTGTCAGCCTAGTTAATCTAAAATCATCCTACAAAATGCTTATTGTAAATGTAAAATTAAAATTCCAATTAAAGGAACTTCAGTCTGCATTGGAAAACTTGCATGTTTCATTAAAGGTCAGAAGTAAACGCGCTGATCTGAAATTAGAAATTCCTCATTGCTGCCTGAAGCAAGTGCGAGGCTATTTATCTAACATTTCGGACAAAGAAACTGCAGTTATTAAATTTTAGGAAAACACATAACGCATGCATAGGCACGCACACACATGCACGTGTAACATACCCACCCTTCATTTAATAAGTTATCCATGATATCAACTAACTAATTGCTAGTAAACATTAAACGAAACCTTAATCAAGTGTGCATTCTGTGGAAAATTCTCGCTTAGAGAAAGTTATAATTACGACGACAGACAAATTCTCTATGAAAATTGTTCAGGAGGCATTTTCGTGACGCTAATTAATGATTCCAAATTCAGAAGCTGGGCGATAATTTTACGTTATTATTATTTCGATTTATTCATTCAATCTTCACAAAGAAGGAACGTCTTGATCTTAGACTATACCATTATCATTATTATTAGTAGTAGTAGGAGCAGTATTATTATTATTATTATTATTATTATTATTATTATTATTATTATTATTATTATTATTATCTATATATTAAAATGTTAGTGCCTAATTACGTGTGGCATGGCTGGTGATGTTTAAGGGTGGAATACTGGTAGCTGAGCAGTCAGTAACATGCAACACTCCACTTTAGCCCTTACTTATATAGACGGCTGGTCACGTCAAGCTCTAGCACCTATATTATTGGCCCAACCCTATTAGTCATGGAGAACACCAACACTTTTTATCATATATGAGCTATTAGGTGGTGGCTGAGGATTTTAGTGTCCTGGGTATGACATTAACCTGCATCTAGTGGTGAGGTTCCAGTTTGAGGTTTATGTGGAGAATGGAATGCCCCATTATTGTTATTACTTCCATATTCACTCTGACCCCGGGTGGTAGAACCTGTTATGGTCCCATCTATGGGCTAAATAGATTAAAAATGAGATTAAAAAACAAATTTGAATGCCCAACAATAATAAATAAAACAAAAACGTTTTCGGCATAAAATAACCCAAGGGTCGTCATGCTGAAAAATTATCTCGAATCAGAGAAGCTTCGTAATTGGGGTATTTGTAGGGGGGTGAGTAGTGGGGTGGGCCATTTCAGTTTTATTGGACGAAAGAAAAGAAAAAGAACATATTACACATCAGAAAAAATAAAAAATAAAGAAAACAGTGGGAAGAGAGGGAAGAAAGATAGAGAAAGAGGACGAGAGCACGGAAGCGATCCCATTAATCTATTTTAATAGAATAGAGCGAAAAGATGAAAAGAAGGGGGAAAAAACGAAGGAACATATAATTATTACTATTTACTATTTGGAATAGTTCTTAAGCATACATACATACATACATACGTTGTAATATTTAAATTATCCTACCCTGTGATATCAGCAAGTCCTTCTAGTTATTATTATATCACTCCTTGTGCGTTTTTCAAATCAGCTTTCACTGGAGTCTGATTGACAGCAAGTTTTCTCAGGCGTCCAGGATTTTTTCATCATATTCTATACCGATCGTAACAATGCTGTTATCTATCGGTCATGATTGTTCCTCTTGTTTACCATGCTTCAAGTCCTTTTACCTTTCAAAATTTTTCGGGACCGTTCCAAGGTTACCAACTAAAAATGATAAAACCTTCACAGGAGCCTGAGTAACCGCAGATGTCCTCAGGTCTATAAGGGCATCAACTACAATATGTATCACTTTTATCCCCAATTCTCTGACGAGGTCCAGGTATTTGTTTATCTTTTTATTTTATTTCCTTTTCACCCTCTATCCACCTTAACGGCAAAATATACTAGAGGAAGTTCTTTTCTTTTTAATTAACACTAGATTTGGTCTTCTGACTGAGATTAGTTGATCCATTTGTATCTCAAATTCCCAGTGAATCTTTTTAGTCTCATAGTCTCAAGAATGGTCAAAATTAAATTTTTGGCACGAATCCCAGAGGATCATCTTTCCCACCCAGCCAGGCCTTGTCTTGTATTTTATTTGTGATATTTTTTCTTTAAGTTTGATTATTATGTGATTAATCGTTTTGTCTTTGTCTCAACGCATTCTCACCTTGCTATTCTATTGTGTCTTGTCAAATCTAGATATGATATAATTGATCTTTTGGCAATATTTTGTACTACAACTATGAAAGATTAAGTTATCTTTGATATCTCCAATATGGACATTTTCTTACTGAATGACTTAGTTATTTTAAGTTTTTAAGTTTTTGGTAAATAATTCCCTTAAGCCATGTTTCAACATATATTATAGACAAAAAGCAAGATTCCAGATATCGTAAGCTAATATTAGTTTAATCTACATACTAACCCATTTTAATAAATTCCAAATATCCCAAAATCCAATCAGTAAAACAGCAGAACATTTAGTTAGATAGAGTGAAAATGAAGGAGTTTAAATTTGACAAATATTCGTTCAGACCTTATTGAGATTTGAAGTTTATAATAACTGCACAGAGACAGTCGGTTTCATTAGCGTAGACAGAGTTCACAGTACTTGGAGGCTCACAGTTTATCTCTCAGTGTTATTATTAATGATTATTATTAGTAGTAGTAGTAGTATTATTATTATTATTATTATTATTATTATTATTATTTTATCATTATTATTATTATTATTATTATTATTATTATTATTATTGATAATGATAATGATTATAATGAACATAAAATATAAATAATAAACATTGGTATGTATGAAATTAATTCATTATCATATATTGACCTCTCCTGTAAACTTTAAAGAATTCTCCCATAAATCTACTGGCGTGCATCTGTATGGGCATTCATTGCAAATATACGGAGAATAAAAAATGTCCCAAATAGATTAATTCCCTACAAATCTGGTACACTATATATATATATATATATATATATATATATATATATATATATATATATATATATGGTGTTCGGGATAAATTTGACAGCTTCATAAGGAAAGAAGAGCTTTTAACCAAAGCCGAAAACATAGTAAGAGCTAACCACTGCTGAATACAGGAATGGCTCAACACAATGTATTTAACTATTTACATATATAACTGAATTAAAATGTTCTGCTTTTTAAAGGCGCGTTGTCCTGATGATAAATAGCAAGGGTGCTGCTTTGAAACTAACGATAATTGCCTTTTAATTGTATTGTAAACTATAATAAATAAATACTGCTCTTACACCTGTAATGGAGCATTTTATTTTCATTTTTCCAATACAACATAACTACACATACTATATATATATATATATATATATATATATATATATATATATATATATAGTGGAAAATTCAATGCTGTAGCGTATGCTAACAAATATCTTTAACCTGGTTATGTCAACAGGCCTAGGAGAAGTAAAATTCAAACCAGTTGTAGACCTGGAGAGGGATCGGCATCACCAGATTATTTCTGCCCAAGACACACTATATGAGTAGCACCTCCGTGATCAAAAATCAAATTATGAGTTTAATGTAGCATTTGATGTACTAATTTGGTCTGTGAATTTAAACCAGCTGTACTTCTCTTTAAAATGATCTTGAATCGTATCCTGGTCATGGAGGAGGGGTTGGGTAAAAAACGTATATAACCCATGTTGATATATCGTTAATCAAATAACACAAACCAAACCAAAACACTAATGGAAGAATAGGGTAAAAGCGTTTAGTCTATGTGTAATTTTGTCAGAAAACAGTCAAATGCAGAAAGCGACCAAAGAAAGTTTACCAGAAAAAAGCCAACTCTATGAATAATGATCAGTAAACTCTATGAGCAGACCGGTTGTCGATTCAGCAGAAAACGCCAACACGTTGAACATAGAATACATCGCCTCTAAATCTGAGATGGAATCAATAAGATCACTATTTTTATGTGAGTGTGTGTGTGTGTGTTTGATGATGAAAGTAGGTCTGTTTATTGTTTAACAAATTATTATTAAAATTAACTTAATTTCCTTACAAAATGTGTTACATATGTAAACATATAATTAGGGCTTTTTGTATAAAACTTATTCTCTATACAACAAACCCTAAATACCTAAATACGCATATATATATATATATATATATATATATATATATATATATATATGTGTGTGTGTGTGTGTTTGTGTGTGTGTGTGTGTGTGTGTGTGTGTGTGTGCGTGAGTGTATATGTGAGTATGTATGTTTGATGATGATAAGTTTCTCATTTAACTAATTATAACTAAAAATTAAATTAATTTCTTGCGAAAATATGCTGCATATGTAAACATAATTAGAGCTTGTGGTACAAACTAATTTTCTATACAACACTCCCTAAATACGCATATATATATATATATATATATATATATACATATATATATATATATATACACACACACACACACACACACACACACACACATATATATATATATATATATATATATATATATATATATATATATATATATAAGATTTAGATGTTTGCCTGCAGGGTATTGCTTTTAAGATGGTCTCTATTTATAATTTATGTGAAGAAAGCTTGCACTGGGGTATAACCCCGCCATCCGTAAAAACGAGTTGACCCCAAACTGCATCCATTGGCGCTGGCCCAAATTCTGGAGCCCCGATGAATGGGCTTTCACCCCTTCGTTGTCATAAATGTTACACAGTGAATAGGTGGTTTATATATTTTCTAAAGCAAGTGTAGAGTTTAAAATAACTTTTTAGATATAAGAACTCATCCAGGTGTTCATGTAAGTATGACGGACAGGTAGCGAGCTCTGGCTTACCTGTTAGTAGTTATACCCTTGGTTTGTTTGGTAATGTGACTACACAGCCGAGAGAACAAGTTAAGTTATTTAGTCCGATTAGCCTGAGTCCTCGTAGCGAAATAACGCTTAATGGCTATGTTTTCACTCCGCACTGTTGAAGTGAGAACATGATCGTGGGGGAAATAAAGACTTCAAATTTAACTACCATTCCGATTTCATTTCTAAGAACAAACAGAGGATAGACGCGAATATATATAACCCCAGAAACACCCATGCCAACCCAAGTTAACCAACAAAAGAAGAGGACCAGAGCATTCATAGAAGATACAGAATAAGTAATGCTAAGAAGAGTAAAAATGAGATAAGCACCAATTATTTCCATGTCCACTCTGACCCAACGTGGAATTATTTTTAAGAGTTCTCTCCATAGGCCAAATAGATATTTCTTAAATTAATAGTATTAGATAATAATATTTACTATATGAATTTCAAATTGTTACTTAAAGCAGGAAGTGTTTTCAGTGTTAGTTTATAATTATATAATTATAAGTTATGACATAATTGCTTGGAATTATTGAATCATTAGTATTATATAAGAATGTTTGAAACCGTATAACTATGAAAACTATTTGCATTAAAATAGTTACCTGAAGCTATAATTGTTTAACTGATATTCATCATTACTTTTTTAAAACGATATAATTGTTTAAAAAGAAAAAAATACAAAAAATAAATTAATTATATAAAAAGGTAGGTATCTACACAACACATTCGCCACGGGTAGAATTTGACACGAGGGTGTAAGTATTGGGCACCCGGCGAATGTGAAACTTGCTATTCAGTAGTAACGGATCCACGACGCAATGTTGCTAACCACAATGACTCACCCTGGCATATATCTAAGTATTAAAATGTCGTAGTCCAGTAGGTTAGCCACGACATCACGGGGATTCCGCCCTCCTACTTTATTTATTTTTTTGTTTCAAATTGTAGATACAAGTACTCTCATGGATATATAAAATTATCAGGGAGAATGTTCCCCTGGATTTAAAATTGCTGCCGAGCAGGCGCTGGTTGTGTTTAGCGGGCAGGACATATTTCTTTCAGCAGAAAGCCTGGTCATAATGAGTGGCCATTATGGCGTAGAATGGCGAACATCAAACGGTTCTGATTGCAACTTTCGTTTCATTATAACTCAGTTATTTCTCTCACCAGATCTACCGCCTTTTCATTACTTTTAACCATAGGCAGCAGACAACAGATGATTTTATTCTTCATGAGATCGCAGCGCAAATTTAAAATGGGGTTTCAGGGGGTGCATAGCTGACATGGATTAAAATGGTGGGTCAAATATGAGTGTCCTTGAATACAGTCACGTGTGGATTAAAAGAGATTTAGATTCAAAAATGTAATGTATCGAGTTTTAGATGTCAGACCTACTAAACCCCGTTAGAAATTGATCATGTGTCATATCCTACTCATATGGGACTTGATACATATATATATATATATATATATATATATATATATATATATATTATATATATGTATCATATATACATATATATATATAATATATTATATATATATATATTTGTGTGTGTGTCTGTGTGTGTGTGTGTGTGTGTGTGAAGAAAGGAAGTGAATCCGACGGTATGTAGTATATTAAGAAAATTGAAAAAATACAGGATTAAATAAGTTGAGTGGTAAGTTTATTGGCCGACGCTGCAGTGTTTCGATCTATTAATTAGATCATCTTCAGTGCGCGAGCGCGCGCGCACACATGCGCGCACACACACACACACACACACACACACACACACACAACCTTGAGGTGTGTTTCGATGTCGTTTATCGCAAAATATTTATATACACACGCGCAACCACACACACAAAACACCTAAAAATGCACAATGCCTTTTTTCGACACACGCACTCACACACTCTCATACTCACACTGTAAAAGAGAATATTTGACGTCATATTTCAAACTGTCCTCTTTTTTCAGCGTCCTTTCTTCAGACTTCAAATTTTGAACAGACTGATAAACAAGGACTATCACTTGCTTTTCTCGTTATTCTGTGATAAATTTTTTATCACCTTCCATATACCAACAAATGCCCTGAAGATAATCTAATTAATAGATCGAAACACTGCAGCGTCGGCCAATAAACTTACCACTCAACTTATTTAAACCTGTGTTTTTTCAATTTTCTTAATATATATATATATATATATATATATATATATATATATATATATATGACTATAATCATTTGTTAGCACACAATTATATATATTTATCAACCCCTCCGCACGAGCAGGATGCGACACAAGGTCAATTTATTAAGCGGAGTTCAGCAGGTTTGCATTCAGAGTTTTCCTTCTCCTAGACCGGTTGCCTAACCAAGGTTAAAGAGCCCAGTCTGCCATACTATTTACCCATAGCTGGAGAGAGAGTAGAATTCATGCCTTTCCCAAGGGTATTAACGCTGAGTGAAATGCAATTACCACGTCCACGGGGCGACGAGTCCATTTCCCATGACTTTAACCATTACACCACGCGATTATATGGCATCAAGTAATAATAATAATCTTTAAGAAATAATTATGATTTCAAGTATATATTTTTAATACAAATACTATTGATTAAGTAACTCTTCCTATTTGATAATGATTCTTTGTGTGCACACAGTTATCTGGCTTCATGTATTCAATATAGTATTGACCTTGTGTCACATCCGGCTCAGACGGAGGAGATTGTGAATTCATACACTATATTTTCCTAACACAGAAAAGTCCTTTGAATTTTGTGATTAATCATTGTTTGGATATTGTTATTTACTAAGCTGTTTCAAAAGCTTACTGATGAAAGCACAAAATGGGCCCCAAGTTGCCCGTTCCTTTTTTTTTTTTCGAAGGTCAAAACCAGATTACCAGATTTAATCCCAAACCAAAATGTAACAGAATAATCATGAGAACTATATATATTTACCAACCCCCTCCACACGAGCAGGATGTGACACAAGGTCAATTTCTTAAGCGGAGTTCAACAGGTTTGAATTCAGAGTTTTGCTTCTCCTAGACCGGTTGGCTAACCAAGATTAAAGAGCCCAGTCTGCCCTACTATTTATCCATAGCTGGAGGGAGAGTAGAATTCAAGCCTTTCCCAAGGGTATTAACGCTGAGTGAAATGCAATTACCACGTCCAGGATTTGAACTCGGGGCGACGAGTTCATTTCCCATGACTTTAACCATTACACCACGCGCATCCTACTCGTGAGAGCTATATGACCTTATTTCTGGGATGGGGCGTTGTTGTTAGTATTATTCTCTACACATTGTGGACTGCTATACTCATCTTGGCTGCGATACACACAACCTTTCTAATGTTTAGCGAGATACTTTCGCAGATTCATTACTACTGAATAGCGAGTTCGATCCTTACTGGATGCCCCATACTCTCTCGTTATCTTACCGATGAGGCTCTCGGTGATCTTGTTCAGTTACTGGATGTAACCACTTAGTAACAACAGATACTCTACGCCTTGTTAAATAAATATGTGTATGTTTCTACCCAATAACACAGCCACGAACAGGATTAAGGCTAAAGAACCCAGTCTATATCACCCCTTTTCAAGTAGATAATGAAGTAAATAGATCCATGCCTTCCCTAAGTGCATTACCGCTCAGTTAATTTATTTGAGTATAAATAGAAATTATATTTGGTTACACGAAATGCATTAAGTTGATGTTTAGCCAACTGGTTTGTCACGGGTAAGATCTGACACACTGTTGCACCTATGGGGCATCAAATGAGGGGAGAACTCACCCATTCAGTAGTAACATGTATGCGAGACAAGCTTGCTTACCATTATATCACAATGGAATACCCTTTTTTACCCAACCTATTCGCCACGGTTAGGATATGACACGAAGTCTCACGTATGGGGTTACACTACGCTTTTCTCTCATCCAGCTTGTGTGGAGATGTTGGCAAATATATAAGAGAAAATACGTTTTTACATTTCAAGAAGTTCACTCCCATACCCAGTGCCCATTATATCATTCACTGTTCTCTCAGCGGGGTTTAGACTACACTAATTGTATCCTCTGGATCGGGATAAGGCTGCCTTTACTCTAAAAAGGAGTCAGGGGTATGAAATTAAATTGTTATATATATAAGTTAGGGATCTACGACCTTGTGTCCCATCCTACCCGTGTCGGTCGGATTGGGTAAATATCTACTCTAACTACGACTTAGATGTCCCATCGTGGACTAATGGTTAGCAAGCTAGCCTCGCTGATTCACTACTACTGAATAGTGAGTTCGGTCATTGTATACCCCATACTAGCAACATTGAGTCACATTCAACCGTATCAGATTGTTGCGTAGCGCCTTTTCTTTTCTTCTCCGTCTAGTCTTCTATCTTCTAATAGTCTGTCTTGGTCTTCTAATGGTCTGGTATATCTTCTACAGGTCTCGTCTGGTCTTCTTGTATGGGGATTCCGTGTCTGGTTCTGCTGGGGACCATTTCTTATCAGAAGCCTTGTGTCATTGTTAGCTTTTAGTAATAACAACAAGACTTCGATTTACTTTGGATGTTAGTTTATTCTGGATCCCCAAGACCAGACAAATGCGCGCAAAGAGTCACATCTTGCTAGCTTCTAACTCTGCAACTGACTAACTGAGTTCCTTACACCTTAAACCGGAAGGGCTTCTATCACTTCCGATTCTCACGGTCCCTTTCCGCAAGGCAAGGTCAGAGTGAGGTCAAGCATTGTCACTCACTCTCAAGGCCATCAGCTGCACTGATTGCCATAAGGATTTCTATACTACCTTAAAAAGTAATAGGGATCCAATTAATATGTAACATCCCTCATAATCATACATTTTAAATTCATAATTAATTATGAATTTACTTTTTACTTGCCTCTCCATTTTGAGGCTCTACCGTATTCTGGTACTCTCTAGATTACTTCGAATTCTATTCTCTCTTTCTGCGCGGTTGTCTGGTTCCCCCCATGCATACATCAATTTTACATGATAACAAGTTTTCAACAAAAAAACAACACTGCAGGGCCATTTACAATATCCTGACAAAAATCAAAACACAACTGGACCAACGTCTTGGTCCCAAAATCCTGGTCACAAACCAACGTGACCCTGGTCACTCCAGCAATACATTCGCCTGGATTCCAATGACCAATTCACCAGCTTTCCGCTCCACAGGTCACTTACCTGGAGACTGGGAAGGCAATTTACATCAAAAATACAATGATACCGAAAAAAGATTCAAAAACATTGCACACATGGTCCCTACAATACATTAAACATCACATGCATGGAGAAAACAACAACAATTTTATCGCGCAACAATAAAAAATCTACAACGGCTATGCGTTACTCATAATTTCTTAATATAGGATACACGACACAACACACCAATACCATTAAGTATTTTAAATTTTCTTCACAAAAAATATATTACTGTGCCAAATAGTTTCACTTTGAGGGAAAACTGTTTTATCCTGATTCCACACTTGGTCACTTGCAGTGGCTTACAAATTCTCCAGGAACCCTCCAACACAAAAAGTAGGTACTTGTCTGTTCTTAACATATAATTATTCATTGACCATGCTATCCGTATCCAGACTCGAGACATCCCTCTCAGCCAAAATGTTCTGGAGACCATTCCAAAATCATAATTCCCCCCCAAAATTCAATCCACATAAAACAGGGGCGGCCTCTTCGCCTTTCTTCTTATTCTGCACTTCAGAACCCCTAACATTCCGAATCCGTCGGAATAATAAAACCCAAAAAGCGCGGATTAACCTTCCGTAACTACGGTAACCACATGGGACGCTCATCAGGGAATCTCAATACGTGGAATGGTGGGCCCTCGATAGACCACTTTCATTACCATATCTCCACCGATTCCCAAAACACCGGAAAAAATTTCTCCAAATAGTCAGGCATGAGTCCAGAACTCGATCCATACTACAGCAAGGTCACAAAATTCACAAATAAAAATTTCAAAACTATCAATAAAATTTGGCACTCATAAATCTCACTAAAATCAACTTTTTAACTATGTCAAACTTTCGGAAAAAATTCAAAAACCGAATTATACCACTGGTCACTGACAAAAAATGCAAAGTACAAAGTCAATTATTAATTTCTTTCTTTTAAAACATTGTCAATCAGCCTCCAAGGCTTTTCTCACGAAATCAAACCAAAGTTTTTTTTTTTTTTTCAAAAATCACCAGTGTCAAAATCCACAATTCATCAATATTAAAATTACTAAGTTACTTTTTTTTTTCAACAATCTCTGATTAAATTTAAATCTGACTTTTTTTTTTCTAAAAATTTTAACATTCAAAATGGCCGACATGTGGGGAAAATTACCCGCTTGACTCAAAAAAACGTTCATTTCAAAGATGGCAGCCATATCTACGTGACTGGTTATTCAAAAAAAAAAATTTTTCCATTCATCCTTCAGCCAATGAGAGACAAGGAAGGGGGGGGTAAGTTGGTTCTTCTCTCAAAATCAACCCCAAAGGATTTTACAATTATACGCCATTTTTATTTTTCCTCCAAAATTCAAATAATTCACCAGCTTCTTAAAATTATCCAATTAATCAGGGTAACAAACCTTAGTACTTCTAAAATTCAAACTAAAAAAATAGGCACTTGCTCTTTCTGGAGTTTATTCATTTATCCGTTTATCTACGAAAAATTCTTAATCTCCAAAATCACAACTTATGTCTTCACCCCACAACCAGGCGTTAATCAAAGACATCAATCAAAGATCAAAAAATTGAAGAATCGACCACAATCGTATTCCCAGAAAAAAATAAAATATATATACATATATACATCGTGCTGAGCAGAGTAAACACGAAAAACCTCTTGGAGCAGGGCACCACCATTTATCTCTTATTCTGACATATTCAAAACTCCAAAAAAACACAGGAAAATGTAAGCTTCCACGCCTTTCGAAAAACCATCGAATTGCCTAATTAGGACATTTTCCAAAAACAGGATCTCTGGAATTGGCGAGTTTTCTGTAAAAACTACTTTCATTACCGTGAGTCCAAAAAGATCCAAAACATACAACTTAGCCGAATCTCCAACAATTGACTCAAAATCAGACCCTCAATCCGAATGAAAAACAGCATTGTGATCCAAGATAAAAAAAAATTACATTCTCAACTAAAAGTTTCAAAATTACTTCTTTAAAAATTAACTTTTTCCTTGCACGGATAAAAACTCACTAGAATTACAAAATTATTTAAATCCATCATAACATTATGAGTACAAATGACATAAATGCATGGGTAATCTCAAAAAAAAATACAGCTTCAATCGAAAAACGAAAAAAATCAAAAAGAAAAAAAATTCCAAAATGGCGGCTGAAATTTTTTCTAAAATTCACCACGTGTTCCACCGGTCAAAAAAATCTTCCCTATGGGGGGGGGGTCGTCGTCGGTGCACATGAATTCTGCAACAATTACTGCTAAATCACTTGCCTTCAGGGTGGGAGCACATATTCTTTAGTCTTTCTCTCTCTTTTTTCTCCGTGGCATATACTTCAGTATCTCTCTCACTCTCTCTTTTCCTTTATAGCATACACACTCTTTTTTTCTATCTTCAAAACAATTCAAAACTATGAAAAATTCAATCACACAGCAAAAAATTTTTTTTTTCTTTCTTTCTGTCTTTCCTCACAAAATTTCAACTTATACATATCAAAACAAAATATCCCTTTCTCTTTTTCTCTTTCTTTGGCATATACACTCTGTCTCTCCCTTTTTTTTTCATAGCATACAAACCGTCTCTCTTTTTCGCTCCATATTTTAAACAATTTAAACAATCTATTAGCATCATTTTTCAATAGCATTTTTTTTAAACAAATCTAAAAACTTCTGCAAAGTTCAAAATTTATACAACAAAAATTAATTGTCTCTTCTTTTTCTTAAAACAATGTCTCTCCTTCTTTCCTCCAGTCAAGTCTTTAAGTCGGATTTCTTTTTTTCTCTCTGAAAGTACTTAAAACAATGTCCCTTTTGTCTTCTTTTTTTCTTTCTTTTCAACATTCTATCTTAACTTCAATTTTTTTTTTTTTGTGACAAATCTAGATAGATCTTTGAATATTAGTTCACTCTGTTTTTTCTATTGTCTTTTTCTATAGTCTGTTTCTAAAAACAATGTGTGTGTGTGTGTGTGCGTTCGTTACTTACGTTTTTCTTTTTAAGTTCTATCACGTTTTTTTTTTCTTCTTCTTTCTTTTTCCTTTGCTTCATTTTTCTGCCTTTCTTTTCTTCTCTGTCTAGTGGCACGTTGTCCAGGTTCGAATCTGATCACGTCTTGATGGCGTGACTGGTCTCACGGCACCAAATATCTATTATCTGTTGCGTAGCGCCTTTTCTTTTCTTCTCCGTCTAGTCTTCTATCTTCTAATAGTCTGTCTTGGTCTTCTAATGGTCTGGTATATCTTCTACAGGTCTCGTCTGGTCTTCTTGTATGGGGATTCCGTGTCTGGTTCTGCTGGGGACCATTTCTTATCAGAAGCCTTGTGTCATTGTTAGCTTTTAGTAATAACAACAAGACTTCGATTTACTTTGGATGTTAGTTTATTCTGGATCCCCAAGACCAGACAAATGCGCGCAAAGAGTCACATCTTGCTAGCTTCTAACTCTGCAACTGACTAACTGAGTTCCTTACACCTTAAACCGGAAGGGCTTCTATCACTTCCGATTCTCATGGTCCCTTTCCGCAAGGCAAGGTCAGAGTGAGGTCAAGCATTGTCACTCACTCTCAAGGCCATCAGCTGCACTGATTGCCATAAGGATTTCTATACTACCTTAAAAAGTAATAGGGATCCAATTAATATGTAACAAGATGGGTTGGGTAAAAACCTACTATAACTACTGCCTGGATGTTCTATCATGGTGTATTGTCAGCAAGCTAGTCTCGCAAATGTATTACTATTAAATATCGAATATTATCCTCATTGGATATCCCATATTAGTGACGTTGTAATATCCCAACCCTAGCACACGGGTTGTGTAAATACTAACTACAATTACTATTTAGACATTACATCGTGGTGTATCGGTTAACAAGCTAGTCTCACTAATTCAGTACTCCTGAATAGCAAGTTCGATCCTCAATGTATAACCCATATTTGCGACATTGTGGCACACCCTACCTGTGTCGAATGGGTTGGGTACTACTAAAACAACTTGTTATTGAAACCTTTAATTCGTAATTAAAGATGAAAAGAAACATTCGGATGATGGAACTGATGCCGTCATTCCTACTAATTTTGAATTCTTCCATTAGTATATGTATGAAATGTTCCTCTAGCGTTTCCGGGCACGCATCCGCGTTCATTTATCAATGGCCCGTAACCGGATTTTTTGTTTTTCTATTTAAGTGTTATTTTGCGTTCTTCATAAGCCAGATAGTTGTGGTAGTTTAACGGAAACACGCCCCCAGGCGTGGAAATATGCCTATGAAGTTGTTTGTTTGGCCAACTTCAAAAGAATAACATTTCTTTTAGAAAAAAGACCTCGTTCGGGCAAATGCATTGCATGTTGTTTTTTTTTTGTTTTGTTTTTTCATTTCAGGGGGGAAATTTGACGTTAATAAAATAAGATATATTAGCATTTGCCACCTCGGGGATTGGTCCTGTAAATGTTTCCCCGCAAGCAAAATATCCGTTCTTTAAAACTATTTTAAAGTTTATGTAAACCGTATCTTAGACATATATTCATATAGTTCTTAGTTCTACGGATAAGAATAGGAAAAGCATAACGAATCCATATTCTAGATCCAAACGCTACCGCTGTGGTCAAAATTTAGCCACCTTGAAATTTCTCTTTCATCAATATTCCGGATTATGCCGACTGGGACGTACTTATGCTAACGGTTACTGTTGTAGAAAACGGAATCGGTGACTCGAATTCAAATCATGAATTAAGATATTTGCATTATATTTTGCGCTAATAAACTTAACTATAACTATAGCTGGAGTGATAGACTCCAGCTATAGTTAAAATAGTAGGGCAGGCAGGGTTCTTTAGCCTTGGTTATGCGACCGGTCAAAGAGAAGGAAAACTCTGAATTCAAACCATCTCTACTCCTCTTAATCATTGAACTTGTGTTACATCCTGGCTGTAGTGGATGAGTTGGATTGAATAGGTTACACGAATCTGAATTAATTAAGATATACTTTACACATTTTATAAACCCCTTTTTTTTCAGAACAGTGTCTTCCATAAAAATCTAACAATTATTTAACAAAATATATATTTAAAAAATAGTGTTTCCTTTTTTATTTTCAAAGATAAGATGGTTGTATTATTTCTAGTGGAATGTATACCTAATAATATCCGTTTTGATTGCATACTATTCCGTAGATACAATACAATTCTGGAATCTTTAATTTAGAAGGAAATACATTTTTATTTTGAAAAAATGCTGAGGTGCATTTATGCAGTCAATAATCCACCTGTCTGTCTTTGTCCGTCTGTTTCTGTCTGTCTGTCTGTCTCTCTCTCTCTGTGCATGTAAGTGTGTGTGTGTGTGTGTGTGTGTGTAATTATCTTATACAGTGTAAAGTATACGAACGTGGAATCTGACCATAATTTGAAAAAAAATACATAGGGTTTTTTATAGTGGCCCGTAATTTCGCAATGCACTAGTTTTCTTTGCTCACTTTTGGATCATCAAACATAAATCAAAAGTGCAGGATTATAACAGTTTCGGATGTGTGGCGTATTTATTTTATCACTTGATCCCTTTCTTTTTCGGACAGTTTAAAAGAAAGCTGAGAATCTCATATTTATATTTGTAGAACTTATTACTTTCCTCATAGCTGAAACTAACCTTTTTTGGTGGATTTTCTCTAGATAGCTTCCCTGTGAAGGGGAGAAAATTATACGGGCTCTTTATTTTGATATTGTAACCCAAACGGATTTTAAAAGTTTTAATCTTCAACCATACTGATATGCTTGTTCACTTCTATATCTCAATTGTTAATATAAAGAAATAAATTAAAAACTTAGTCTTCTTTCTCTGTTTATGTATTTGTATAAACCAATAAGTTATCGAGGGACGTTTTTACAGGTAGCACTTGTCTCCTCCTCTAAAATGAGATAATATGTGATATGAGCAATTTCTGTCTGCTTCCAATTTTTGCATGGTTCTTATGGGATACCTCGCATTAAACTGGCCTGGTATCACATACCAATATCGTGGGGTTGGTTAAATATCAACCACTCAATGTCCATATTTGTTTTTAAAATTTACTTTCCATTTTGTTTTCCATGACATTGCTACATTGATATTCAAGGCATAAATGAAGCTGTTTGCACAAATACGTATCCCTTGGAAAAGGCATGAACACACATCTTTTTCTCCAACTATGGGTAAATAGTAGAGCAGACTCTGTTCTTTAGCCTTGATTGGGCAACCAATCTAGAAGAAGGAAAGATCTGAATTCAAACCTGAAGTATTCCCCATAAAAATTATATTGTGTACAATGCTTAAACATATACCTTAGGTCACATCCAACATTTAGTGGAGGAGTTGGATAAATACATACACTGACACTAGCCACAATCAGCAAAATGTCTCAATCATTAAACAGATGCCGAAATGGGCCAACTACACCGATTGTGCTCCCTCGTAATTTAGTAGCAGCATTTTCCCAAAATATTTTAATAAGTGTTCCGCAAGTTCTTATATTTAAACAAGAGACAATCAAAGGGGTCTAATCGCTCGTGAAAAGTCGAACAAATTGTGTCAGTCTATATACTATGACGAATTCTCTAATTTTCTACCTGAACCATAAACGGTGTCTGTTTTGTGCTGAAAGGCTGACTTTGTTTTCTTTTGCTCTATCAATGCAACAAGCATAAATCAATGGAAGCTATCAAGACGAGTATCATCACCGGTGAAAACTGGGACGGACGAATAATGAGAGTCCAATAAAAATGGCCTTACTGGAAGGGTTCCAATAAAGTGTCGAACAACAGACAAATCATGAATGCAGCGTTAATTGACGGGGGCGGGGTATCTATCTTGAGTGTTTACTCTTGATTCTGCCCTTAGCCTTTTCTGTTTTGTTTTTACGATGACATGGCTAGAGTTGCGTTAAAATCGTAATGCTTCAGTTTAATTTTGAAATGACCGGAATGGCAAAATTGCGCCTTCCATTACTTCTTGAATCGTTTTTCTTGTGATTTACTTTGCGTTGAAAAGAAAAGAAACAATAGAGATAGAAATGTATATAATAAGCAATAAGATACTTTCGTCTTTTAAAAGCAAATGATATGATATTCTGGTTCAAATGCGATTTATTTGTTAATTGTGTTAGTCTTTCATCAAATGACATTCTATCTATCTATCTATCTATCTCTCTATCTATCTATTTTTTTATAATCTTCAGACTAAATGAATTATGGTCTCCACTTATCATCATTAAATAGAAATTAGCATTTTAGGATTTAGGCGAAATGCAGAAATAATATTAGATTTGCCCACACATACATAACTATTCATATATTATTATTATTATTATTATTATTATTATTATTATATATTATTATTTGACAATATGAAAATGAAGACAGATAAGTCTCGAAGAATATGCCCAAGAGTAAGTAAGTAAAGTCGGTATCAGCCAGTCAGCGAGGGATTCTATCACCTTTTCAATAGCGCTAGACCAAGGAGATTGTTTTAGCATCCGAGCTGGAGCGCCACACCTACCATTTAGCTCCTTACTTTACCACATAGATCCCTGTGCTACTCATACGCTGAGTTGGCGGGGACCGGTATCGAACTAGGATCCTTGTGGCTTCTAGCCGAACGCTCTACCGACTGAGCTAACCCGGCCCCTAAGAAGAGCCCTCTAAAGGAGCTGAAAAATAAGATTTTAATTACCAAATCTCATGAAACCAGCACCACAGCCTAAAATAAACCATTTAGATTTGATAAACAAATAATCACCGACAATAAGCTTACTTTACCATCTCTAAAAATCAGGACTGGAAAAAAGTTAAGATGGAAACCAAAGGGGTAGATAAAATATTACAAAATATCACAACAGACAACATTACCGAACTAAGCGATCTAATGTATACAAGAATAAAACTAGTCAGGGATTAAATTTATATACCACTATGGAATACAAGCAGATATACAAACGTCAGATCAGAAATGAGGCTAGAATGATAAATATATAAAAATACGACAAGAAGCGAAATAAATAAAGAGAAATACACACAGAAACAATGTAAAAATAATCGATGGCTGGAAAGTGCGCAAATGAAAGTAGAGACAATGGGTGATATTATCAGTATAGGAACAGGGCCGATCAACTAGAATATATCAGGCCAAAATTATTTAAAAAACTGATCAAACCAATATTTAGACTTTGTTAATAATAAAAAAAATGGAACCAATTGACCACTTAGTGTACGGTTGCAAAATACTAACACCATTAGAATATAAAGAAAATCATGATAAAATAAGTGATTATTTTTATTTGAAAATGTGCAAATACAATAGAATACCGAAATCTGAAGAATGATTAAAACGTAAAACAACAAGCAATAACAAAATCTAAAGAAGTTCTATTCTCTATTTGCAATCAAAATTGATAGAAAAACATCAATAGATTGGATATAACCAGTAATGACTATGTCAGAAAAACACGCCATAATTCATATTTCAGTGCCGACAGATAATAACATATCAGTCAGTGAGTAAAATAACATAATTACATACAGAAACGTGTGACACCTTAATACTACGACCATACCAGAATAAGCATGAAAGGGTTATATATATATTTACCAACCTCTCCATACAAGCAGGATGTGACACAAGGTCAATTTCTTAAGCGGAGTTCAACAGGTTTGAATTCAGAGTTTTCCTTCTCCTAGACCGGTTGCCTAACCAAGGTTAAAGAGTCCAGTCTGCCCTACTATTTATCCATAGCTGGAGGGAGATTAGGATCCATACCTTCCCCAAGGGTATTATCGCTAAGTGAAATGCAATTACCATGTCCAGGATTTGAACTCGGGGTGACGAGTCCATTTCCCATGACTTTAACCATCACACCATGCGCTTCCTCGAAAAGGTCATATAGACTCCTTACCAAAATACCTGGTTGGTCTGTTTCATATGATATACAATAAATTGCATTTTGTGGAAATGTTCCTCTCCTGAGAAGAGTGCTATCAATGTCATTGAAAAAATAACGCCCAAAAGAAGCATCCCAAAACAAAAATACATAGAATACATATAATCACTACATTCCCTCGCACTAGTAAAGATCCGGCGAACTGTAAGAAACCGGGAGTAAAACTAAAAACTAGATAATAATAATAATAATAATAATAATAATAATAATAATAATAATGAAATGGATCACCTAAACCAATGTAGCGTAATTATTAGGGTCTAGCAGAATTTGAGAATAGAAATATGTGGAGGTCTGTGGTGTAATGGTTACCGTCATAGGAAATAGACACGGGAGACTCCATTTAAGAAATTGATCTTGAGTCTCATTCAAATCACGCGGAAGTGTTGATAAATATCTAAATACAGACATAATGGAGATATGCATATTTATTTTGCACCTTGAATGTTTTTCACGCCAGTTCTAACTGGTGGTTTACACTGGAATAACATTAACTCTCCCCAGGTGTTCAGGACTATTCTAAGTATTGTGTCCAATTCTACTTGTGGTCTGGTCAAGACGGCTCGATTCTTCTTCTAATCTCCAGTTCATCCAGTCTCTTTTACATTTTACGACTACGTTTGGAAATAATGTCATTTTAATTTTTCCACATTAATACATTAATCCATGAAAATAAACAGTAAAGAAAAGTTCATGATGTAAGTGGCCTAATGGAAAAAGCGTCTGACTTCGGGTCAGAAGATTGCGAATTCGAGTCTCGTCGTGGTCGTACAATTTTTATTTTTCTTAAATTAATTAATTCCTGTAATACATTAGAATAAATTCTAAGTTAATTTCGTGATGCAAGTGGCCGCGTCGCCTAATGGATAAGGCGTCTGACTTCGAATCAGAAGATTGCGAGTTCGAGTCTCGCCGTGGTCGTACAATTTTTATTTTTCTTAACAAATTAATTCATATTATGAATTCAACTATTCTCCCCCCCCCCCACACACACACTATGGATAAATAGTTGGACAGAGTGGGTTCCTTATCCTTTGTACTCAACCGGTCTAGGAGAAGGAAAAATTGAATTTAAACTCCACTTAAAAATTGACCTTGAGTCCCATCCTATTTTGTGTGGAGGGGTTAGGTTAATGTGTAAACTTATGAGGGTTGCATGCCGTTCATGTCGTTCACAAATTCTGGACTTCCACACTTGTGTCCTCGATCGAATTGCACCCGCCACAAGACACATAAATACAAAGAGAGAGAACAGAGAAACACATACAGTGCAAAGGTGTACATTTCAATGGTGAAAGGGAATGTGCAGAACTCACGCATTCACATGTTTCAGTCATTCATGTCTCTGCTACTGTCGAGTCTTGCCTGCTTAAGGGCCAGGATAGCGCTCCACTCAGGCCAAATCAGAACTTGCTTCTCCGATATCCGACGTCAACTACTCATCAAACTTAAACTGACTCTCAAATCCGATTTCCTCACCTCACTGACTCACTGGTCCAGATCTCATTCCCGTCCCCAATATCACATCATCCTGTTGGAGTTGCTGGCAAGTTGTATTTGTTTAGAAAAGCCCACCCAAATTCTTTTTATAGCCACTTCAGATTTTGTCTATTTTACTCTCTCTCTTCTCTCTCTCACTCTCCTCTCTCTTCTCTCTCCTTTTATCTAGAGATCTCTTATGATCCTTATGAAATTCTTTAACACCCGCTAAATCAGACAACTTGTCACCTGGGATTGAATATTTTCATCATTTTTTAAGTCTCCATCCCACCTTTAATGGCCCACCTAAACCTCCACTGACGCATATCAATCCGTATCAACCCGCACCTTCCACACACATATACCCATACAAATATACATACGTACGCATCTGGATTTCTGAGATTACTCGAAATCACACACATTTACATATACATATGCACAGTGTAGCCAAATTATAACGAGAATTTCGATAAGTAGGAAGGTCGTTCAATTTTACTGTACTGTAAATTGCTTTATTCTTCAAGCTAGAGCATTAAAATACTAGACTTTTTTTTATTACTTACATTCATGAGAAAGAATATAAAAATAAAATAGACATGAATCAGACAGACGAAAGTATAATAATCCAAAAATTACATTTTTTCATTAATTTCCTTTGTCGTTTTTTGTTAAAAAAGAAATCGAGAAAATATCAATCTTGGTTCGCAAAAATATTTCTGGTTAAAAAACAAAAAAAAAAAAAAAAACAAAAAAAACAAACAAATGTACATTGAAGGTTAAATCATTTTATATATTTCCATCAGGCAAATCTAATATTAGACCTAAAGATAGTCGAAATTTACCAAGATATTTCCGGAGAAATATACATGCAATATTCGTTTTTTACCAGAAATAATTCCGGTATAGACGCGTCATTTTTCATGAGGAGGTGTGGCGTAACAAAAAAGAGGAAATTAGTTTCCATCAACACTTTTTCTTTTCTTTTTTCTCATAATATATAATGATATTGATTGATTCAGAAATAATGCAGATATTACGATAAAGAATTGCGTAATATATATATTGGTATTAAGTACTAGACGATTGGTAAACACACATAATTCCTTTTGTCCAAGTAGAAATAACGTCGTTGGAGTGGCATGGTGTCTATATCAGCTGAACAGCGAGAGAGTCTATAACGTTTTCACTAGTGCTATACCAGTTTTTGCATCTGTGCTGGAAAGCCACACCCATCATCAGTTTCTCATTTACCTCACGGATCCAGGCTTGTGGTTCCTAGGCGGAGTAATCATTGAAAATACTGGCCAATTTAGGAAAGAATGAAAGAATATATAATTCACATTCCAATTAGAGTATATCTCATAAATAATTACATTCCTACCAATAGTTTTTTTGTAAAAAAATATTTTCTATGAAACAAATATATTTCGCTTTTGTTTATTTTCTTATATGTATTATATCGATTTATTCAGTTTCTTTTTTTCTAACAAACAACATTGTGATTCTTTTGCTTTTGTTTTCTTTTTTTAATAATCTAAATCATTATCATTACGTATTTGTAATTATAATATATTATACATATAATTTTCTATGGATTTAGTTAACTTCCATGTCTTACAACCATATGTTAGAGCAGTTATTATATGAGGTGTGGTCAAAAATATATTGAGACAGAAGCTGTATTTCCCAAGACGAGAAAAAAACAATGAATGAAACAGTGTTTGTAAAATAGTTCCAATGCTATACAATACATTTATTCCAGAGAGTTACTCATTATTAACGAGGACCTAGCATCTTGGTTAAAATGTGAACCAATGTGTTAGTCACACAGATCATTTAGTACTGAAGTAAAACTTTTCAGATAGACTGATGAGAGAAATAAGGTGCACTAATGTGCCACAGATTTTCCTGAACAATATTCGACAAATATTGTATTCAGTTTTTTCTACTCCTACGCCGGTTACCTTGTCAAAGCTAGAGATCCCAGGTAGCCCTACAATTTCATCCATAGATAAGGAGTGAATAGATATATTTAAACATTTGCCAAGCTTCATTAGTGCAAGCTTCGTCGGAGATCTAGAATCGTCGAATCTATTTACTTATAACGATAATCATTACATGCGTGCGCGCACGCGCGCACACACACACACACACACACACACACACACACACACACAGTCGGGTTAGGCACTAGCCGCATTGATGAGCCATTATATACCGAAACAACAAGATATGTGGATATATATATATATATATATATATATATATATATATAATATTATATTATATATATATATATATATATATATATATTTAGTAAGTAATTATGATATATATTCTATAAATACAATATGATCTAAATGCTACGAAGAGATTGCCGGTTTCGCTGCTGCTTGCCTGTGTAACCGATAATGAAGGATCAATCACAAGAACTGGTGGTAGATGTGGGAAGCGGTCGCAAATAATGACGATGAGTTAATAACACGAAAGGAACAGAAAATACACGTAGTCACAAAGAAATATAACTCACTTTATTATCAATGTTGCAATCTCCTTCGGGATCGGTCTCAAAGCCAGGGAGAGGTGAAGTGATATTCGCGGATCGACATAAGAAATCTTTGTCGTTTGCTAAATCAGAGCTCATCACCAATGGGGATGTAATTTCACTAAACTCAGGTTATTATAGCCAATCTGCCAGCAGCACTGTGACTGAATGACCCTTTTCAAAAATACCTTGTTCTCGTGTATAACTATTTCGCGCATCTATCGCGACAGTTTCTGCTATTGTTCTCGGTCACATAGCCCCGCAGCATATTCAGTGCCGGTATTCCATTGCAATTACATGTTTAAGGACCACCTAAGACAGTTTGTAAATGAGGCAGCACAACATGATCGTATTATATAAAGCCATTATCAGCAAAATGGGACATTTATATTTGAATTATAATTTTTCGAAACATTTCCATTTTTCATTAAATATATAGCAACTTAAATGATTAAATTATGATATATATCATAACGTTTTACTTTTGACAGAAAGTGTACAATCTGTATAATCTTTGATATAAGAATATATGTTAATATCAGTACTTGAATAATTGGACTAGAATAGCTGAATAAAACCTGAAACATATTAGTATAAAATAAGAAAGAGAGAAATATGTATTTGATATTTAGCGATTTATTGCAGTTCGTTTTTGTTTAATAGCATTCTTCCTTGGAAAACTTCCTAATAAATATCACAAAATCGACGAACATTATCGACATCTCGGCGGTAAATATATAATTTTTTTCCTGAAAAAAATCTTACTCTCTCTCTAAAAAAAAAAGAAGAAAAAAAAAGAATTATCTAAATTTACTAAAACAATAAAATTAGAAAAGAAAGTCCCGGAACTAATAGCCATCTCCCAACTCCATTTGAAATAATGCAGCAATATTTGAGAAAGAGCGACTTTGTAGGCAATCAGTGAATCTTGGCCATCTTCCAGAACAGAGATCAATGATCAATCATTGACAAACCCTGGCTTACGCACGACTGATCAATATCTTATCTTGCCTCTCCCACTGTAAACAGCCAGGCATTAGGTTTAACGAACTCTTTTGTGTTCCCCCATATCCGCACTAATCTTTTCCTTTTCTTCTCTCATTCCAACCTTTACGGCTCGCTGAGGTTACCAAAATGCCCGCTCACTTTTATCAACAAAGAACATTAGCCGAAAATAGCCTCTTTTTCCAAGACCCATTCATTATGTTTTAGGCTCAAAATACTTAGACCATAAAGATCGTAGTCTGGCTCAATGCAATATAAGAAGCCAGGGAAATAGTGACCGGTAGCATAGAAGAAAGAGTTACCTATTTTTTCAACTAGTGCCACCGGATGATGTTCGAATCCATCTTCAGGCAGGGATATCAAATGCCGATCTTCAAGGCAGAGAAAGATTTCACACACACACACGCGCGCGCGCGCATATATATATATATATATATATATATATATATATATATATATATATATATTTGAAAGGAAGGGAAAAACTCAACACCGTTATTCCATAATAAATTTATTTCGACAAAAATTGGGGCCTTTATAAATCTTAGTTGATTCAAAATTGGCAAATAAATTAGCGTTATCCAGGGTTGAACAGAGTTCAGACATATTTATGTTTCTTAGCTGAAAATTTCAATTATGAAGCATACCTTAGTTAAAAAATGTTTACAGCTAATTTAGCCCTAGGTTTGCCATAGTTTAGGCGAAGAGACAGCCCATGGATTGGAAACACACTGACACTCCAGGAATGAAAAAAGCTCAGGGCGAAGCGATCAGTAAGAAGGACACAGGAGAACAGATAGACTAGTAAAAAATAACATAGATCAGTCCCTCGCGGATACTAGATATCGCCAGAAGGACCTACCATGAGTAATGACCGAGATGGAGAAGTAGAGAGAAAGAGATAGAAATACGTGCTGTCAGTACGACCTGAAAGACGACTTTGAAAAAAAGAAAAAGGTAACGCTATTGATGATAACAGAAAAATTGTTACGTTTTCGTTTTATTTTAATTGAAAATAAGGGTTTTTCAAGAAGCTTCGTCCCATCACTCTTCGATATAAGCATTATGCACATATATACATATATTACCCTTCAAATAAAATGGAAATAATATAAATCTCTTACATCTCAAATAGAATAAAATAAATTAAATTTAAATTTCACATTAAATTTAAATTTCACATTATCCAAAAAATAAAAACCTTACAATCATTCTTAATTTTTTAATTTTATATATAAGAAAAATAAAAAATAGAAAAATAAAAAAGTACAAAATTAATTACAAAAATAAAAATTATTTTCTAAAATCCGTTGCAGTCCTACCGTCAACGGATTAATACTCTTCCTGTTTGAATAAGAGATTTCGTCTGGTGTCGAAGTTGGAATATGTCTTCTTTTTTCAAAAATGTTACAATAATAGATACATAATTCGGTGACCGAGATAAATGTGGCGGAAGTGATCATATTTGAAACTAACACACAACTTTTTTGCAACATCAAGGTTTTCGTTTTGAATTCATATTACAGGACTATTAATATAAAAAAAAGAAAAATCTGTTTTCAAATGCCTTTAAAGTAATAAAGAATTCATCATTCGCATCTGATGAGTCGGGAGAGTTAGACACTTTGTCTAAGCTCCCTGAAATAGACTATAACTCTAAATCTCTAAGTCTTTTGTTATTTCTATACTTATAAATTTGCTCTGTGACTCTAACATTAAGAGCATACATTGAGCTCTCAAATTGCGACAGGTTTTTTTAAAAATAAAACTCTTGTGTCGTAGGGAAGATTTCTTCTCTGGACTTTTGTATTATATATATATATATATATATATATATATATATATATATATATATATATATATATATATATATATATACGTAATGACAGATAGAATGAATGCCTGGAACCACCTGAATCATGGAAGAGAATAACTTTTTATCATTATCATCTGCGCCGGCCATCAAAATAAGGAGGTTATGGTTGCTGCCCAATGCTCCCTGAACACTGTAAAAACAATCAGACATGAACTGGAGAATTACAATGGAGACTATGAGGCTGTGCCTAGAAGAAAACAACATAACAGACGATCTGATGGCGTTCGTACTGCAAAATTTCTCGAAGACCTACAGAAAAAAGTGTTGCAGGACCCTCAGATGCCTACGTGGTGTTGCTAAACACTGTAGCCAAGCCCAAGGTAACACCTCTGGGAAAAGTCACAAATGGTTGTCGGCAATTTTTTACGACTACACTAGTCCCAATGTTTGGCCTCCGAACTCTCCAGATTTTAACCCCATGGATTATTATGTATTTGGTGCTGTTGACAAAGACACGAATCGCTGTGACAGTACTACAAAATCCCAGTTAATCGACAGAATTAAGATAGTTTTTGAGACCCTTTCCAGGTAAACTGTAACATCAGCTTGCTTCAGGTTCCAGACCAGGTTTTTTTTAGTGGAACGTGTTAAGAGTAGTGTAATATCCGTGCCTGTTGAATTCCTTTACAATCCATTACATTTTTTAGTTACCAAGCATTTTTTCCTTTTCCGTATGAAAGTGTTAAATTCCCCCCGAACACCCTGTATATGAAACAAAATGTTCTAACGTAAATAGAACTATCTATCGATTTATAAATAAATACATCCTCTGAATATTTTCTTATATTAATATATTCTCTCTCTCTCTCCCTCCCCTCTCTCTCTCTCTCTCTCTCTCTCTCTCTCTCTCTCTTCTTTTTTCTCTCTTTTTTCACATTTGTGAGTGAGAGATAGCTTTTATCTTTTTTATGATTTTTTTCAGGAATACCTAGAATGAATAGGCCCGTTTGGTACATTGAGTAATACATTGTTTTATAAAAGACGAAACTCACACTCCTATGCCCAAATGGTTATATGCCTTCATGCGTATGTGATTTCATTTATTAATGTTATAGAGGGCTTAATGTATATTCAAAATTTTTACAGGCTGTTAAGCTATCATGTGCACATACTGCGCCGTCATGAACGATAAAATGAAAGCCTTTGGAAACCGAATAGACCTTCTACAAAATGCGTAGTAAATATATTTTCAGAAAATAAGATAACAGTATCTGGCAGAGCATCTTTTCACAGTTCGAATATTAAAACGATGTATTTATTTACAGTTGATGTGCATTTATATGTTGCTTAATGCAATTGGAACCGCATTTTAAGCTTCGAGGCAAGACTGAACATTGACACTGAAATCATGCAGGAATAAAAATGTTTCTACTTTTTTTTGCAGGGAAGCAGAATAATGGTTGACAGGCACATTTTATGTGCTTTTCGGAAGAAATATCATAGCTTATTAACAAAATATTGTGCACATGGGAGCACATTTCATTTTTAGCTAAAAAGGGGAAAAAAGAGGCTAATCGGTCATTTTTAAATTTATTACATTCAGCATACAGGAATGTCATTAGACACTTACAATTGGACTCTTCATAGGAATTCAATGAATGTCATTCTGTCTTTCTATCTGTCTATCAGTGTTGTCTACATTTTTTCCTTTCTATATCGTATTCCTGTCGTTCTGTTCTATCAGTATGTCTTTATTTCTATTGATTATTTCATTAATTCCTTGATTTAGGACAACAATAGAATCTCTTAGCGTAATTCACGCAGCCTAACTGATCTACTCCCCGCTTTCTCCCTCCATCTCTCTCCCTTCCTCCCCCTCTCTCTACTATATATATATATATATATGGAGGTGTCCGTTTTAATGGTTATTGTGGTATAAAATGGACACAACGACCCGAGTTCAAATCTAGAACGAGGCTGTTTGCATCTCTGACAAAACACTATTGTATTCTTTTCCGGGGGTGGGGGTCCGTAATATCAGTTTTTTTCCTCTAAAATAAGTAAAAGTTTGTAGCGCTAACTTAGAAATACTAATAATTTCAATCACCTGAAAGATTCCTAGAATGAATGTGTTGACATAACTACACTGATAAAACTTTTAACATGTTTATCAGCTTATATGCATATATATATATATATATATATATATATATATATATATATATATATATATATATATTATATTCATAAAGATGAAAAGTGACTTACCAGTGAATATGGGCAAGATGGTTGGGAGGTGCAAAGTTCAGGGGTAAGTCAGTGATAAAAAATACAAAGTGCTCAATACGAAGTAGAGCAAATTTATTATAAAATGGGTACAATAGATGACCTACTCGAGTTTCACAATAATGATCTTCAGGATTAAATCCACGGAATTAATCGAGGCACTGATTAATTGCAGTCGATCACACGTGTGTGTTCATTGTATTCAATACAATGAACACACACGTGTGATCGACTGCGATTAATCAGTACCTCGATTAATTCAGTGGATTTAACCCTGAAGATCCTTATGGTGAAACTCGAGTAGCTTATCTCTTGTACCCATTTTATATATATATATATATATATATATATATATATATATATATATATAATATATATATATATATATATATATATATATATATACGAGGGTCATTCAATAAATAAGGCGAGCTTAAGAAAAAAATCATAATTATTATTCATAAATGTAAACTCTGTAAAATTCGGAATTGCTTAACGGCAAAATATTATTTTAATCACGCAAAATAGCAGTAAATAAAACAAAATGATCCAGTTTTGATTGGCGGTGTCTCATCAAATCTTTGGTGGCCAAATTGACAAGGTATATGATGATTTACAGAATAATGTGCGATGAGAACAGAGAAGCATGATTTACTAAAAATATATACTAATGGGTGAAGCATGGATTTCTCAGTAGGTTTCTGAGTCAAAAACCCAATACCTGGAGAGGAAACATTCTAACATGATGTGTGTGTGTGTGTGTGTGTGTGTGTGTGTGTGTGTGTGATAGATAGATAGATAGATAGATAGATGTGTGTTTGAGTGTGTCTGGGTGTGTTTGCATGTCATTGTGAGTGTTTGCGTGTATAAGTGTTTGCGTCTGTGCGTGTATGAGCGTGCAGGCGTGCGTGTGTTTTTAATGTAAGAGCAAAGACACAATACATATTTACCAATCCATCCGTACGAGTAGGATGTGACACTAGGTCAATTTTTTATAGGACTTTAACAGATTCGAATTGGGATTTTCCGTCGCCTAGACTGGTTTCCTAACCAAATTTGAAGAGCCCAGTCTACCCTACTATTTATCCATAACCGGTAGGAGAATAGTTGGACTCATACCTTTCCCCAAGTAAATCGTCTTGCCATATTAATTTCCACTATGGAAGAGCAATTATGATAGTAGTCATAATTATTAAAGATGCTTCCTAGGTATTAATCCAAAAATATCTTATTGTGTTAATACACAGTATTATTCCTACGGAATGATTAGTTAGACCCAGTGTTTCTCAGCACAAATTAAAAATCTGTCATTTTGTTGTTTTCCCACAGCACATAATGTTACCATCGGTTTTCAATGATTACGATGCAAAACTACCTTGTTGTAAACCATCTTAAGCGGAGTACACAGCTCATGGGAACACATGACTTTCTCCCAATGATACACAGTCCACTATCAACACTTAATGTAAGATGACTTTACTAACATGGATCTTCTGACTGGTCTTTCGTCTACGCAGTCCGATACGCATAGAAAGAGTCGATATACTTTGGTATTTTGATGGATTCGTCCCTTTTATTTTGATTAATTCTATTTGCAGTTTGTTCCACTGTTGCTGTTGCATTCACTCGTACTTGGTGAAAAACCCTTTATTCATTTATGGCACTTTAATTTATCAGCAAACCTTTACAAATCCACCCAGGAAGTTATCACTGCAAAAACCTTGCTTATTCGAAAATGCTCAGACCTACTCGAATAGCTATTAAAAACAATAATTATATCCCATTTACTGAAAACGTTCGGCTTGATCACAACTGCAGTATTTGACGCAATAAAAATAAGGTATCCAAAGTCGCTGTTGTATTTTAGTTCGGTTGGAATTGGCTATGCATGACCACATTGAGGGGAGTGTACAACGAGAGAAAGGTTGTGTAATGTATGTGGGCGAGACAGTGAAGGATGGTGTGTCAGTATATATAGGTGTTTTTTTCTTCTGATTATTCAATTTATGTTGCCTCGTGGATGGCGGTTCAATGGTCATTACTTTCTGTAGTTGAATTGGAGATGGGTCCGGAAGGATATCTTTATTAATTGATGTTGAAAAAGATAGGTATAATACAGATGAACCAAATGTTTTAGCCTATAAAACAATGAACCTCTCATGCTTGTGAGTTGTCCAACCTGGCCTCCTAGCAACAAACAGTTTCAAATGTAAAATAATTTGCAATTTAAAACCTTAACAGGGTGTTATATAATTGACTACATCCTTTTATAAACAATGTAAATACAGTGTTGCCTTGACTTACGAGTTTAATTCCATCAAATCATTAACTAAATATGAAATCAATTTTCCACATTGAAATAAACTGAAATGCAATTAATCTTTTCCACCCCATCCAAGAACATCATCATTTTTTTGTTTTTGTTTTTGTTTTAAATAGGAAAAATACCATTGTATTGTATAAAACAATAATAAAATAGAATGTAATGAATTATATGCTATAATATGTTTTAATATTTATTTTTATAAATAACATTTTACTTTGGTTTAATAAACTTGTAAAAATAATTGTTTAGTAAATTTATTAACATAAAGGTATCTTAAGTCCCCTCGTATCTCAAATTTGAGCACCCAGCACAAAGCAAAAATTGACCAAGGGACAGATTGTTACTCAGAATACTTGGAAGTTGAGACTCGTAATTCAAGGCTCATCAGTATATAAAAAAAATTATATCTTATAGTCAAAAGCGATGACGAAATTTAAATCTATGCCTCTCGGTCGTATGCATTTCTATTTAGAAGCTCAAATACCGACCGCTCAAATTCTAAGGGTTAATATATTTGTAATAAGTGTATCTAATTGTTCTACCAAAAAAGCCAGCTGAGGCTAATGTATGAGATCTGAGTAGGGCGACATACAGTCTGCACGCATGAGTAATCCTGTTCAGATTTCTCGTCCTCCCTCCTGGCTCTCAATATCGCCTGTCTATGAATCTGTTTGTATGTTTACCAGTTACAAATCATTCTCGAACCTGACAAATCCACAAAGTTTTTATCCATTGTTAATTTGCATGCGTGTCCGTCGCGATTCACATCAAACACATTTGGTTGACGCATGCGCATCATCAAAATGCAGAAAAAAATTGACGGACAAAACATGGCAGTTATCCCGACCTGTTTGCAACCGCTAAGTGAGTCAAACTTTCGTCACAATAATACTGTCAGAATAGGCTGGCATATTCTTATTAACATTCAGAAATAGATTTTGGTTAACTGATACAGAAATCTAATTCTTTCTTACGTTTAAAAAAAATACTTTATGCATGTTTCAAATAACACTAACATTACTACTAATGATGAAAAATGAAGTTTTTAGTAAACATAACATTAGATGGAACAAACAAAAAGTTTGTATCAAAATCCGTATTTACTACGTAACAAAGAAGCATACAGACGCGAAGAAATTTAAAAAAAAACTACTGTTGCATACTGGCATTAAATTCACGACCCTACTTCGTGTATTTACATACGTAGCGTAGCGCCTTCTTTGCTACTCTGAATCGTATACGTTGCTGGTATACTGCGGGTATCGTCTCTAACTCTTAGACGATATATGTAGGGGTCGCTTAACAAAGACACAAGACATGCTGTATGTACTAGGAGATTGAACTTTTATTTCTTTCCCTCGGGTGCGTGTGGGTAGTGAGCTTGAAAATGAGAACTACTAATATTGCAGGCTGGCAATCGGGAGGTGGAAGGGGTGGGCGAGACTCACTGCCCGCTGGCAGCGATGGCCCGTGTCGACGGTCACTCCTTATGCTCTGTTCGCCGTCTCCTGTCTGGGGGTCTGACGACTCGACCCTCTGACTTTTTGTATTGACGACCGCCTACGCATCTTTATCTTGTGATCTGATAACTATTTCTGTTACCTATCCTTCTTTTGTTCGCTTTACCGGGAAAAAGTCCTTTGTCATTTTTGTTGTCTTTTCTTCGCTTTGTTTAATTTAACCGAAAATTCCTATTTCCGTTTGTATAATATCCAACACTACTATGCTGAGGCAACGTGTGGTTCCCCTTGTTTTATTGGGATGAAACAACCTTCAAGCGTACCAAGCCTTGACGGTAAAGGAAATAGTAGGTATAAACCATTATTTTTCATATATCTAATACAAAGATGTGTGTATTATTTTTTCCTAATGTAAAAAACAACATTATTTTTCTGCAGATAGGTAAAACTCCCACCCCAATTAGGCTACCCATTGGCTGTAAGTGGTGACCTGTAATGCCTACGGATAGGAACTTGGTGACAGAGCGGTCGGTTGACAGGGTATTATGTTCCCATGTCATGCAACACTCAATTTAGGATTTAATTCGGCTAGACGGTATATCTGGATCAATCAGCTGGTCAAGTTAATCCCTGCCATCTATAAGATTGCTCTGACTGTATTATTCAAATTGCTCCTATGGCAAATACCCACCACTTTTTGGCACGTAGGTGCTAGAAGGCGGTAGACGTATGACAACCACCACCACACGAAGCTAATGAATATTATTTCTTAAACAAATCATATATAAACAACCAAAATTTAGCATTACATAACCGACATGATTTGATATGCCTTTAAACGAGCAACCAAAATAATTGAGAATACATGAAGGAATTTAATTGGACACAATGTCGGGTTATCTGATTCTAAAAATATGACCCTGATATATACACTCAATAATAGAAAATGGCTGTCATTCTTGCCACATTTTTCTCCTCAAAAATTTGCGCATACGTGCACACACACAGACACGTATATATATATATATATATATATATATATATATATATATATATATATATATATATATATATATATATATATATATGTATATGTGTGTGTGTGTGTGTGTGTGTGTGTGTGTGTAAATATATATATATATATATATATATATATATATATATATATATATTCTTCGATCTTGGATCAATACATACGAACAGTAAGTAGAAGCTGTGCAAGGTAGGTAGATTAGACCATTTTCTCCACACCATTTAGAAGTCATATTTCCAATACGCTAAGTCCTTTTAGTTTGACGAGTCAGATGTGACTTTACTTATCAAGAGACTTTAAGAATTTTACTGTCCTGTATGCAAGGTCGGACAATGACTGCTGGCTTCTCTAAGCCAACCAAGTAGAACATTAAATACCATTATCGATTTTGCAGAACTGTCTGCATTGAAAGATTCAGCCATTGTAGACTCAGCATCTGAACCGCCATCTTGTTGACCTGAGAGCCTCCACCTTCAAGACAAAATATCTTCTGTGTATCTGCGTGTTTATCTTTGTAGGCTACGAGTTTATGCTAGATTCAGGAAAGAAATGGATATGGAGTATTTCATTGTATGATCAAACTGATGGAATTTGACAACAGGCTTAATTTGAGGAAGATTAATTCATGTATTACTGTCGTATATATATATATATATTATATATATATATATATATATATATGCGCATGAGTGTGTGTGTGTGTGTGTGTCTGTGTCTGTGTGTGTGTAATTGTGTGTGTGTGTTCCCCACCCTACAAGTAGGATCTGACATATGGTCAATATCATAAGCGGAGTTTAACAGGTTTAATTCAGATTTTCCTTTTCCTAAATCGGTTAGTATACCAAGATTAAACAGCCGAATCTGCCCAACTATTTACCTCACAGCTGGAAAGAGAAGAGTTGAATGGATACTTAAGTATTGATCTCGGTTCTCCTACGATGATAACAATTACTGACACACACGCACACACACACACACACACACACACACACACACACACACACACACACACACACACACACACACACACACATATATATATATATATATATATATATATATATAATAAAATGTTGTTCTGGTTCCAACGGAGAAAAATTCAATATTTTATAAAAAACAAGGTCCACAAAATGTATTATTTTTTTAGAAAAACATTTTTATTCTTTTTATCTGACATATGGAACACGTGTTTCATATCTTCTGGTATCTTCTTCAGGCTTTGATCAATAATATTATTGATTATTATTTTGCAGAACTTCTTTTTATAATATATATATATATATATATATATATATATATATATATATATATATATATATATATATATATAGAGAGAGAGAGAGAGAGAGAGAGATAAATAATCCATTGGCACGTTTTTCGGAGTATCACTCCTCATCAGTGTGGTTTGTCAGGTATGTTCGGAATAATTCTATTCGGAATCATCAACATCAATATATCCTGTATACTCATGCTGATACACACTTGTAGATTTATACAAGGATTTTAAAAATCTGTAAGAGCAATATTTACCCTTTCAATAAGGGAAAAAGTTAACAAACCGTCATTTAACTATAATAAATTCATTTTACCCAGAACTCAATAAATGAACCCAATTTGATTGGACAGCCAACTACATACTATCCAAGAGAACAAACTATTATGGAGAAAATATTTTTCCTTTTCTTTCATTTCTTTCACAAAACCACTACGATCTTTCCTCTTGAAATACACTTACATACAGTCTTATATATGATTACAATTATAACAATAACAGAAAAACAATCGGATTAATTAAAAAAAAGGGGTCACACAGGAAATGTATATTTTGATATAATGTATCCATAAATTTCTGAACAGAAAACTATAGACTCACATGTGAATGAATTAGAGTAAGTTAATCTGCATCAATAAATAAGAACTTTCTTCGTTTAATACCTGATTTTTAAAAATCCATTCTCTATTTAGTTTAAATATTTATACTGCTAGAGTCATTTTTTTTAAATAGTTAAATTCATTACTGGTATTATATTCTAAAATACTTGTGATTGAAAAGGAAAGATCTTACTGGTTTTGTAAAAGAAGAGAAAGACAAGGAAAATATTTTCTCCATAATAGTTTGTTTTCCTGGATATTATGTAGTTGGCGATATTATGTAGTTGGCGGTTAGTTAAGCATTAGTTTCTTATTGAAAGTGCATATATATATATATATATATATATATATATATATATATATATATATATATATATATATATATATATATATATGTGTGTGTGTGTGTGTATATTATATATATATATATATATATTATATATATATATATATTGGTATTCAATAAAATAAAGTGATTTTCAAGAATTCCCCGTAATTGTAAACATTGCATTGTTTGGACTTGGTTTATTGCAAAAAAGATTTTGAGCTCTCAAAAGTATTTATTTTGAGGCTATTCAAATGCACCAGTCTTGAATACAGTTCCTTCATCAAATCCCCAAGCTGGGAAGTGCAAACTTTCGGAAATATATCGAAGAATATGTGATGTCAACGAATAATCATGTTTTACTAAAGAAATCAGCGTGCAAATGGTTTAAATTGTTAAAAGAAGATGGGTATAATAGTGAAGATGGCGACAAGCCTGGCAGATTCAGAAAGGCGATCACACTTGAAATAGTAGATTCAGTTAATGCACTCATTTTGGCCGAAAGAACAATTACAATAGAGCACATTTCTGAACAGCTGAGAATGTCTGAGGTTCTTATCTTTTCTACAGTTATTTGTCGCTGGTTTCCTAAAGTGTTGACCCTAGAGAATAAAGCTTTATACAGCAGCAATAACAGCCAGTTCGGCCGGAAAAAGCTACCAAGTCCTCTTTAAAGCCTAAGTGATTCCTATTGTGTCAAGTCTAATACAGTTATTTCTTTCAGGGATTTTAGACAGTGTCATGACTTTAACTCTTTACCCACTTTAAGCCGTTCATACCAGCTCTACCGTCACAGCGATCCTATTATAAACTGCTGACAATCGCTCTCGCACGAACTGAGCAGAAGTATTCAGATTACAATAATGTTGGGAAGAATTCTGGAGATAATTTCTTTTTAGCTTGATTTTTCCTTTGATTTAGACTAAAATTGGTATGCTGATTTCAGAATTACAGCCAGTTTTCTTCTATTGCGTCAGTTTTTTTCTCTAGAGCTTACTCTCAAAATAAGGTCAATTGTATTGTTTGTTAGTAAGTAATAGGGCTGCTCAACTGATTGCTTTTATTATTTCGATAGATCAAAGCCGGTATTAAAGTTTGTCCTCATCCGTACAATGGTAATTTATATAGTCTTATAGATTCAGGGATTCAGTTTCTCTTCATGAATATTTGAACACATAAACAGAATCATTGAGTTGTCGTAATATCACAAACACAGTTGAATCATCTTTGATGACCTTAAAATGGTATGTTGCCCTCTTGGTCAGCAACGTAGATACAGCGACTTACTGTGCATGTGGGGCAGTAGAGATTAAGAGAAGCAAGTGGGAGGAGAGGAATTGGCCTCCAAAATCTGACGACAAACCTGTTGATCACATCATTCTACATAAGCCATTCGTTGACAAAAATAAAAATATGTTCTCTCTCGTACATGAAACTAGGTCTCTTGAAACAATTTATTAAAGCATTGCCAACTCAAGGCAACTGTTTCAAGTACTTTATGTTGGCATGTCCTGGTAGGATAAGAACCACACACATTCCCAGCTGTTCAGAAATGTGCTCTATTGTAATTGTTCTTTCGGCCAAAATGAGTGCATTAACTGAATCTACTATTTCAGGTGTGATCGCCTTTCTGAACCTGCCAGGCTTGTCGCCATCTTCAATACTATCTCCGTCTTTTTTTAACAATTTAACCCACTTGCTGATTTCTTTAGTAAAACATGATTATTCGTTGACATCACATATTCTTCGATATATTTCCGAAAGTTTGCACTTCTCAGCCAGGGAATTTGATGAAGGAACCGTATTCAAGACTGGAGCATTTGAATAGCCTCAAAATAAATACCTTTGAGAGCTTAAAACATTTTTGCAATAAACCAAGTCTAAACAATGCAATGTTTACAATTACGGGGAAACGCCTTTTAAAAAGGATTCTGCATTCTTGAAAATCACTTTCTTTTATTGAATACCAATATATATATATATATATATATATATATATATATATATATATATATGTATAAATATACTAGGTCTCTTGAAGCAATTCATTAAAGCATTGCCAACTCAAGGCAACTGTTTCAAGTACTTTATGCTGGCATGTCCTTGCATGTCAATTGAAAAAAAACAACGCCGGTGTGTTTGATGATCTGCAGATTCGTCAATTTATCAAAGATGTACATTGCATCAGAACCCGAAAAGAATGCTTAGTTATCATTCAAATAACTTGTCAAGAACTTCATTGGAATTGCACCAGCAACGAATTAAACTGAATTTGTCCAGAAACTTTTGGATAGCCCCAAAACGTTCAATTACAACATGAGTATCTAGTTTTCTGCATGGAAATATTGGTAACTTCTTGGAAAACCTTGGTATGTTCAGCAATGAACTAGATGAATGATTCGGCCAAGATGGATGATTGATATGAAGGTATATGGGATGTAAATATGATGGCTGACTATAGTTGAAGTCTAAAGTGAATTTGTCGACAGATTGACAACTGTGCAAAAAACTAAACGTGTAATTTTTTACTACTTGAACACAATTTGACTCACAGTAACAATATCCTTTTTATGAACAAGATAAATGTGTACAATCATTACATCCAAACAATTTTTAAATAATTTTTCCTTGTAAATTTTTAAAACATTCTATAGAATAAGCGAAATGTGTTACATATGATAGTGGAATGATTTTTGAAACTAGGCAACGGTATCCTGTTTCTCTAAGAGTTAGTGAAATAGAAAAAAAACTGGGGTAATACCTGGATGCAGAGGTCAAGAAATAGTTAACAACAAGTGTCAGATGCAACTCAACTAAATTTGTATTCCCCAGTGTATTAGGACTTTATTTGAATAGAACGAGTTCTGAGGTGAATAGACAGAGAATATTGAAATGGCACATGATACAGATAAAAAGTACAAAGAAAATTTAGTAAAGCCGTAGGGACAATTTGGTTGGCAATGAGTTAAAAGACAACAAGAAATAATGAACAAATATCTCATTTTGTAGGACTGCCATCAAGTCAAACCACAAAAAACATTAGTTATTTTTAGAAATAACCCATCATTGAAAGTTATATAACTGTTATTTAAAGTAATCTAAAAGTATATACGAGTATAATAATGTTATCCACAAGGCAGATAAGACTAAATTTCAATTATTTCTTTCATTTTCCTACTGAAGTCTTGTGTATATATAATATAGGTCCAAAATTTGCAACTTCAGCTAGCGACAATTCAGTCATCAACCATACTTCCTATGTATTTCCTCTCATAGCCACTAAGCTGTTGAGTTATAGCCACTAGCCGATTTATAATTTAAAGAGGTAACTGTAACTGTTCAATAAAATATGAACCATTTAGCTCAATATTAGACTTGTAGGGAGACAATAAATAGATATCTCCCTTGGTGGACCACAAACTCACGTAAGAATTTTAACATTTTTGTACGCCTTTCATATAACACTATATATATTTGTGTATTCTCGCCATTAAGTCTTGTGTATATATCATATATCAATTACATGTTCCTATATGGGCCAATGAGCTTGTCTTGTCATTCTTTCCGTTTATTCGGTGTTAGTTTAGTGTTGCAAGTAGTTGACGACTTAATTTTTTACAACAATAAACATTACTTCTTTTGCTCTCATAATATACATCATTATCAACGTGTTTAATATAGCGTTTTAGATATCCACAAGTCTTAAGAAGTAAAAAAAAAATGAGGATTACCAAATTAGCTGCAATACGAATGCGAATACTGGGGTACTGGAATTAACTTGCAGGAGACTTTGTGTGATTTGGCCGGCGAGTGAGAATATCAATAATAAGACCGGGGAATAATGCAAGTGAAATCGAAAGAAAGTGTGAAATTTGACCTTGATATTGAACCAAATAAACCTTATGATATGAGAGTCACAATTGTGTCCATTATTTTGAGGTCTTTTGTATACGTCAAAAATACCTTTAAAAGAAGAATGGACAACTGGGAAAAAGGAAAGTTTCATACAGCCTTTACAACAAAGAATAATGTAGTTGGCAACAAAGCTGAAATATGCACTCTAGTATTGAGGAAATACATTGTTGCTAGGTTCCCAGCACTTGCATAGAAGTACAGCTGTAGTGATAAATCAGGACTCATAAAAGAATATATTCAAGTACTACTACTAATGATATAATATTACTAATACTAATACTAATACTACTAAAGAATAAGGATGATAATAATGATAGTGATTATGCTGATTCTGATCATGATAATTTCTTTACAAAAAATAACAATCTTACTATGATTATGCGAGAAAACTCCAAAAATGGAGGTGCGTTGTGTAATGGCTATTGTCGAGTGAAATGAGCGCTAGGGCCCTAGTTCAAATCCTGTACGAGACTGGTTGCTTTTCTCATAGTGCTAATACCTTTAGTAAAGGTATGCATCCCAAAATTGTCCCCCTCCCCCAGCTATGGATAAATAGTATTGCAGATAGGGCACTTTAACATTGGTTGGGCAACCGGTCTAGGAGAAAAAAAACCCTCTGAACTCCAACCATTTCACTTAGGAAATTGACCTTGTGTCATATTCTACTCATGCGGAAGTGTTGATATATATATATATATATATATATATATATATATATATATATATATATATATATATATATATAAGACTTTAAGTAAACGCTTGGAGAAAAGACTAGGTGGAAAATACAGAAGAATGCTGTGTGTTGTTTGGCTTGGTTTTATTTGGTTCCTTTTTTTTCAATAGCATTTGAAATTTCGTGGGTTATTAAGTATTAACGCTACCGATGTAGTGGTACTATGCAATGCATAGCTGGGGTATTAGGGTGTTCATACCTTTCTAAACGGTATTAATATGAGAATGAACGTAATAGCGCGGCTGTAGTGTGTTCTTGCTAACCACAATGTCACACTCCATGATGTTAGCCGCCTCACAAATGAGCTCTCCCTCTCCTACGTATTGTTTTGAACAGTTAATGGAAGCAGCACCCTACAAAACAGCAGTTATACGGCTATATATCTCCCATCCTATAAGACGGGCACTGTCGGAGAAGTAAGAAGGTGCTCATTAGGGAAATTCTATGGACACCTACATATGGACACACTAGTATTGGTTGAACAATAAAAACGTACAGTTACCAGTTCTGTGCGGACAGTGGCAGCCGTCTAGAGGCCTTAGTAATAGAAATAACCAATAAGGAGGGATGGTTAGAGAGAACCAAAGGTATGTGTGCTGTCGTTACACTTTAATAATGATGATGTTAATTGACTGAATATGTTTTTTGTATCATTAATTTATTTAAACTGCTGTCCTTATTTTTACTGTTAAAACACAACGTTTCGGTCAAGATACCCTCAGGCATCCTTCATGTGTTTCTTGTCGAAATCTGAGGCCTTCGGGTAGGAACTGTGAGCCTTCACGGAACTTCATAGGAAAATCAACCAAAAATTGATATATATATATATATATATATATATATATATATATATATATATATATATATATATATATGTGTGTGTGTGTGTGTGTGTGTGTGTGTGTGTGTGTGTGTGTCTTTGTTTACGAACACCTCCAAGCGTTTTGGAAATAGACCCCCCATAACCTAATATATTCTGAATTTGCATTACCCATTACATTACGTCGATACTCATATTTCATTCTTAATCAAAGGCAGTTCCTAAGGGCACAAACCCCCGCTGATTTTTCCTTTTCGTTTTATATGAAATTTAAATCATAGTTAAAGCACATGATATGTTGCCTATTCACAAATGTTAAACAAATTTCACTTCTAAATCTTAATGAGGCTTAAGCCCACCTATAGGGAACATTTTGAAAGCCCATAACTTGAGTATTCACATCTCTAGTATTACGTTTTTTTCGTAACTAAATGTAAAACAACAAGAAAATAATTCATCATTTACAGCAGATTTGCCTAATTTAGAAATTCTACCTATGCTAAAAAATCACTAAAATTATGGCAACAATAATGGGGAACACAATTTTCATTAAGTTAGTCTTACATTTGTTTTTGACTATTTCTTTTTACCTCTGAATCAAAAAATGACCCCAGTTTTTCTATATCCCATCAATTTTTTGAGCTACATGATATCCTCGATTTATCTCAAAAAACATAAAAATACCGCATCTAAGAAATTTGTGTTTATTTTATGGAATGTTTTAAAATTTTCACGTGTTGCAAAATAATAAAATCTTAAACTGGGCAACACAATTTCTGTTGAGTTAGATTTTACACTTACTTCTGACTATCATTTGGACTCCAAACATTACCTAAGTTTTTCTCTATTACATCAACTTTTTGAGTAACAGGATACCCTCGCCTGATCCTAAAAAAAAAACATTAGAATAATGCATGTAATATACATTTGTGCTTATTTTAGAGAATGTTTATAAAATTTACCATGGAACTAATTTAAAAATTGCTTGTCTGTAATGTTTGTAAAAATTCATCTTGTTCATACTAAGGATATTGTTACAATAAGTCAACTTGTGTGCTAGTAGTCAAGCTAAACATATTCACGTTTAGTATTTTCTAGAGTGTTCAATCTGTGCAAAATTTTACTTTATAATCTGACCAAAAGGAAGCATACCATTTTAATGTCAACACTGATGATCCAAATGTATTTGTGATATTGCAATAAAATGACTCTCTTTATGTCTTTATATTTTTCATGAAGACAATCTGAATGTCTAATTGGGGCTGCACCATATGAATTACCACAGTGGAACACACTATAAGCTCTGATTTGAGTGATCGATAAACAGTCGCTATTCGGTTGAGTTCTAAATTGGAATTCTCACTTCCTCCACTAATCCCTGTATGTCATGACAATGCATAAAGCTACAGTTACTTCAAAAGTACTGCAGGAATTCCCTTTCACTTAATCAAATATAGGATACTTTTTCAAGCAAGTTTTTCTTATTCAGTCTTGATGCTAGGAATTTTGAAGCTTTTTTGTGAGTCCCAAAACATGTGCCAACTCATTCAACTGATGCTGATCTAATCACTGATGAGCTGAATCATCTTTAGTTTTAGTTGAATTATTGCTGTTACTGATTTCTTTATTAGAACTAAGATCTTCAAGAGAGAGAGGTTGAACGAAAACTGACTAGGATTTCAGCTGAATGAGGCCCTGGATATATAGCTGATGATAGATTAGGATACTCAATTTTACATTTTCTTTTTTTTTTCTTGTTATATGGTGATCTTTCCATTAAATAAAAGTAACAACCTGTGCAATTATATTTTGGCTCTCGCCAAATCAACGGTATAGCAAATGCCAATGTATTCCCTTTAGCCACATCTGTAAACCTCAACACACTGCTTGGACATTTGGTGAGGGGTCTAAGACTTGACGTAATCACCAAGTTTTAATTCAAAATATGCAAAATAGACTAGCTTCACAAATACACAGATGTTTGCTCTTCAATCGGGAATCAACCTAATCAACAGATTTGAAAAAAATAAACTTCATTTTCCGTAAAATTATCAACGCAATCAGTTGATCAGTCATATTACTTACAAACAAACAATACAATTGTGCTTATTTGGAGAATATCTTGTCGTTATAGAAGCAAAGTGACTATAATTTTGAAATCAGCATGTCAATTCTAGTCTAAATCAAATGTAAAATCAAACCCAACACAAATGATGCTCATAATTGTTTCCCAGTTTTAGTTAACCAGCTTAAAAACCTCCCTATCTTGCGACAATTAAACTAGTATAACAAGAAAGATGAGAACAACAATCCAAACTATTTAAATAAAACAAAATTAGAAAATCCTTATTTTTTTTCATTTTTCGGTAGTCTCATATTTCAAGTGCGATGGCCCTTTAACCAACCATTTTCTCTCATTATTAATGGAATATCAGGACATATTTTAGCATGTTATTTTCTTTAACGAGATGTTCAGTTTATAATGTAACTATAACACTAAATTGGTCACTAATTCATGTCAGCCATGGAAAATGAAAAAAAAGCAAACAAAAAAAACCAACAATACCTTGTTGTTTAACTTGTATTTAACTGCTAATTTCCTTGCTAGAAAACAGTTACGACTTTTTTGGATGGATTTTTATGGCTTCTTCCTGACACTGGAAATTAAGGTTAAAAGTCGTATCGCTGCTTACATATTTTGTACGTCTATATATTTTAACTTTCGTGTGGTATTTAACAAAAATAAAATTGTTAAGACGATGCTAGTTTGTCCTGTCTTTGGTTTCTGCTGTAGCAAAAAATGTGGCACGTAGATATTGATTATTTTGCGTAAATCAAAACACCAAAGAAATAACAATATCAATAATTATATTATTTTTGACCGCCCGTGGATAATACACTGAAGGTCTTCTCGCCAGAAACCAGTTTTAACATTTTTGTACGTTTTTTTAATATTTTATTCCTAACACTGGAAAATCCAGATAAAGAAATTCGTGCTGCCGTTTAAATTTCTTGTAAGAATCAATGGTCACTAGCGGCTATATAGTTTTAACTTTTCTCTAAAAGAGAGAGAGAGAGAGAGAGAGAGAGAGAGAGAAAGAGAAAGAGAGAAAGAGAGAGAGAGGGGGGAAGGGAAGGGAGAGGGAGAGGGAGAATGAACAAATAAAAATATTATGTAGCTGAAGAAGGTGTATGTTTCAAAGTAGTAGGTCATCTTACTTTTCGTGTGACAAAAAATAAAAGGTAAAATAGTAGAAAAATGTACTAAATGAGAAGAGACAGAAAGGCAGACCGGCAGAATAAAACGCAATAGTAGCTAAAAGAAAAAAAAAACAAAGAAAGTGTACGATAAAGAATGAAATAAAGAAAAAAAGAAAAAATGTGGGAGAAGGAAATATGAGAAAGAAAGAAGAAAAAAAGTAACGAAAAAGAAAATAAAGGAAAATAGACAAAAGACAAAACGGAAAAGAATATGTGTACATTAATTAACATAACAGTTCTCAATAATGCAACGTATTTTTTATACATACTTAGTGCTGTAGTAAACACGAGGCACACACACACACACACACACACACACATATATATATATATATTATATATATATATATATATATATATATATATATATATACATACATACATATATATATATATATATATATATATATATATATATGCAGTATATTAAGAAAATTTATAAAACACAGGTTTAAATAAGTTTAGTGGTAAATTTATTGGCCGACGCTGCAGTGTTTCGATCTATTAATTAGATCATCTTCAGGGCATTTGTTGGTAAATTGAAGGTGATAAAAAAAAATTATCACAGAATAACGAGAAAAGCAAGTGATAGTCCTTGTTTATCAGTCTGTTCAAAATTTGAAATCTGAAGAAGGACGCTGAAAAAATTTAGTTTGCCCAAATTTAAATGCCTTGATGAAAAGGATCATATTAAAAACAGGACACAATCCTTGTTAGATTAAAGTATTCGTGTCTGCAAAATAGGCCAAAACTGATACAATAACCGACAACATATTTATAGGGAAATATGAAATAACGGAAATAACTGCTCATTAGTAAAATGACATTCTGACCAAATGATGCAAGCCGAAGTTATTTGTTAGCTGAGGGAGACACAGGAAGTGCTGAAAAACAATTATGTTGGTTGTAGATTGAGACGTAATCAATCACGGCTGGGTCACTTTAGCGAGCGGTTGTGATGTTGAAAATACCCGAAACCCCCAATGAACTAAAGAACTTCACTGATAATGCATTCAACCTCGTTTTAAAAAAAGTATTTTGCAAAAAATAAAATAACTCTTTTTACTCACCAGCTGTTTAATCTATCCCTTTTGAAATGACCTTCCTTTTAAACGACATCCTGCCTGGGTTTAAGACATTAAATTACTTTTAGGAATTAAAGATAAGTGATAAACAATCACGAAGCATATTAGGGAAAATCAATTACGCGTTGGCATTGAAATCCGAAGAAGAAAACAGACAAAATAGAAAAACAATCTAAATTAAGAACTTAAGGAAATTATATAAATAATATTGTTTTAGATCAATTTAGTAGAGTTGAACTTTGCAGGCATAGACCTTTTGCACACCATAGAAGATAATGTTTGCCTGTTTAGTTGAATTGTCATAATTTAGTTCTAGGGGGTGAGCTCTGAGAAAGATCCAACTGTTAGCAGTCTCCTCTATAAACCCTGCTTTACATTCAATCGTATTTTACTATCAATGAACAAGCAATAAAGACTAAACTAAAATTCATTGCTTTGTGCCAGTGGCTTTTAGGAAACTAGGGTAATCGTGAATCTAATTACGTTTCAGAAAAACAAGGACTAACAGACATTTTTAGAAAGGACAGGTGAAGTTCAACTGAAGTATATACAAGAAATCAACAGAAAATTCTAAGATTAAGTGTCAAGTTGTACTTTGATTATTTCCTAGTTGAGGAACATGATATTACAGTGCGACCCAGAAAAACAGAACCCAAATTATTTATTTATTTTCCCATTAAACTAACCCTAAACCCTAACACTAACCCTAAACCCTAAACCCTAACCCTATCAGAGTAAATTTCTTACATACCAGTCTGGCGCTGAACACTGGAACATAAATTCGTCCAGCGCTCGTGTAATGGTTGCTGTCGTTGAAAATGACCAGGGTGACTCGAGGTCTGGATGTTTTTTGTTTTGCGTTTTAATACTCTTGGGAATTGTGTGAATCCCACTATTCTATCTTCACCTATGGGGAAATGATAGGACATAACATATTATTTAACCTTGGTGGAAAAACAACTCTACATGAATGAAAACTCTGCTTTCAGAGAGGCTTATAATTTGATCTCGTATTCACTCTGCTTATGCGTAGAAGTTTAGGAAATACATATTAAGTCTAGTGAGTTTTTCACTTTTAAAAAAGAGTTAAAAATGAATGTCCAACAAGAATGCATAAAAAATGTCTGCGGGATGGAATAACCAAACGGTTGATATGCCGCAGAATCCAACCAACCAACCAAACCAAAACCAGCATGTGATCAGTTGGGTATGCTTGATAAAATTGAAGCATGTTCTAAATAAATACATGCCAATTCCCACCATAGAAAAAGGTTATAGCGATAATTACTGCTATTGAATTGCGAGTACTATGAGATCTAAAAAGTGAATACTTAAATCTAACCGGATACTTTAAAATCCGGGCAAGGCATACAACTAATTCTTTATGAAATAAAACCACCCAAATAGCTATTGTATAAATATATTATCACTATGTAATACTATTCACTATTCTGTTCATTTTGGCTAATTTTGTATTAAGTGGAAGCCAAGACATAGAAGTATAGCAAAAGTCACCTGTCGAAGACCAATAAAACTGCCACAGAAAAAGACATAAACAGATGGAGGTTGTCGATAACTGATGTAATTCAACTGAAGTGTAATCTAAAAGAGAAAATCCAATTAACTATTCTATAAAAAACGGTTTTATTCTCTAACATTATTGGTTGCCTTATTACAACCGTCAAACCCTGCCCAAAGTCAAGACATGGCAAAATATTAAACGTTCTTTTTGGGTTACAAACAGAACCAAATCACATGGAGATTGAAAACTACATAAGAATATCTATAGAAATTTATACAGTCGGTTGGTTGGCTAGTTAGATTTTACTTATCAAGAATTTTTTGGTGAACATTTGAAATAAGAAACCCTGAGATTCAGAATGATCTAGAAACAATCAAAATTAAGATTTAATACTTTAATTACTGTTTTGCATATATATCGAAGATCGTGTCTCGGTGCAAGATAGTTCAGTTGAGTCCTCTGGTCCATTAGAGTAAGTATTTTTCTGTCTCTGCTCCTCACCCAACGCGCGTGGGAGTCAATAATGTATCATGAGAAAGTTCATTCGGGAAAATGTACTCAAATAATGTATAGAAATAAAATATTTCTATGTTTTATTTTCTGATTAAAAGAACAGAAAAGGGTACCCAGATAGTGACACCCCCAACCTGAAAAGAGAAACACCAACCCCGATACGAGAAACAGAGAACACGGCTAAAAGGAGAAGCAAAAACTCGATAGGAGCCGATATGAGAACTTTAAGAAACCTGATTACGTTACAACTGGGTAATTACATTTTGTGAGATTAGTAGAATACAGGATCGAACTCACCTGGACATTCCATTTTTGTTATTTGCTGGTGTTGTCGTTGATGTGTTCCGGCGTTTAACTCGATCACTCAGAATATCAGTCATAAAAGCTATTTCACAAATCTAGGTGTTTGCAACTTCCTGTTTACAGGCTACAAAGGAATTGAAATAGTCTGATTAGTATGTTATTTTTAAAACAGTCTGTATGTCCACCATCGTGACATTTATTATAAAATATCAACATTGGTAACCCAATGTATGTGGTGAACATTTGCGCAGGAAATGCGCAGTAGCAGGTGGATCAATGTTCAACCTCTGACTATGAGAATGTAGGTATTTGCTTAACCCCCTCGCCACGGGTAGGATGTGATACAAAGTCGCAAGTGCGGGGCATCCATTAAAGATCTAACTCGCTATTCCGTAGTAATTGATCAGCGGGACTAGCTTGCTAACCATTAAATCACGATGGGTCGGCCATCTATGATAATGTATGAGAATAACATGCGAGTTGAATAATTAAATTTTATTAGCTGTGGACAATCGCGAGATAATTAAAAAAGCTAGACTTTAAAAATATAAGAGCTGAATTTTAGACATATATTTTATTACTTAAGCAAGCGTGTGTACTCCCTTAACATAAACGATGGATAATACACTCGCATCTTTCTGTTTATAAGACTAACACAAAAAAGTGAGTGGATTTATTGTAACAATGTGTTTGTCGTCGTGTGTTGCCAAGAGACTAAAAACATTAAAATCTACCGCTGAAATGAGCGTTGTGCAAATATGTCAACCAAGATTACTGAATTTGCATTTCTCCGATATTTGCTAAATATGATCACTTCTACTTATACAACAGTAAAGTTATTTCTTATCAAAATTGTTTGTAAATATCGTAAACGAATGATCGCTTATTGTGATTAGATAAGCTGAATATAAATAATTCCGCATCCGTAAGTTGATATATTTTAAAATCCCGTCTTGCATACGTTAATCCAATCCTACCACACGACAAGAATGTGATACAATGTAATTTTCTAAGCGCATTAATGGTGGTTTGAATTTAAAGTTTATCGTTTTCCTCCACTGGTTGCCTAACCAAGGATAAAATAACCAGTGGGACTTTGGGAGAGAAAAGAGGGATTCGTACCTTTCTCAATGTCATTTGTATGAAGGGACTTCAACAGTGGTTCCGGATGCTGGTTGAGCCGTGTTATCCACATCTGAGGGAGTACAGGTTCGTTGTTCTGAATAAAAAAAGAGAGAAAAAGAAACAAAAGAATATATATATATATATATATATATATATATATATATATATATATATATATATATATATATACACATATATATATATATATATATATATATATATATATATATATATATTTAATTCTGTTTATTTTGTCCCTGGCTACATAAGCCAGACAAGATGTAGCATGAACTGAAAGTAAATAAACCAATCAAAGTTACAATAAGAAAGATCGACTCTGCACATTATGTTCGTTATTGTCACATATTTTTCACGGTCTCACTAACAGAACGAAGGGAATAAAACATCAGAAGTTCCTATATTTGAGCTGAGTTGTGGGTTTCAGTTTGTACTCACCCGCCAGACAATCACTTTCAAGTCCCCGTTGAATATACTACATCAGATATCCATCTTCATTTGAGCTCCTAAAAACTGGTTATATAATCTCCGATATAAGTTGATTTATTTAGTCTAGTACATGGGAGTCCATTCATTTAACAGTGCCTGTAAAGTTGAGACTTTCCGAAATTACTTTCAAGAGATATTTTGATATCTCTTCCTTTTCATATATGCACTTTCTTTTCAATTGAATATTGGACGCATAGTGATGTTCATTTATAAATTAATAAAAAGTTCGATAGGAACGTGTTCAAAAACATCCTCTTAAGAAACAACTACACAAAAGTATCATGCATACTCGTTTACTATGCGATTAAGAGTCGTGAATATAAACTTGTTTAGATTGGAAATTCTAGGCATACAAATGGGACTATCCCTTGCATTCATACAAAGTCTGAATCTCACGTATGTGTCCACCCTAATATATATATATATATATATATATATATATATTATATATATATATATATACATATTTGGGAGAATATGTGCTTAATTGAAGTCGTACCTAATTTTTGAAAATTAATTAATTAATAATTAATGAATTAGACGGGCATACATATTCAAATGTAAGGCTAAACAAATCGAGAAAAATCAATTTCTGTATGTACATTTCGGCCTATTGAGATTGATTTTTCTCGATTTTTTTAGTTTTACATTTGAATAGGTATACCCACCTAATTCATTAATTATTAATTAATTAATTTTCAAAAATTAGGTACGACTTCAATTAAGCACATATTCTTCCAAAAATTGTCGGCTAAAAAAAAAGCCACATTGTTTGTTTGTTTACTTCTCATATATATATATATATATATATATATATATATATATATATATATATATATATACTTCATACGACGGTAACCATTACACGAGGCCTATCCTACGACCCCATTGTATAATGTTAAATATTGAATTCTCAGAAAGTTGCATGATTCGCGAGTATGTATGTTAAATATGAACGTAGAAAAACGGTATTCCCTACCTTGTAGGCATAAAATAATTCTAGACGGATTGTCATGCCGTTAAAAATCAATCAGTCAAAAGTGATTTTGTTAGATCAAAGACGTATATTTTCTGTGGCCTCTTGATGCTTTTAGAAGGAATATAAGTATTTTCGAAGTTTAAATTTTAACTAACACTTAACCACCTATTGGTTATTATGCTTGTAATTTTTGATTTTGCTTGAACACTCTTTCACCAAGAATCTCAACTTTTCCGTGTAATTTACCTTTTCTTTTACGACATAGAAAAAGTAATATCAGTTGCTGAGCATCAATAAACCAGATGCCCTTAAAAATAGGGTCATGAAAGAAAAAAATACAATGCTTCAAGCCGGAGGAGTTTTCTCTTTCTTTATGACCTGTCAATATGCATAAATAGTTCGGACCGTCGTACGTGCCTTTTGTCTTGACTTTTACGACTACAGTTACAGTGTGGAAGATATAACATCTCTCTTTCAGCGACGAACATCAGCTGTGTGAGGTATTATTGTGACACTTGCGAATAACGTACACTAACTATGATAAATATTAGACAAATTGTGCTTGCATGTGTTTCTGTCGGGTCAATATACGCACACAAGATCATCTGCTGATTTATAAAACAAAGGTAATACAAGGGAAAATATGAATTTAATGTAAGCACTCGATACATGTGTGCGCCATATAATAGATAATCTGTCTTTATCAGTTCATGCCTGTGCTATGCATACATTAACATCGTTTTCTGTGGTCGAGATATTACTACGTAGGTACGTGAACTGGCCGACTAATTCCAGGTTCTTGCCATTCATTGTGGAGCTTTCTCCAAGTGGTTTAAAATACATGACTCTTGGTACATTCTTCCAGGCTATGCAGAAGTGATTCGACTTGTGCAAGTGTGTTTGCGACAAGCGTTAGATCATCTGCGTAGTCCGCATATATAATAGTTTCTGAGGAATATCCTCTGATTCTTATCTTAAAGGAGTGAAATTAACAAGCTTATTGAAGGAGTTGGTGCTTAATAATAAAACAATAAAAAACATGTCTTCAGTATTGTAAGCAAACATGTTTTGAAAAATACCCCTCAAGTTTTTTGCTTAAAATACCGAATATTTTTATTATAATCTTTTAACACTGGTTTACACAAATATTTTTTGTCTGAGGCAAGAATGTGAATAGATGTTTGTTTTTTTTTTACTAATTTGGGTGTGCTGAATTCAAATTTATGAACAGTTTTGCTCTATCACCTCTAGTTTTCTGTCTTTTAAATAGTCTCATTTTAGTATATACAGCGTATTTAAGTGATTATTTCAACAGGTGCAATAGCTTATTACAGATAAAACAGGATAGAAAAAAGAGCATTGACGGAATAAATATACTTGGATGACACAATGTACACAATTCATAGTACCGAAGACAGTTAGAAGTGTGTTTTCTTAGATGATCTGCTGTATTTTGCCTCCGGGATGTCACGCAAGAGCATTAAACAAAGTAAAATTAAATCATATGTAAGACAATAAAATGTGCGTCGTTGGAAATTGTAATACAAATATTTACCCAAAAGATTGTGTAACACAATTGTCGAGGGACACCTTCCTCATGTGCTGCGAAGGACGACAACCTGCTGTGATGACTGCCAGTGCACTGCTGGCTGTTGATTGAGACGTGTTGGCTACGCTTAACTGCTAAAATCCGTCTTGATATATATATATATATGTATATATATATATATATATATATATATATATATATATATATATATATATATAATGTAATGCTATCACTTACATTTATTGCATAATAACTAAAAAAGAAGACATAAGTCACACAATATTAGAAATTAACCCTGAATGCATATACGCCTTTATGTACAGTATGTGTACAAAATGTACAGTATGCATATCTAAAAAACTAGAGGTGATGAGTAAAAACGAATTTCAAATCTGAATTCAGCAACCCCAAATTAGGTTAAAACAGCTATGTTTGTGCTTGCCTCAATTTCTTTGTAAACCAGTGTAATTAGCTGATCTAATTAAAAGTATTAAAACATTAAGATTTGTGAAACTGAAGTTTGCCTTTCAATATATCATCAATGTTTGGTTTTTAATTGCTACATTTAATCGAGAGAATTGCTTTCAAATGTTTATCAGTTAATTTCGTTCGATGGATTGGTTCTGTACTCAAGTCCATGAAGATTTTGTAAGCTTAACATGATATTTAAATGTAATTATTAGTTATTAAATGCGAAGTCACTTGAAATTATATAATTTTGTATATGAAGTTTAAAATGGACAAGAGAGGAACTCCAACAGATGGACCAAAGACAAGAGAACATATAACAATGCACAAGGCACTGCACACGAGAGACGACATATGTGCCAAGAAAAGAACGAGGAGAGGGTTACACCGCCATAAAAGATTGTGTAGATGCAACAATTCGAGCACTCGAAGAATACACTAACAAAAGTAAAGAAAGACTAATTGCACCAGCCAGAAAAAGTAGCCGCAACAAATAGAAAGTAGAAATACAACCAAACAGAAATGAGAAGAAAAACATCTATATGGATACTTAAAGCGACAAACAGAATCGCACATATGCATAAACAGGAATCTGTCCTAAAGAATGATACGTATAAAATCCTTTGGGACTTTAAGACACAGACAGATCACCTAATCCCGGCTAGGAGACTAGACCTAGTATTAATTAACAAGAAGAAACTGGTCATCTTGTGGATTTTGCCTTCCCGGCAGATATCAGAGAGAAAATGAAGGAAAACGAAAAGATAGACATATATTTTGACCTGTCTGAAAAACTGGAAAATAGTGAAGGTCGTATTAATCGTAATTGGGGCCGTGTGAACAGTCACAAAGTGTTTGTAAAAGAGACTGAATGAATTGGAAATCCGTGAAAGAGCCGAGACAATCCAAACAACAGCATTGTTAATATAAGCTAGAATATTCAGGAGAGTCCTGGAGACCTGAGGACACTTACTGTTACTCAGCCTCCAGTTAACCACCAGCTTAGGCACAACTCTCATGGAGATAATAATAATAATAATAATAATAATAATAATAATAATAATAATAATAATAATAATAATAATAATAATAATAATAATAATAATAATAATAATAATAAAAACGGCAAAGAGAATGAAATATGGCCAAAGATTTTTGTGAGTTTCAGTGTCTATGTAATCAAGTCTCCTCCTAACTGTGAAGATTAGGAAACTAGTTCATAAAAAATTCAATACCTCATCTCAGAATTTTAGGCAATGTCTGGCTAGAAATGGAGGAGGGGCGGTACCCATCAGATAGAATAATGATAATACAGAATCTCAGAATAGGAAGAGCGGAGAGTACATTATTTTGGAAACAATAATTGAAATAATAAGAATGAGAACATTCATCCAGATAATTCATGAAATAATATCAATAATTATTTTTAAATTTGAAACGTTGTTAATGTATGTCTAATAATTTACTTCAAAGTTATTATTATAGTCCACCAATTATCGACAAATGACACTTATAATTAATAAATGTCCAATATTTATAATGAATTGATGCATTCATTGTGATTGGTTGGAACAACTAAAGGGCTCGTAAGGTCTGTAGCGCAGGATTTTTAAAAAAGTTTTTCGTGCGAGGTGGAACACCACACCAACCACCAGCTCCCAACTTAACCACACAGATCCAAGCTGTTACGCATACGCTGAGTCGGTGAGTGCCGGTATCGAACCCAGAACCTAGCCTTTCCATTTCTCACTGTATCAATTCTGTTTTAAATTCTAACTTACAACCACGTGTGAATTCCTCAATCTTTTGCGTTTTTTACATCTAATTTAACTCTTCGGGAAAATTTTCCTCAGCCACACAAGAACTTGTAAAAAAGTCTCCACTATGCGACTGAGACAAATCAAACCAACTACATCAAAGTTCGTATTCTTTGTGTGAGGTAAAACTATAATTGTGGTATTTACTAGAATCACGCTCCGCTGACTTATGCCATCTGTTCTTCAATGTCGTTCGACACTGATAACAGGTGATCTCTTAGCTAAGAGTTTATGGGCAAAATATTTTCAAGTTATTTAGCGTATCGACAAAATGATCTCCTGGTTACTCAGAAGTTCTGAATTAAGTCTTCATTCAAAGACGTAGGGGCTTATATCGTTAAGTTGAAGCGTGAATTAAGAAATGAAAGGTTGTGCGTACTGAATGTGCACCAAAGTCTTAAATCCGAGGAGAAAGATATTTATTGATAATAGATAAATGTGTTTATGGTGTAATATATATATATATATATATATATATATATATATATATATATATATATACATATATATATATATATATATATAGAGAGAGAGAGAGAGGGAGAGAGGGGTAGAGAGAGAGAGACAGACAAACAGACAGACATACAGACAACAGAGGCAGAGACAGACAGAGAGAGAGAGAGAGAGACAGACAGACAGACAGACAGACAGACATACGGATAGATGTACAGGTGGATAGACAGATAGTTATATCAATTACAATCAATATTTTTTTTTATTGACCCATAAAACTATTTCATGTTAAATATTATTTTCGTTGTCTAAATTTCATTAGATATTAAACATTATTATTATTCTTAACAACAACAACAACAACAACAACAATAACAGCAACAATAACAATAACAATACTAATAATAATAATAATAATAATAATAATAATAATAATAATAATAATATGTATCAAGAAAAGAAGGAGGAAGAGGTCTCACTAGCATTGAAGACTGTGTAGATTCGACAATTCGAGTAATCGATGAATATACAAAAAGTAAAGAGAGACTAATAGCAGCAGCCAGAAAAAAACAAGTGCAACATATGGACAAGCACAAATATAACAATAACAAGAAAGCAGAAATGGGAAGAAAAAGCAACTATATGGACACTTCAAGCGAAACATAGGAGAGATCGCACAACAGAAGACATGGACATGGCTAAGAAGGGGAAACCTCAAGCGAGAAACAGAATCTCTTATAATTGCAGCACAAGGCAATGCTATAGGGATAAATTATATAAAAGCAAAAATAGATAAGACACAACAAATGAAGAAGTGTAGAATGTGTTGGGTAAAAAACAAAACTCTTAATCACATAATAAGCGAATGCAGTAAACTCGCACAAAGAGAGTACAAGACTAGACACGACTAGATGGGAAAGGTGATTCACTGTGCAAGAAGTTCAATTTTCACCTTTCAACTAAATGGTATATGCACAAACCTGAATCTGTCATGGATAATGAGACTCACAAAATTCTCTGAGACTTTGGGGTAGAGACGGATCACCTAATCCCGACCAGGAGACTAGACCTAGTTTTGATTGACAAGAAGATTTCGTCGTGGATTTTGCCGTCCCGGTCGATCTCAGAGTGTAAATGAAAGAGAGCGAAAAAATCGACAAATATTGGACCTTGCCAGAGAACTGAGAAAACTGTGGAACATGAGGGTGAAGGTCGTACTGACATTCAATTGGGACCCTTGGAACGATCCCGAGGGATCTGGAAAATAGTCTGGATGAATTGGAAATCAGAGGAAGGATCGAGACCATCTACACTACAGCATTGCTGAGATCAGCTGGAATACTCAGAAGAGTCCTGTAGACCTGAGGAGTCTTGCTGTCACTCAGCCTCCAGTGAACCACCGGTTACGGTACGTGTGAAAAACTCGAATGGAATAAAATAATAATAATAATAATAATAATAATAATAATAATAATAATATATTGAGGAGATTATCCATAGCAAGAACGGGGCGAGTTTTAAAAAGGAAGCCTTTAGAGAGAAACTGAGTTGCTCATAATCTCAGCTTAAAATAATGTAATAAGAACAAATTATATCAAAGCGAAAATAGATAAGACACACGGGAACGGCGAATATAGAATATATGGATCCAGAGATGAAACAATACACCATATATTAAGTAGATATCTTCGGAGTATATAACTAGGATCTTAGCTTTCATACCACCCCCTTTGTTTAAGTCGTTTAACTATTAGAACTGAGGAACGAACTATGAACAGAGAGCAACGAATAAATCTGAAATATTTGGGAAGACCCCGTCACAAAATACTTCTGCAAGTAATTGGAGATAACACCATGTCACACACACGTCTATTTCAGAGGCACGAAAGGTTTAAAACGTCACATGATGATGTGAAGGGTGACCGCAGGAGCGAGAGATATTTGACAAGCTGGTTTGTGGTCATCGTCTCGTGGTTAAGTCACGTTGTGTTGTAGCGATCTTCGATAAACAAATCTGCTCAACATGAAAAAGGACAATGTTTGAAAGATTATCTCACATGCCACACGGTCCTCTTACTTTTCATACAGGTCCACCGTTTCTCAATCTCCTGATCGAGAGGAACATGACTATAGTGGAACAAGTGCACTATTCACCGTGTGACGTTTTTCCTTATAAATATATATGCTGTTTTGTGTCTGTATGTATGTGTGTGTGTGTGTGTGTGTGTGTGTGTGTGAGAGAGAGAGAGAGAGAGAGAGAGAGAGAGAGAGAGAGAGAGAGAGAGAGCGTGCATGTGTGTGTACAAGTGTAGATAGTAATTTAAATTATATAGATTTTTCAGAAATAACTACCGATGCAAATCTTTGTGTCCATCATTCGTGGTTTAAGAGAGCCGGAAAGGTTCTTAAATCGTTATTAGGTGTAATTTAACCCACTTTTAGATAAACAGTGACAAATTAGCAGAACTTTTTAAAAATCCTTTTTTTATACAGCGACTATATATTTCAGTACGTTCGACTGATGTAAACAATTATTATAATTGTGAAGAACTATTTTGATGATATTTTTATCAGATACGAGGGGCGTTCAATAAGTAATGCCCCTGACCCACTTTCCATAGCAGTAGAGCAACGAGACTTGGCACAGTTATTAGTCTTTTTCTACATAGGAACCACCCAGAGTTACGCATTTCTTCCATCGTTTGATGCAGCTCTGAACACCGATTTTATAGAACACCCCAGGTTGGCTCTCCAACAACGACGTGACTTCAGAAATCAAGGCTGCATCATCTGAGAAACTCTTTCCTTTCAAAAACAACTTCATGGCTGCTGGGAAAAGGTGAAGTCAGAGGATGTAAGATCAGGAGAGTAGGTGGTGGGGGAGTAGTTCATAGCCACACGCCTGTGCTTCTGATCTGGCGACATGCGAGTTGTGGACTGGAGTGTTGTCCTGCAGGAGGAGGATGCATTTGCTGATCTTGCCTCGCCTCTTGATTTTGATAGCTTCTCTTAATAGAATAATAGGCTCCTGTAATTGTGGTCCCCTTTGCCAGGAAATCTGTCATCAATACTCCGTCCTGGTCCCAGAAGACTGTGAGCATGATTTTGCCAGCGGAGGGCTGCACCCTTGCCTTCTTTGGAGGAGGGGAGTCAAGGTGCTTCCATTGCATTGACTGGGCTTTGGGCTCTGGATCATAATGATGTACCCAGGTTTCATCCTGTGTAATCAGTCTTTTGAAAAATTTTGACTTGTCTTCTTGGCACATCTTCAAATTCATCCTCGAGCACTCGACGTGTTCTTGCTTCTGGAAATGTGTGAGCAACCTTGTAATCCATCTGGCAGACACATTTTGCATATGCAAATGGCCATGAATGATAGTTTCCACAAACCCGGAACTAATCTTGACCTCATGGGCTCTTTGGCGAATAGTTGTGCGTCGATCTTCTGAAATGGCAGCCTCAACTTGACGGACAGATACCTCATCAATGGCAGAAAGGGGGAGACCAGATCTGGGAGCTGTTTCTACAGAGTTCCGACCATGTTTGAACTAACGATGCCAGTGTTTTCCAAGGTCATATGATGGGGCATCATCACCATAAGTTACTTTCATTTCATCAAAAGTCTCCCGTGGTGTGGATCACTGCTCGACACTCAACAGGCTCTATTACACACTTGACTCAGTTCAAACACTTATAAATCAGAGACCACAATCAGTTCAGAGTTCTAATCTGCCGCTTAATCTATGGAGATATAATAATTGCACATTCAAAATTTCAGTTAGATCAAACAATTGGAAGTGGATCAGGGGCATTACCTATTCAACGCCCCTTGTATTAAAGAAGATCACCCTAGTGGATGTTGAACGAACGAAGATCAAGTGATTGAACTTGCATTTTCATTATGAAATTGAAAACCCGTGGCAATATCTGAAGAAGCATTCATTTCTTAAATAGGTTCACTGAACAGAAACAACGATCGGCAGTGTCTGTTAATGGATTTATTAGCTCTACGAGGCGAACTTCACTAATTCTGTCTTATCGTTTATTTAAACTGTGTTTGAAGCGACAGGTCCCCGTCCGTAAGTGAAGTGACGAACATGTCAGACGCCATTAAGTGATATATTACAGCGTCATTAGGACTTGGGCTGATATTTTCACTACCTAGTAACCTGCCAACTCATCAGTCATAGATGATTCTTGTACAAGCGCCAGTAACACTGACAGGCCAAACTGTCCACTATTACCGTCATCCTGACGTCAGCGATAGAAGTAACATGACTGACCCACTGACAATCAACAGTGAGATTGAGAGGGAATAAAGAAGAGGGTTGGTAGATGAAGTTGGTGAGAGACAAGTAAACGGGTTGCCTGCGAAAACACAAGAAATATTTTTATTTATACACAATAGATCAAAAGATCCAATCATTTAAAATGAAATGTTGATAAAAATTACTTTTTCATTTAAATAATGAATTTAAAAGGGCATAAAATATGTTATCCGTTAAGAGTGGTATGTATGCAAATACCGCGAGAGATTTGCAAATAATGTTTAGCATTAAACCCCAGAATATATAATAATAGGATATAGCCAGAAGAATGATCATATTTTGGTTTTGATTATTTGTTTAAGGTCATATCGTCTACTTATGTGTTATCTAATGTCGAAATTTGATTCATTATTAAATGTTTCATTTCAAGTAATACAATTAGTTCAGTCGGTAGATCATTCGCCGCGTAACCCCAAAATTCCGGGTTCGATACTGGCCCTATCACACTTTGAATCTATGTGGTAGAGTGGGAAGCTGATACAAAAACAATTTCCTTGATTTAACGTTATTGAAAAGGGTATATACTCCCTCATTGATATTAACAATAGGACAATCTGCAGGCTTAAACACAAAGACACACATTCACACGCACACACACATACACACACAGAAAGGCAGACAGACAGACACACACATACACATACGCACACACACACACATACACCTGTATTCTTGTATTAAAATTTATGTATACATACCGTCGGATTCATTTCCTTACTCTTAACTAATATATATATATATATATATATATATATATATATATATATATATATATATATTAGTTAAGAGTAAGGAAATGAATCCGACGGTATGTATACATAAAATGATAGGAAAAAACACAGATGCTGTTAAATTAATTTATTTTTACAACTTTGCTTTGTTAATATTGCCAATATTTCGATTTCATAAAAAGAAATCTTCATTAAAAATTTGAAAAATTCAATTTAACAACATCTGTGTTTTTTCATATCATTTTATATATATATATATATATATATATATATATATATATATATATATATATATATATATATATATATAAATAAGTAAGTTAAAATCTGTCCAAGACTGTGGCAACCTCTTTGAAACACAATACATGATAGCACAAAAAAGACACATAGACACCCCCCATATATATATATATATATATATATATATATATATATATAATTCATAGATATATATACATATGTATAACATATGTATATATATTATATATATATATATATATATATATATATATATTATTGTATATAAAACAATCCAAGCGAATTTAAACAGAATATTCTTATCTCTGGAGAGATGTACTGTCTACATCAAGTACATTTTTCACCCTATTTTTGTTGATTGACAAAAAACTTCGAAAACCTTCCAAAGAAATTTTCTCCCGAGGAAAATCTAAGGATAAAACTAGTTGAGAACAATTAAAAACATAAATGACGTAAAATATATTCCTTTTTGTTCATCCTCTGAGCCTTTTTTTCTTAAAAGATTAGGCTTAGTCAATACATTAATATATCCTATGTTTTGTTTTAGAGTGTTTGTTTACATAATTTAATATATTGCATTTTTTTCCTTTTAAAACTGTAGCTTTCAGACAATATAATTTACCCCATTATTTCATTAGCAAATTATCATCTCAACAAGTCTATTAAAGCATCGTTGTGAATCTTAATCAGAAGACAGCGGCCGTAATGCGGTATTTCGTTAGATGTTCTGGCAGTGAGTCTGATTCCCATAGGAAGACTCACAAATGCTCTCGCTTCATTCCAATAAATAAATCTATGATGTTAATCGCGCTGGAACAATTCTTATCAAATTGCATCGCATTTTGCAACTGATTTAATAGGTTAGATGATTCTGCCTAAAGTATCCTTTTACTAAACTTGTATTTCACTAACAACCTGCAAACGTGCAAATGCTATTATGCACGGAGATAAAACAATTTAATAGTTAGTCTCCATGGTACACACACACACACACACACACACACACACATATATATATATATATATATATATATATATATATATATATATATATACGAGACGAAACGTGACCCATTGAGCTCTCGGTAGGTAATTGAGATTATGTAGGTATTGCTAAAAATGAAGTCAAAAATATGTAGGTATTGCTAAAAATGAAGTCAAATAAAATAACTAATAATGCATTAGTTATTTTATTTTAAACCTTTCTGATTTTTTTAGGCCACTTAACTTTGACGCCCACCCTTATTTTTGGGGCACAAAATATCGGTGGGTTCATATAAAGGTGAAACTAATTACAGTATAAATAAAAAGACAAAAGACCGAAAGTGTCAATAGAAGAAAGAAAAATAATGGACCGATTCTGGTAGAAAATAAGTACCGAAAATCGGAAAAACTAAATGTAAAAAAGAACATTTTTTTGTAAATTTTTGGACAAATATAATTGCAAATAAATGGCCAAATGACGCCCAACACTCAAAAGATGGCAATTTGTAGTGTTGAAATAGAGGGAAAACTCTGGTACCTATATTATCAAATTACATCCCAACATAAAAAAATCGACACGTCAACTTGAAAGGCTTGAAATGAAAATAGTCAGACAGGAGAAAATGTCCTCTTCAATAATGCTTATATATATATATATATATATATATATATATATATATATATATATATATATTATGATAAAGGTACACGGTTAGAACCTACTCGACTTTCACCATGATGATATTCAGGGTTAAATCGACTGGATTAATCAAGATATTGATTAATTGCTGCTTTATCATTGTGAATCTTGCATCAACTAACCATTGTTAGTCACTTTTTCCACAAATAACATATATATATATATATATATATATATATGTGTGTGTGTGTGTGTGTGTGTGTGTGTGTGTGTGTGTGTGTGTGTGTGTGTGGTATAGTGAGAAATTTGAAAAAAAAACACAGGTTTAAATAAAATGAGTGGTAAGTTTAATAGCCGACGCTGCAGTGTTTCGATCCGTTAAGTAGATCTTCTTCAGATCATTTATTGATGTAAAGAAAGTGAAAAAAATGTGTTGATATAAGGAAAAGTAAAAAAATTGTTGATATAAGGAAAAGTTTAAAAAAATATTGATATAAGGAGAATAAAAAAAAAATTGTTGATATAAGGAAAAGTAATTTTTTTCTTTATATCAACAAATGCTCTGAAGAAGATCTACTTAACAGATCGAAACCCTGCAGCGTCGGCTAATAAACTTACCACTCATTTTATTTAAATCTGTGTTTTTTCAAATTTCTCACTATACTACATACCGTCGGATTCACTTCCATTTCTCTACACACACACACACACACACACACACACACACACACATATATATATATATATATATATATATATATGTGTGTGTGTGTGTGTGTGAGTGTGTGTGTGTGCGCGTGTGTGTGTGTCTGTCTGTCTGTGTATGTCTGTGTCTGTTTGTATGTTTGTGTAGTGTACGTGTACATGTGCATAAACGTGTGTATGTGTGCGTGGGATAACCAACGTTCACAAGATTTGTATCATTTAGAGTTTTCTGACTGTTGTCATCCACTTCATTTTTATAGACACACTGTTTCTGTCGATGCACCCCTCGATCTTTTGTCTGAGCACAACAGTCAAAAAAATCTGAATTATACAAATTATCAAATCTCATCTTAAAATTCAGCCAAATAATATCACAGGATTTATTCTGGCTTTTCAGCCTCATCCATAAATAGACCTTTGGTTTTGCAGTAGATATTACCATGAAACACATATTTCGAAATAAGTTCAATTGCTAGAAATAAAGTTTATATTAAATTTTTATTGTCAGCTTAGTGTTGTACAAAGGAGGTTTGCTCACTGATAGAATATTTATAATAGTTTATTTTTCACCATCTTTTATATAATATAGTTTATATTAACCGTGTTCGATAATGCATATTTCCTTTTTTTTCTTCTTCTTTTCGAATCAATAATTGATCAATCTTAGGAATTTCAACTTAAGCACGCATCGTTAACAACTTGCGGCATTTTGTGAAGCTAAATGAAAAGGAGATTGTTTGAAATTCTCGCAATATGAATGCTTGCTTCTTTTAAGGTTTTATGAGATATTCAACACGAATCAGTGAAATTTCACTTGTGTCTGTGTCAGTAAAGTGGACTTTAGCGCTTTATATAATCTATTGAATTTTTTAAAGTGGGATAATATATATTTTTTAAGGGGAATAGATTATCGAATCGAATTTCTCAAAGAGTGTACAAAAGCGAACTTATTTTTATACACAAAGACATCTTTTGACTGATATTTCAAAGGAAATTGAATATATATGCACACACACACACACACACACACACACACACACACACAAATACATACACACATACATACACACACATATACACACACACACACATATATGTATATATATATATATATATATATATATATATATATATATATATATATATATATATATATATTAGGTTCAGTAGTCTAGTAGATATGATCGGTCGATAAATGAATGCAGTTTACAAGGATTAGATAGCGGAGTCAATATATTCTGTTTTAGTCAACCGACCAATGTTTCTATTTAAAAAAGAGTAATTGCTTAACAAATATATCCCTTCATTAGCATTCATTGCGATTAAGTTAGGCTGAAAGCATGAGTTTCTACTAATTTGTCTAAGTTAAGCCTCGATAAGACTGTTCAATATTTAATTGGAGGACCACTTAAAAACAGTAGGTACTGGAAGCAAGAGTCGTCTGTTTATCGAAATGACTTAATCTGATATTAGATGACCTGAAAAGTTATGAGATGCCTTAAAAAAACGAAAATCATCTGTGCCCATATTATTAAGACCATAATTATATATAATCCTTTAACTGGGGTTTGGAATACGCCAACAGCATTACTGCAGATAGTTTAACTTCACGCTCTAGCAAAAAAGGGGAGCATCCTGTACATGACTATACTGGATGAAGTGATGAGGCTTTGATTCTGGCGCTCAGAAGAGAGTGGAGAACGCCTTCTTACCATTACTCCCAGCTCCTCTTTGATTCCTAGTGGCATTACCTGTTTGATCCCCATATATGGGTCAAATAGATCGGTTTCAAAATTACCAGTAATACGTAGGTCTGTTGATCTAAAGTTTTTTTTAAACAATTAGGGGTTGCAATAAAATGTTCTGATTTAATAATAATCATTTTTTGCTCACAGTTATAGGGGATTAAGTATTCTTATTTAATATTAATAATTAACACACACACACACACACACACACACACACACACACACACACATATATATATATATATATATATGTGTGTGTGTGTGTGTGTGTGTGTATAGAGAAATGGAAGTGAATCCGACGGTATGTAGTATAGAGAGAAATTTGAAAAAAACACAGATTTAAATAAAATGAGTGGTAAGTTTATTAGCCGACGCTGCTGTGTCTCGATCTGTTAAGTAGATCTTCTTCAGAGCATTTGTTGATATAAGGAAAAAAATTACTTTTCCTTATATCAACAATTTTTTTTAAAATTTTCCTTATATCAATATTTTTTTAAACTTTTCCTTATATCAACAATTTTTTTACTTTTCCTTATATCAACACATTTTTTTTACATTCTTTATATCAACAAATGCTCTGAAGAAGCACTGCAGCGTCGGCTATTAAACTTACCACTCATTTTATTTAAACCTGTGTTTTTTTCAAATTTCTCACTATACTACACACACACACACACACACACACACACACACACACACATATATATATATATATATATATATGTTATTTGTGGAAAAAGTGACTAACAATGGTTAGTTGATGCAAGATTCACAATGATAAGGCAGCAATTAATCAATATCTTGATTAATCCAGTCGATTTAACCCTGAATATCCTTATGGTAAAACTCGAGTAGGTTCTAATCGTGTATCTTTATTATAATATGTATATATATATATATATATATATATATATATATATATATATATAAGCATTATTGAAGAGGACATTTTCTCCTGTCTGACTATTTTCATTTCAAGCCTTTCAAGTTGACGTGTCGATTTTTTTTATGTTGGGATGTAATTTGGTAATATAGGTACCTGAGTTTTCCCTCTATTTCAACACTACAAATTGCCATCTTTTGAGTGTTGGGCGTCATTTGGCCATTTATTTGCAATTATATTTGTCCAAAAATTTACAAAAAAATGTTCTTTTTTACATTTAGTTTTTCCGATTTTCGGTACTTATTTTCTACCAGAATCTGTCCATTATTTTTCTTTCTTCTATTGACACACAAACTCTCCTAAAAATCCCCTAAGCCAAACGAACGTAGTATATAGATACATTTGCCCATTCCGAGAGTGTCTCTCAGAAAATAAACTATACACTAATAGCTACATTGGCCATACAACAACAACACTATCCCGCCGTCTTACATACCATCTCTCCGACACAAGCTCCATAAAACAACACTTTATTAAAAAACACCCAGAAAAATCCACCTCCCCCGAAATTAGAAAAATCTTAAACGAAAATACTAAAATTATCTACAAAAATAACAATAAGAAACGCCTACACATCCTAAAAGTCATATGCATTAAAAATAAAAAAACTAACATTAATAAAATAGCCTTTAAAGTCGGAGACAACGTATTAGATATCTTCAATAACTAACACTCACCTAACCCCCCTCTTAAAAATAATAGACTCTCTGAATTAGATAAAAGCATAGATAACAAAACTAAAATCAACTAAAAACCAAATTACATAACCCCATGAATACGACTGGAGCAACAGTCGAAAGCGCTCGGGGAAATAAGTATGAAAAATATCATGAATCAACTCGATCCAGATTCAAAAAGGATAGCCAGAAAACTGGAAAAAATATCCATACAAAAAATGAAAAAAGAATACTCCGTGGTATTCAATAACACATGTCTTACGAATATATATATATATATATATATATATATATATATATATATATATATATATATATATATATATATATCGATCACTTGTTAGCACATACGTATTTCTATCTAGTATTACTATTATGTATACTGATCTATTCGACGAAAAATTGGGACCTTAACTGGCACTGCTACTCCGCATCAAAGTAGATCTGGATAGAATGAAAGTAAACGGGTTCTCGGCGCGCATCATACTTCCAGGATGAGGATCTTAAACCCCTTGTGCAATGGATACCTTCGGCATATTGTAATCCCCGAAGATATAACTATTATCATGAAATTTGTTCACCCACTAAGCTGGTGGTTCACTTGAGGCTGAGTGACAACAAGGCTCATCAAAACTACAGGATTCTTCTGAGTGTTGTAGCTGATCCTAACAGTGCTATAGTTTGGATGGTCTCGATTCTTCTTCGGATTTCCAATTCTTACAGACTCTTTTCCAAACCCATGGGTTCCAAGGAAAAAATTCGTACGACCTTTACCTCATGTTCCAAAATTATTTTTTTGAAATCTGGCCCCGTCCATATATTTGTATATCTTTTTGTTTTCTTTCACTTTCACGGCAAAATCCACAAGATGACACGTTTTATTCTTTTTGTTGATTAATACTAGGTCTTGAATCCTAGGCGGGATTAGGTGTTCTGTTTGTATCTGAAAGTCCCAAAGTATTTTATGGGTCTCATTCTCTAGGGGAGATTCCGGTTTGTGCATATACCATCTAGAAGCATGGGGGAAATTGAAATTCTTGCACAATTCCCAGTGGACCCCCTTTCCAGTCGTGGCTAGTCTTATACTCTCTTTGTGTTGGTTTACTGCATTCGCTTATAATATGATTAACCGTCATCTTTGTCTATGCATATTCTACACTTGTTATTCTGTTGCATATTCTCTATTTTTGCTTTTATATGATTTTTCTTATGACATTGTCTTGTATTGCAATTATGAGTGATTCAGTTTCTCTCTTGAGATTTCGTCTTCTAAGCCATGTCCAGGTATTCTCATGTGTGATCTTAGCAGTCGCCTTACTTTTATTAGTATATTCTTCAAGTGCTTGGACTGTTACATCTACACAATCTTCAATGGTGGTGAGACCCCCTCCCCTTATTTTCTTGGAACATATAGTCTGTCGATGTCTATCGGATGTAATGTTTTACGCATTATCGTAGTTTCCTTGTCCTTTGGTGCATCTGTCGGAGCTCCACACTTCTCCTTGTTAGGATTGGTTCAGTGTAACTTACGAGAGGAACAGCCCAGTTGTTTATTCCCTTGATGAGATTTCTGCTACAGAGCTTGGTTTCTAGATGCTTTTTTGTTCTTCTGTGGTATTCCTTTCTTATTTTTCTTTCATTTCTGTTGTTGACCAGTGTGTTTATCAAAGCCTTCCTAAAGGTTTATTCTAGTCGTTTTTGTTTATTACAAAGACTGGTAATTATATCCTTGAACATAGACGAGAATAGGATAAATGACAACTAAATATACTATAGATCAAATCACACTCTTGCAGCATTTTCCTCCTATTGAACCGGGTTGAGCCGGCTTACAAAAAAAATCAGAAAAAAAATCAAAGGTCTAATCGTCATACTGATGCCAGAAGAGACAAAGGAACGACAGAAGTCTCAATGTCAATCTCGTTCTGCTTCTCTCTTGACTCGACTTAATTTTCGCCGATACAATTAATTGTCAGCGCTGAAACCATTCAAAATCAGAAGCTTCAAAAACGTACATAAAATGTCAATTATTACTACTTTGTTTTCTACACATAATTTTCATAATCGGATATATTAAAATTAGTGGATGTCTTTTATTTTCTTCAACATAATACTTTCCCATAAACTGTTTTTCTTATCTTATTATTTATTTGTGTTCATTGCAAGTTATATATATATATATATATATATATATATATATATATATATATATATATATATATATATATATATATATGCTTACATCTTGAAGTCATATTATTACTTCACATTGAGTATTGTTTTAAAATGATCAACAACTCCCAATTCCTAAAAACCTACACCACGAATACCCCAATAATTGAATTATCTAGTGGAAAGGTGTTTACACACGTATGCATTATTTCTAAGGTAGTGTGTTAGAATTTAATATATAACTAAATAAGCACTTCTGTAACGTTTCAAACGAAGATGGAAGATAAAAGTTTCTATGTTCATATTCATTCGAGAATATACACGAAACACAATATTAAATGGATCATTTGGGAATAAGGAATCTAAATTTGTTTTATTGTTTGCGAATATTGGTCATCAAGAGAAGTATCTCCATTGGGAATGGCTGTTGTAAATAATACTTTTTGATGTTAAATCATGATAAGTGCAGTTCCCAAGTATGCTTGTAGTAATAGCCCTTACTGATATCATTTCATTATGATGGCTTTGCAAAAAGCATGTAAATTGTAGGGCAGCCTTCATTCTGTCACATTTGTAAGTATAATGGAGGCGAAATGTGTAATGGTTATCGTCGGAGAAAATGGATTCGGTGCCACAAGTTTAGATCCTGACGAAAACGTTTGCAGTTTACATAGCGCTAATAGCCTCTGAAAATGTATGCATCCAACTATCCTTCCTCTAGCTCTGGGTAAATAGTAGGAAAGACTGAGGTCTTTAACCTTGGTTTGGCAACAATTCTTGGAGGGAGAAAACTCTGAAGTCAAACCTATTAAACACTGCTTAATAAATTCACCCCGGGTCACATCCTATTCGTGCTGAGTGGTTAAATCAAAAACGAAAATGGATAATAATGCAGTCCAATAAAAAAAAAACCTTTCCAAGCCAACTATATAAATGATAACATAGCTGCCCCATTTCATCTTGTTTCTCCTCCCCATCTAATCAAAAAATCAAAATTTCTATCCAAACCTAACAAAGAATGTTGACCTAATTTCTCCCTACCATACTCTACTCCATTAGCACCAAACTACCTTCTCATCCTATCCCTCCCAAAAATTCCATACTTCCCCTCCCCCTCTACTCAAAGATCCAAAATTTTCTCCAAACCAACCAAGGAATGTTGACTTAATTCCTCCCTACCATACTCTACTCCATCAGCACTAAACCACCTACTCGTCGTATCTTCCTAACAATTTCCATACTTTTGATCTTTTAACCCTCTCCGTCCATGATAGATTTCCTCTGACCAATCAAATCCTCACACACTCCTCCCTTCCTCCTGATTTCATCACCAAACTCACCCCACCCACCCACTTTCTTTTCTATAAATACAAATGTATGTTGCACTGATGCTTTAATAAATGACTGATGAAATCCTGCTCAATGTAAGACGAAATATATCTCCTACATCTACTTGTTTGAGTTTGCTCTTTTTGTCCACTTTTTTTAGTCTTTACCATATATATATATATATATATATATATATATATATATATATAACCAGTCGACGGAGTCGCATATCGTCAGTATTAGCCGGACAGCTAGACAGTCTATCCGCTAATCATGCACTGAATTGTCGAACGTCAGTATCGAAAACAGAACCTTATTATCTACATTATTAAATTGCAATTTCATTGATAAAATCCTTATTTACTATCAAATTCCTATTGACTAATTGCGCACTTTGTTTTCTCCTCAGGTTGACTTTCCTGTGACATATTTTATAAACATCGAGTTCTCTCATTTGTAACACAGTTCATATCTTCTAAATTATTATGTAAGCATGTATTTTTTTGAAGAGGTTACGTGTCAACATGTGTAACATTTAAAATCTGACCTTAGTTTTTTTTTTTAAATTAATGTTCTCTAATTTTGAAAATGTTTGTAAGTAAGTGTCTTTTTTCTGTCTTTTGTTTCTGCTTCTTCTTATTTTCTTTTTTTTTTTTTGCTTTTTGTTTTACGAAACGAACAAAAAGGTTGTATGGAATATGTTCAGTTTTTCTTTATTTATGTATTACTCTATTTCGCATCTATTTCTTTTTTCTTTTTTCAAATTATTCACATGATAATTTTTCACTTTAGCTGTCGCATATAATGCTTTTCATTTCTTTTTCACTTTCTCTCTTTCATGATTCTTTTTTCACTATATTTGTTGTCGTGGATTTTATTTTTCAGTCTTTTTTTTTTGTCTTGCTGTCTTCATTCTTCATTTTTTTTTGTTCGACCATTGATATCTTATTTACTTCTTTTTTTTAATATTCTGTCTTTTTCGTCTAATATTTAGGACGCCACGTTGGAGATAATCCAGGTTCACGCTTCCTTATTGTAAAGCCAAGGTCACTGCACCAAATTATAAGTATGTAGAGTAGCGGCTTTGATTTGAAAGGAGTAATGATGTGTTAATGCTAGAAATCGTAATGTACTTTTATTTCTTTGTTTTTTTTCCGAGACTGGAATTTGATTGTTGGATTTGGTTTTTGAGCTGGTTGGTATTCTTGTTCAGTGAATGTGCTTGCCTTGTGCTATTTATAGATCTTAATAATAACACAAGACGTTCTTGTTTTGTTTTTTCTCATTAACTATTTCATTTTATCTCCAAGTCAAAACATACATCTTGCGTGTGCCCTAGCCATTGTTTCGTTCCAGACTGATCTTTACCCACTCTCCCTTTCTCTCACTCTCCTCACTTTATTCTCCTAACCAAAATTTGATAAATGGCCTAGTGCTTTGTTATCGAAATCCTTCCACGTTACGTAGACGTAATATCTTGCATTCCTGACTTTTTCCATCCTATTACGTAACACCTAGGCGAATGCTCTATCAACTAGGCTATACAACCCCCCTTTGGTAAACTAATAGAGTCCGATATTGTGTTCAACCTTGTTCTGTAAATATGTGCGGGGGTATCCAAGCCAACTAGCATGTAATATTTCGTTGAACAAAAGGTTGCATGTAAAAGGTGCAGCATGGATAACCAGCGGTTTTTCCGAATCATTGCCCAGGACTATGCAGTCATCCAGTCTCAGATCTATAGTCCCCTGATATTGATAGATGTCATACAGGAATAACACAGGGTTAGTTCATACAGGAGAGAGAAGGAGGATGTTGAAACATTTTAAAAAATGTATATTTTTCCAATATGGTTAAATTTAAACGTCGGACTATTATTTTCGAAGATACATCTGTGCACTAGAAATTCAACCGAAAAGTTCTTCAAAGGCTTTACGAAGTCACTGAAAAAATACTTTTGTAATGACCCACTACATTTTCCAAATTACGCCACTGTCATTTATGTTTGAAATATATATGGAGTATGTTAGAATCCATCATTAATTGATGTAACGTAATCATTAACATACATTAACATTAACATCGGTATAATTTGCTTTTGTTTTTCAATGGATCTTATTGTGAAGCAGATTCAACTAGACCGAATTTTTAATTTTATGAATACCATATAAATAGGGTTTATTTGTTTATTGATTATATCGGTTTTATTCTGACTTGCACGCTTCTGAGACACTCAGAGACCACTCATTTCTGCTTGAAACGTTTTTCCACTATTTGTATGGATCAGGTACAATTCTGATTATATCCACCCGTTTTCATATGCATAGTTCAACCTCATCTGATATCGAAAACGTAGGACGTGTAATAGTATCATTACGAACACTTTTAAACATTTTCATTGTTAGCTCATTAAACTGATCCCCTTCAGTAACCAGAGCAACATAATATTGGACATTTTTTGTTTTTGCAAACGTCACACGGACATAGTTACCTACTTCTGCACTAGAAGGGTATCCATAATACCATATATGTTTTGTGATCCATGTTTACTAAACATTACTAACGCCTTTTTTTATGTTTTTATTTCTAACACTCATAACGACATTGTTTGTGATTTTTAGTGAAATCAATTGTATATAGTATTTCCCACAAACACACATTTTTCCTAATATCACACTTTTCCATCTATATTTTTATGTGTTGTGTTGGACTAGTTAGTTCCATCAGAAAATTTATTTTATCCCTCTTGTCTTCTTACATATTTTTTTTTTTTGGCCGGCGTGCTTTTCGTTTCATTTTTGAGCAATAATTTATATATTCCTCTTGATTTATTCTTCTTCTGAAGCACTCCATCTACCAATCTCCTCATTGCAGATGTGTCGGTCCCGGACCGAGAAATTTATTCAAAAGATTCTGGGTTTTCTCGCTTGAGGTTCCTCCATCTCGCCTCTTTAGCATTTTATGTTCCTTAGCTGCTCTTACTCTTTTTCATTGTGTTCTGTTTTTAGCTTGTGCGCATAGGAGATTCTGTGTTTCATATACCCATTGAGTAGGTTTCGCGATTGAGATATTTATGTCTAAGATGTCAGGCAATAGATAATGATTATTTTCCTTAAAATACAGAACTTGAGATGTTGACTCAAGGAGATTCATATGGAGCTTAGCTATTGTGTCTTACACCATGAGCTTTCTTACCTTTTCTTGGTTATTGTTATTCTATTGATTTGTATGGCTCAAGACAATTGTGCATGATGTCTTCCTTATATCGTTTTGGTATGCTCGTCTTTTTTTCATTCCCTAGTGGTGCTGCCTTGGCCATGTTGTTTATGATGTCTTACTCTTTACTAGTTTTTAGTCATCACATTTAGAATGCGGATGTCAAAATCCAACTCGGATAATGTGCGTAACGAGAATGGCTTTACTACGTTCAAAGATCTTTTGTGCTGCTCCAATAGTCGCGTGGGGACAAGAACCCATTTTGGGTAAGGATCATAATTAAGATTTACTCAGGATGGACTTTAGTGAATTGTTGCTAGCCTAGTGAGGAAGCGACGTATCTTTTTCTCGCTATGCTCCATACATATGCGTGTCATTATTTAATGTTCTTAATATTAAAATAATAAATAAAAATTGTTGCTTTCAATCTCAATTCTTTGAGGGATGTGCACCTTTGATTATGGAGGTATACATATATATATATTTTCCCAATTAATATATTATTGATACTGGTGCATCATTCCACGATGTGAAGACACCAGACACGGTCATAAATTTCCAATCTCAGTCTCACACTACTACTCATACACGACATTTAATATATCGTTATAAGCTATGTATATATGATGATAATCTCAATTGTTTTAAGATTTTAGTTGGTGTGTTTTTATATTTTTATTATTTTATTACTAGCAAAAATTAAAATAAAAACACCTCCGGGAGATGTAAAAAAATTAATTATTTTTTGTAAAAAGAATTATTTCCTTGAGAGAGTGTGTGGAAATAGTTAATGTAGAATAGAGTCGTGCTCTGAGTTACGAAACAGCAATAAAAATCATGAATATCATTAAATTTATTTAAAAGCAGTAAAAAAAAATTTAAGCAATTATGATACCTCGAAACTATAATGGAGTTCTATTTAAACTTCATTCTCAAATAAAAAAAATAATCTTATCAAATTATAAAAAACATTGTATTTATATATAATATTAAATTATATGAATATTGGAAGGCATGTATCATATTATAAACTTGTTTATTTACACAAACAATTTGAGGTGACTATCGATCTCTAATGCTGTTGACGTTGCTCTCAACTGCCTGCTGAGTTGCTAGTTTACTGTTCTCCTGTCTCTCTCTACTTGTCTTTCGTACTGTGTGATCTGTCTGTGGCCTACTGTATAGTTGATCTGCTATAACATAGTGATCGTTAGGTTTTGTTATCTATAGCTCGATAGACTCTCTCTGCGCTAAGCGATATCCCATTATAATAGACCTTGTTATGCCATACCCCTTCTCTCTCTCCCCTCTCTCTCTCTCTCCTCCTTATTTTATGTTCACTTCTCTATTATACTCTGTTATTTATATTTTGTTTAATATATATCATTACCTGATACTCATTTATTACAATTAATTTCATAGTTGATTATGTTTTTATATTTCTATGTGTGCTTTATGTCTTATTATTTAATTTTTCTCTTGTGTAATTCATTTCTTGCTAATTTGTTATTTATTATTTAATAATTTGTCTGATCTATTTGTTTTCTGTTTTTTCTCGATATTTATTTTTTTTTTTTTGGCTTTGTTAACTTTATAAAGTGTGTTTATTTATATATTTCATAGCATACTATTATCTACATACTGTTGTATAATACAATTTATTAACTATCATACTGATCTTATTATATATGTTGCTATCTATATATTATACTCACATAATATGCATTCATCATCATCTACATTCACACATCACATACTCACTACTCACACATTATTATCATCACACATACATCGCACATCTATTCTCTTACTCTTATTACTACTACTACATTACTATATTATTAATTTTTTTTTTTTTTTATTTTATTTATGTTGTTGTGTGTTGATGTTGTGTGTTTTATTTTTTTTTTTTTTTTTGTGCTATAATACTTATCATTTACTTATCTCATAATTTCCAATGAATGTGCCTATATTTATTTATTTTCCTTTTTTTCTCTTCTAAAATTTCCTGTCATCTATTAGTATTTCTCTGTAAGTTTCTTTTGACATTCCTAATCAAATTCTGAATATGCTCTTCCAGTTTCTTTCGTAACAATATATCAGAATATATATGATTAAGTGTACTCTATAATAAGAAACTTTGATTTAATTGCGTTATATTTGACATTTTTCTTTGGGTTTCTTTTCGTTTTTATATCCTTAGTGTGTAATGTTATATATGTTACGTATTCTTTATTATTCTGTTTGTTTTCTAATCTTTCAGTATTTATAATTCGGTCTTCGTAATCTATACTCTGGTGTCTCTGTGTTTTGATAATTTATTTTGTTTTAAATCTGCGTTTGTCTATGTGTGTGAATATCTATATATGGAGTCACAAGTGTCTATGTCACTGTGTGTTTATAAAATCACTAATTATTAATGTTTATTTAATTATATATTAATTTAATATTAATATAATTAATATATATAATTAATTATTAATTATACTATTTAATACATACTGCTCTATATATTCTTTTATTTGGGCGTCCCAGTGTGAGTTGTGTACTTCATAAGTGATGTTTAATGCCAACACGTTCATATATGGACGACTGTTTCGGGAGTCTTATTACAATCCCATACAATATTACATCTCCTCGTCACAATTGAGCAGACCCCCAGAGTCTATATGGGCGTCACACTCGTGATATCTATCTGATGCTCATTGGACCATTCCTTGTTCTATAACCGTTAATAAATACTCTAGTACGTGCATAGGGACAATACTCTTTTTTATTAATATGGTGCAACTTGGTGTTCGTTTTGACTCTCAACTCCCAGCATTTCATAATTACTACAAAGCACCGCGCTTTCCTGTTATTTGCTCTGTTATCGTCCAGCCAATACTGTACGCGCTCAGGAGACACCTCCACTCAACTTTTTAAATACTGAGGTCTACTGCGTAGACCATAAAAACAGACTTTTTTTTCTTATTGGATCCGAGAAACTTATCTACTGCTAGTATACTACAAGCCACGGAATGAGGTTACAAGCTCATATAGCTATCTTTCGTTTATTCATTACCTGCAATAAGAAGAGTAATTAACATCTTTTGAGTTTTTCAATAGTTAATATTTGCCATTAACTTCTTTGGTTACCATATGGAACACTAAACTAAAGTACACAACAATCAACCACACTCGACATTACACACACACCAATCATAATCCAAGCTCAATAATAAATAAATAATAATAAAATAAAAATAAATCTCTCCCAAATAAAATAAAAATAAACTGTCTCGTAACGTCATAATTATTAGATAATAAAACTACATTTACAAATAATATGTAGAGTGCATTCATAGTTCAAGTTGGAGCGTCAGATTCTGGATTATATATACCAACAATTATAACAAAAACAACCAATTATAACCTACCCCAAAACAAATTTGAATCTGTTGAAGATCGTAATCTGACAACACGCCAGTACACGATAAAATTAAATCTACCGCATTTCTACTTGCACCGACTAAACGTAAAGCATTAAATGTTGGAACAGAGTGCTTCATCTTGAGTTTAATTGATTTTATATACGTCGCAAGATTACGTGGCGCACTACTCCGCCGAAAGGTCTATGATTTAATCCCCTGTTTCCTACTTTGGAACGGATTGTTTTTTGTTTTTTTTTTTTGTTGGGTGCAGCGCTTAAAAGGGATGCATAGCGTCCTTGAGGACGTAATTTTCTTTGTATTACTATCTACCCACGGGTCCACAACTTAAGTCCTGTTTACATGGAAATGTCTCTAAGTTGTAAAGATCTATAATTAATATACTCGTATACAAAAAATGAGTAACAATTAAGAATAATAATTATACGCTGAATGATCATTGATACGATCTGGGCATGGAATATCTTTCTATGGGGAATATCTGCGACCACGATTAAGACGTTCTCTAGCTTATAGTTACATTTTTTTATAATAAATACCATTAGTAATCTGTTTTATTGCGATCCGCCAGTAGAATGAACAGTAATAAGGATAAAAGTATATTTTTTGTATGTTGTGCTAGTGCGTGTATATGAATTATATTTCAGTCATACCTCGAGTCAACAATTCTCACATTGTTACATACCTCAAGCAGTACATGCGGTATAAAAAACTAGCAGTGATATCGTGAGATTATCTCAGAATTATTAGTAGAATGTGTTAAGACTATCTTTGCGTGATCGAAGACTAGGTTATGAGGTAGAGTTGGTGCGGTCTGAAGAGATTGTCTCTCGCATCCAATCGGTTTATCCTGCCAAGAGTTGAAATAATGGGCGAAGACTGACCGTACAACTATTCTTTTGGAGGAAAGATGCCTCTCATCTGGCCTTTAGTGTAGCTCTCGTGAACCTTTCACGAATTCCTCCGACTTAATAATTACGATAATTCTAATCCCACGGCACTCGAATCTGCAAATTGACATCTGAGTGTGGGCTATCGATTTTCGTGGGCAGAGGTTCCATTAGGTGAAAATATGGACCAATTTCCACTCTTTCAGTCATGATTCATATATCACAAATTAATTTCTCCCGCATACAATTACTCACGGTTGAATATAATATGATATGATTTCATATACTTGCACGGATAGTAACAAATTGTGATCTCTATGATTTCATTTTGCCGTTCTGGATCCTGGGTTGCGATTATGAGATTTTTCCTTTCTGTGTCATCCAGTCCTTCTTCTTAAAGACTATAAATCTATCTTCGCCTAATAGGACTTGTAACGTCGTTATCTTCCAACCACTCCTCATCTCCGAGTTTCCTCGTAGATCCAATCGTATTTCCTCTCCCTATGGAAGAACACAATCAGTCTCATAGATCTTATTTAATATACAAATAAAGTCTCCGTGACTGCTCAACTATGGTTGAACCAGCGAATGATATCTTGTAAACATTCTACAACTGCCCTATGTATTATGTAACTCACAAATGACTTACTAGATGACTCAAACACTACGTAGTTCTCCACTTACGTGTCCTGTCATATCCTATACGCCAAGATGCTCAATAAGTTATTATCACGGAGCTTTCTTTTTCTAATCTCTCCCACGTCTCTGTAGACATATATCTCTTACTCGCGTAAAATTTGGCACGGTCCCCTTTTCTCCTTACGTATTTCTTGCTCATTCCCTTATTCTTCTTTTATTTTCTCAGGCTATATTAACCCTTGTTATTGATAGAATTGTTCTGTTGTTAAAAAGATAAGCACGCACTTTTATCATCCTCGACATAAACCATCAACAAGCGAGATTCTTAGTGCCTAGACATGTTGCCTTAAAAAGAGTCGTTGAAAAAATGTCAAAGAAATGTTCTAAATAAGTTTTCGTTTATTGAATTATACATACTATCTCTGGATTGAAACTTAGCTCACTTTATTCATTTCGACTCTACATGAAAAACAATTAAATAGCAGGAGATATGATTAATTATCTCAGCAGAGTGGTTACTATAATTTCGAATATAGAGATAAGCGACCCTCAGACCTCTACATAGAATTTGTCAACATACATAAATTCCTGAAACCTTTTCCTAATCCTTCACATCTAATTATTTCATTCTCTTTGCCTGTGCTGTGGGACTCGTTATTTCTGAAATCTTGCTTTTTTATTATGCTGTGAATTACATCATTTTAACCTATTTTTTTGAATTTTTATTTAACTTATTATTTTAATTCTTCAAACTCTTTTGAAGTTTATTCTAATGATAAAAAATTGCTTCTTTAATTTTTTAAAATATAAAATTGTAAAAATAACCATTATTTTCAAATAAATTATTAAAAATTATCTCATGGCCCATGATCATTAGATTAATTTGATTTGTTTATTATTATCTCCATGAGACGTAGAGCTAGTGTTATTATACGTGATGATCTTCATTTACCGTAGACTCCGCTTTGAAACATAGTTGCTTTGAAAAAGTTATAAGGTCGTAAGAGATTCTGTCAGCAAAACTAATAACATCTTGTTTTTCTAAAAACCTTCTATACATACTGTCGGATTCATTTCCATTTTACTTTCTATTCTTTTATATATATATATGATATAATATATATATATATATTATATATATATAAAATAATAAAATTCGAAGGCAATACTATGCGTAAAAAAATAAAGACAAAAAGATGTTTTATATGTCTAATCGATTTCAAAGCAAAGCTTTAGCATCTGAGTGTATTTTCAGAAATGACGTGCTTATGTTTTTTTTATTTGTGTGGTTATAATTTCTCTTCTTATTTCCTTTTCCTCTCCTTTTTTTCCTCTCTTTCTTCTTCTCCTCCTTTATGAATGGGCGAATAACTGTAATTTCTTATTTCTCTCTTTTTTTCTTCTTTTTTTTAAAGTTTGTTGAGAACAAGGCTGACCGGATGTCAGCCTTGTAAGATGTTGCAATATGTTGCGACCGTGTGATGTCAAATTTTTTTTGAAAACAAAAATGAACAAATAAATAAAAACCGTTAATAGAACATTTTTTTTACATACTTAGCTTTTGTTTCGCTTTCACCTTTCCTTTCTTATTCTTTCTCCCTCTCTTCCTTTTTTTGTGTTATTTCTCTTCTTTTTCTTTTTTTTTCTTTTTTATCCCCTTTGTTCTCTAATTTAAATTATCTTTTTTTATAGTAAATAAGTAAATAAAAGATTATCTTAAATTATGTATTAGTATTGATAGAAAAAATAAATAATTCTTTTTTATTATTTTTTTTTTAAGAAAATATATTTCATGAGTACTTTTTTCTCTTTTTCTTTTAAATTTAAATATATTAAATATTATATTAATTATATATTAAAATATCATATAATAATTACATATTAGGATTGATGCAAAATTCAAAATAATAATAATAAAATATCATATAATAATTACATATTAGGATTGATGCAAAATTCAAAACAATAAAACAAACCATTCTCCTTTTAAACTTCAAATAGATTAAATATCATAAATCAAATACTTGAATTACAAAAGGCATAATGTCTTGCTTCAATTATATATTTTATTTAACTATTTTTTTTTCATTCTTTTGCTGTTATTATTTATTCTTATTATTTTTTTTTCCTTAAATATTTATTAATAGTTCTAGACTGACCGTAATCCTAAGAGGGTATTATGTTTTAAAGAAATGGTGTCATGGTTTAAAGAAATAATGTCATGTAAAGGAGTTAATAAGTATGTTAATATTGTTAAATTAATCGTAATTAATTTTTTTTATATTTCTCTATTATCTTCTTTTCATTCTCAATCATCCCATCACTATATATATATATATATATATATATATATATATATATATATATATATATTAATATATATATATATATATATATATATATATATATATTTAATTTTAATTTAAAAAAAAAAAATTTTCCTTTCATATTGTGAGTGCATGAAATGTTGAGAATCAACGGCATGTCTTAATAGATATCTATTATAGATGTATTACATAATTCAAATATGCAAACAGTTGATAGTTCATAGGTTTTAAATTTTTGCGATAGGGAAAATACATATTTATATGGAAATATGTATACAAAAAAAATTTTATGGGTACTTTTTTCCTCTTTTTCTTTTAAACTTAAATAGATTAAATATTATATTAATTATATATTAAAATATCATATAATAATTACATATTAGGATTGATGCAAAATTCAAAACAATAAAACAAACCATTCTCCTTCTAAATTTCAAATAGATTAAATACCATAAATCAAATATTTGAATTACAAAAGGCATTATGTTTTGCTTCAATTATATATTCTAATTAACTATTTTTTTCATTCTTTTGCTGTTATTATTTATTCTTTTTTTTCCTTAAATATTTATTAATAGTTCTAGACTGACCGTAATCCTAAGAGGGTATTATGGTTTAAAGAAATGGTGTCATGGTTTAAAGAAATAATATCATGTAAAGGAGTTAATATGTATGTCAATATTGTTAAATTAATCGTAATTAATTTTTTTTTTATATTTCTCTATTATCTTTTTTTTATATTCTCAATCATTCCATCACTATATATATATATATATATATATATATATATATATATATATATATAATATATATAATTTCAATTTAAAAAAAAAAAATTTACTTTCATATTGTGAGTGCATGAAATGTTAAGAATCAATGGTATGTCTTATAGATATCTATTATAGTTGCATTACATAATTCAAATATGCAAACAGTTGATAGTTCGTAGGCTTAAAATTTGCGATAGGGAAAATACATATTTATGTGGAAATAAGTATACTAAAAAAAAAAGGCTATATATGAAACGTGTAATTTAGTTAACCGTGTATTCTGAGTTTAATTCTAATCTATTGATAGTTGGTAGGTTTAAAATTTATGATAGGGAAAATTACATATATATGTGAAGACATGTGTACTAAATAAACTAAAACCTATATATGGAATGTGTAAATTTAGTTAATTATGTATCTGTGTTTAATTCTAATCTATTGTTTATATTAGGACCTATTTAGCTATTAATAAACTTTCTCTATTCTGAGATTACCAATATTGGTCTAGATCTATAGCCCTGCGTATCGTTATTTAACTTGAAAGAATTGCTATTAATAGATTATAGTTTATGGATAAATTGAGATGAGTATGACTTAAGTTGTTTTGCATAGATTCTGCACGCCTTTTGATGTTCTTACTAGTGGAGTGGTTGTGGTGGCATAGTTTTCCTTGAAATAAGGGGTCTTTTACAGATGGATTTGTATTGATTAATTAATATCAGATATAAATCCCTTAATCAGTAAAATTAATCAATACACCAAATTTGGAGTTGTTTCTTATTACTAGAAACGATATCAATGTGTATGCAAGATTTTGAATCTGAGTGACCACCCCCGTTTTTTTGTTATACATCGACACGTTAGTCATAATCCCATATACTATCTCTGTTTTATTACTATTAGGAGAGAGAGAAAGTTGAGAGAATGAGGAGAGAGATTGAGAGGAGAGAGGGAGAGAGAGAGACATTCCTATCTCTCGCATCTTAATAAATTCCTAGATTTTCATCTTCTTAGATTCTAATCTGTTTTCCACTACTCTTGATAGTTCATTTTTAATCTGTTGCAGATTATATCTAGACAATAGTAAAATATTGAGAATTGTCTATTAGGTACTACATATGTTTATATTTATCTAATATTGTTCCTAATTATAAATATATTATACATTATAAATATATTATTATTATAATATAAAATTTAAATCTTGGCGAGTAGACTTTCTCGACGTCTTGTTTTCATGAGTAGTACTTCTCCCCATCATCAGTTACATTACGAATTTACATATAAAATATATTAATTATAATATATACGAATCCCAGAGGTTTAAAATAGTAGATAAGAGAGCTGCTTATTATAACCTGATAAATAATACTATTGAAAATCACAATACATATCCAACCCACGTTACAACTAAATATTATAATACCTATAACTTGCATGAGAAAACAATAAATAAAAAAACACGAAAACTTATTTATAACTAGTAATATAAATTATATTATATGCTCATAATTATTATTATATAAAATAATAATATATACACACGTCGGCAAAGAAATTTCCGAGCGTAAGTCAATCAATCTTTGAGCGCCTAAATAATATATCGCACGTTTTTACACGGAGCCCAATTTTTGGCAACACAATAAGTGAGTGTGCATTGCTGGAACTTAACGTTGGAACCACTTTAAACAGCGATGGATGATATTAGATACTTACTAGATATTTCTATGTAGTATTATTCCATTCATTATATTGAATAGACACCTCGAGGTTTGACACTTAAAAATCTTCGGTTACATCTCTATTTTCTTTATCAAAAAAATGAGGATTATGAGCAAGCACAAACGCTGTTTTCACTGCTTCGTAACACTGAGTGTGGGGAAACAAATTGTATCTTGGGCTATTATTATCCGGATCTTCCAAATTAATCTAATTATTCGTTCTTACTTACTACTGCGCTCAATAAAGTCTTAACCATAAGATGTTAAATATTCATCTTAATGCTATTGTTCCTTTGATAAATACTATATTACATATATAAATATTATATCTATATATTCTATATTACATATAATAAGTATGATGTGCGTGTGTGTACGATATTCAAGGTTTATGTATAGTAATTTTCTAAATACTTATATAAGTATATTATAATGCATTATATAAAAATTATGATTATAAAGTACGTAGCATTATATATATATATATAGACATATGAAATATGAGACAAAAATGAGAAGTATTGCATAAAAATGATTATGTATACTCAAAAGTTGTATATTAAATCAAAAAAAGAGATAAACATCAATTATTGGTTTTAAGCCCCCATTACAGGTCAAAAAAATCTTTAAAACGGAATGTTGAGGGAAGTTATTATTTTCCATTTTAAGATGAAAAAAACTCATTAGACAAAATCGTCCTACATTTGAACAAAACTCATTTCAATCAAGTTACAACCTATAAAAAGTTATTGTTGTCTGAACATTTTTTATAAAACGTAATTGATAAACACAATTTTATTAATCTTAAATGGTAATGACAACAATTCAGAAGATAGGTTCATTGTTCGATTATAATACTACTATAAAGGCAAATGAAATAACAAACGAACGCAATCATTTAGATCAGAGTGTAATTTAGAGAGTGAATTGGCGCAAAACTAGGTGATCTATAACCAATTCAAACTTAGGCCTCATAATCAACAGCAACTAATATAGCACAACAGTTCACTGACCTTAATCCGCAATATTTATCAAGCTGCCGCAAATTATAAATTATAAAACGGCAAAGAACAGCATATAATTAACAATGGGACATCAATCAAAAAAAGTGCACAGGCGACACAAAGCGCGGTCCAGCGTAAATGCGATCTGCTGCATCGAACAGAAAAATTTGTGTATACTACATCAAAATACAAAACCAAAAACAGCCTACTTAAACAAATGTGGATAGTGAACTTGTTCGAAATGCAGGCATTTTAAACAAAATTTTTATATGTGTAGTCCTTATAATCTTACCAGCTTGATTCCTAATTATATGCCCTTAATTTCGCCGCTTCCTGCTTGTTATTTATTTTAACACAAACATCATCTGGACCACGCGTGCATTAAAGACCAAAAGACTGCATTTGCTTTTTATGATACAATTTTTTTAAAAACACAGCTTTAGCCGATCACTTTCATTCCATCAACGTGAACACCGCATTCACGTCTATATAACTACATTAAACACAGCCACCTGTATTTAAAAAATATTAGCGTGTCATATTCACTAAAAGTCATCCATCGTCATTTATGTCAATGCCTTTATCTCTGAATTCATAAGTTTCACGTATTATATATAAAATCGCTAAAAAACTACTGTTTTATATAAATTTAATCTCAGACCATTTGACTCATCTGAAGTATTGCGTAATGTATGAAACTTATAATATAATTATGAGTTAATATCCATTAATATCATTATTATTGATTATGTATATATATATATATATATATATATATATATATATATTACTGTTTGAAATAAATAGCTTAACTTTTTTCGAATTATATTAATCATGAAATATGCTATATCAATTTCGTTGGTATTTGCTAGTATACAATCATACCACCTACATTAAAAAGACCTTGTGTTTATCCGGCCTGGTAGTAGGTCAAGAAAATAGTGTTTATTTTTAAACAACTTGGCACGGTATTTTTCAAGTTTCTTAATCTTTTGAAAAAATACAGTACAAAATACAAATTCTTTTTCTCTCTTTGGGAATTTTCTAATTATACCTTTTAGTAGTTTAATAAGGCCAAAACTAGAGGATTTATTTAAATTACTTTTGTATCCTTAGTTGCTATTTTTTCTGACACTAAAGAGAAGTTTTTCGTCAGAAAATATATTTAAGCGGAAGAATTGTTTTCAATGTGATGTAAAAATAGATTTTTGAAACATATTGCCTGAGGGGTGGGAGTAAAAAATTAAATGTCAGCGAGTTTGTACCCTAAGTAAGTAAAATCATCAAATTCATTAAAGGATTAAAAAATAAAACAATTTGAAATGTAAATTTTAAATATGTATTAAAATAAAACAAACTATATATAAATATATAATACCAGCCATGTATTTATTGAAACCTGTTTTAAAAAATAATGAGGACTGTCTAATGCTGCGTGTTCAAATATTCTATGTAATGACGATTTTGGGTAATGTGACGTAATCAGTGACGTAATTTTTGTTACAGACAAAAACCGGAAGCGAATCTCCATTATTAATAGAAATTAATTATTGATAGAAATGAATTCAAACCAGTAGAATACACCAATTATAAATATTTACCAACTCCTCCGCATCAATGGGACCTGACACAAGGTCACTTTTTGAGCTGAGTTGAACAGGTTTCAATCTTTCTTCTCCTTAATTATTTGTCCTACTAAGATTAAAGGGCCCAGTTTGCCCTGGTATTTACCCATAGCTGGAGGAGGAATACTTCCATGCATACATTTCGAACGGGGTGTTAGTGCGATGTGAAATGCAAACAGACTCGTCCAGAATTTGGACTCGTCTCAACGTGTCCATTTCCTACGACGGTAAACATAACACCAGGAACACCATCATACAGCAATTATATACTTGTTCAGGGAAATAAGGGGTGAAGGTATTACATCACACACTTGCTACCATTCTTATAGGGGACACGAAAAGTAATAACCACCCGTGTATGGCAATATCCACAAAGATCCGTGGTCAGCAGCATTATAGAATAAGACGCGGCCAAACACGAAACATTTTAGCTCTTTTTAGGCCTCGACAAAGAAGAGGCACTGGTGTGCAGCTCCCTGTCCACCAATAGGACGGGGGAGATTGACCACTCTAGCAACTTCGTTTCGCTTGACACAGGATAGCATGCTTAACATGTAAGTATTTATACCTTTATTCTATACCAGCTACATAACAATGGTTACGACTAAAGATTCTCCATTTTCTTATTAGGACAAATCACTCATACAACTATTTCTTGTATCTGAATATCCTGTTTTTATATAACTCGGGCAAAAAATTTGCTCTTGATAATTTGCATATATATATATATATATATATATATAGGGTTTTTTATAGTTTGCTTGAAGCATTGTATGTATGTGTTTAAAATAGAAATTAGAAGGTAATTGACAATGCGATGGAATAGGTGTTGAAAATGATGTTTATTTACCTGTTTCCTAAATATTTTCGGGATAATTTAGTACTAAAAGAAGCACAAGTACTTCTAAAACGTCTGAAGATGGGATTTATCCCGTAAATATTTAGGAAACAGGTAAATAAACATCATTTTAAACACCTATTCCATTGCATTGTCAATTACCTTCTAATTTCTATTTTAAATATATATATATATATTCGGTAATGAATTACTCTTAAATATCAGTCATGTTCGAAGTTTTAGCTCTATTTCCATTCATATAACATGGTCTTCTTCAGTTATATTGTAATTTAATAGGTAATGCTGTATATTTATATTTATATTTATATTTATATTTCTTTGGCGATTCCAGAACCTTCTATTTGAAGATTTATCATTATCTTAGGCTAGGTAAGTTGTTTATGTTCAGGAGTTAATTTTGGTAGGTGTTCCTGTATATGGGTGTAATAGTCAAAAACTGTCAATCTCATTAAATTCTTATTTTCCGGTAAGCTTTTGATATTTCATATTAATTGATACCTTAATCCCCAAACCTAACATCTGTTTTTCCACTCCACTTCCAATTCCCACACAGTTGGAAAATACTGTGAAATACATAACAAACTTACAACACAACGAAAATATCAAATTACACAAACGTTCACAGGTAATTAGAAATGTTGATATTTCTATGGGAAAATCTTTATTATCACAGCAGAACTGCTATCTTGGAGATCACCTGTGGTAATTTCTAATACCGTTTTTAGAATTACGATATCTTAGAGGAAATGATAACGAAACAGCTATGTTAAATAATTTTAAAGAGAGTAATTTGATGCACGATTTGCACCCGGAATAGACTTGTACCAATTTTGAAATACACTGGTGTGTGGTCTAAGTTTTAAATGATATTTAGAACGAGCAGTGTCTACTCGGCGAAACCTGGGGAGAGGTGGAAAAAACATGGTTTACCAATCGTTTGCAGATCTATTACTACTGAATAGCGAAATCGATCCTCGCAGGATGGCCCATAAAAAACGCGTTAAAAAGATTTTATTTTAATCCTGCCTGGTGGGAGGTCAGGGATTTTTTTTCATCAGAGTAGAGGGAATGACATCACATAATGATATAGTAAGGAATTTTAATTCAATGATTAACCATATTTGTAAAATAAATTATAAATAATACTGTGTTATGTGATGGTTCTGGGTAAAACTGGAAACTGCAACCGACAGTGGAGTCTAGAGCCAAGGGGCGGAATGTGGGTACCCTGCACCACTGTCACCTCCAGGTGGTCAGTGACTAGGGCCTAGTACCTGCTAAGTCCCCTCTCAGGGTTACACATTCCCCCTTTTTTTTCAACTTCTGCCCTTTTCTTTCCTGTTGGTGTTGGGAGTGTGCGATAAATAGTGTGTAGAAGGACTGGTGACGTACCAGTTGGAGCTACTGGTTGGCTCGAGGGAGACTAAAAAATGAGACCAGAAATGGAATGGTTCATATAGTTTTCCTGTCGGAAGTTGGAGGGGTGGGGAGGTTTTGCCAGCAACTATAAAATGGGTTTTCCTCCACGTCCAACGGCAACTTCTTCTACTACTTACTGCTATTACTACGGCTAGGTACTTCTGTGCTACCGCTGATCAAGTGAGAGTGTTCCTTCAAGACCAACTAGTACCTTTGCTTCCCGTTTAGCAACCACTTATATGTGGTGCCGCTGAACAAGCAAAGTGCTGACTGCTTCACCTGAGAATAGTTAATGGCTTAGGTGAGAGTGGTCGTTCAAGACCAACTATCTTCGCTCCGGTTGATTCAGCAACGGTTACAGAAGTTTCTGCACCAGTGATACCAGACCCCAGGCAGGGGTGGGTCGCATAAGATTATTCTTTTTGCAACCCTGGTCACCAGAATTTGACTATTTTATTTTGCTACAATATATTTACTTTGTCGTTAATTATTTTATTTTCGAAGTTTCCTCTGGGCATACAGATTCACACAACTGCCCTATATATATATGTATAGATAGATGTATTGAATACATATTTGATGTGTTTTCGTTTGGAAATGGTTGCTATTGCTTTCTTCAGTCTTCCGCTGTACGTCGATCGTTGTGTAGTGCTCTGCATGACTGTCTTTTCGGAAAGAAACTCAGAAAAGTAGCGCAACGGTTATCCTCCTCAGAAATAGACACGGCGACTTGAGTTCAGATTTTGGACGAGGGTCTTTGTATTTCACAAAAGGCTTATAATCTTGGGAAAGCTATACATTCTACCACTCGTCATACCTATCGATAAATAGTAGGTCAGACTAGAACTTTTAACCATGTGCCGAAGGCTGCTTGTGTGGAGGGGTTGTTTAAATACATACAAGTTTTTAAAAAGTGTGTATTGTTTTCCTCTCATTCTCAATATATATATATATATATATATATATCCTGGAAGCAGCACCCTAAAAAGCAGCTGTCCAGTCATATACTTCAATTGGCTCTATGTGCAGATATACTGGATGTCGTGAGGCAGACTTGTCGGGATAGATGACTGATAAGGAATCTGGCGGAAGGACTCATGGGAATCCGTGCTCAGAGCACAACATGATGTTGATATATATGTCTATCCATCTGTCTGACCGTCAGCCTGTCTGTCACGCTTTATATATATATATATATATATATATATATATATATATATATATATATATATATATATATATAGTTTCTATCTGGTTATAACTCGTCTTGTGTTAGTGCGCTTACTTAAAAATTTAACATTGTGAAAGGCGAAAATTTCACGCCAAAATACCAAAGTTGGGTGTTAAAGTGTTCAGCGCCAAAAATTGGGCGTCAAGATGTTCAGTGCAAAACATTGGGCGTCAAAATGACTCACCCCCATCACGAAAGCCCTGAACGTCAATCATATACTTCTAGCTTCTCACGCTATTTATATCATATGCGTATACCTCATAAATCCTTGTAACAGAACATTGACAGTCTCCACCAACTGAGACATTCTCATTCAGGTCCTCCAGACTTTACACTCATATATCAGTCCTCCATACTTACTGATCTCATCTGTCAAGTAGAACCTCGTTTCGCTTGGCATTGGATAGCATGCTTAACATTCAAAATATAGAATTAATAACTTCAATGAAATAATAATGGAAAAAGCGTTAAGTTGACCACTGTGTACTACGAGGGTTATCCTAAAGGTAAAGTCTCCAAAATATCTAGAAATCACGGAAACGTTTTTTTTTCTCAATTATGTTTAAATGATTTTAAAACTTCAACGTGTATATTTTTCTACATGACCGCTCTTCCGCTCGATGTATTTTTTTAGGTCCTGTGAGAGTTTTTTGTGTACCCATGTCCTACCAGTTCGCCGCAATATCGTGGAGAAAGCGTTGAAACTCATCGTTGTTGCAAATTTACTAGGCCACACGTGGGTTATTTTGCATTTAAAAAACGAATAACTACGAGAACTCACCATTTGGCGGTAGCGTCAATAGGCAGCAAGATACGCGCAGAGGCTGGCATAGGCACATGCACCACAAACGCGACACTATAGCCAATAGCCGCACGAACAATGTCTCTGTGTCCCTATCACTTTGTAGACTTTACTTTTGGGAGTAACCTTGTAGACATAAATTTTAGTCCCAAAATATTTTTCAAGATTATCACAGTAATATATTCGCTAAGGAGACGGTGAAAAATAAGAAAAATATATATCAAAATAGTTGATGTACAAAATATTCAATTAAAAGATAGAGATTCTCAATTGAGGTTTCATGTTTCTTTTAGCTAAATTTATATTCATCAAGAAGGTATCCAGTGTAAAGTGCATTCTACTAGTTTGTTCTTAGTGATTGTCGTTGAGTTATGCTGAGTTATGCATAATTTGGAAATGATGCGCATGTATATCGATATATTTCAACAAACAACAGAGTAAATAATAACAAAAGATACAATTCCTATTTCACATTTATGATGAACGCCACAAAAGCAACAACACAAGTCAATATTTCAGTACATGAAATAGAATTAAGTATTGAGAAACGTGTCTCGGTTAATCTATATTTGAAGTCATATTCCATCCTACCTCATTAATTGGTTACAAAAGGGAATGATAACAAGATCTACTTCGTTAACAAACTGTCACCTGAAAGATAATTCTGGTTTTCTATCTTATTAAATGCCTTCCACTCGCTCGGCATCCCCACCCCCGAAAAATCTAGTCCGATTTATTCCAGTTCTTAAAATTCACTCACAGATTCCGGCACACGAGAATCTCGCAGGTTTACACTATACAGAGCATAGGCGATCTTATGTCGCTTTCTTCGAGGCCACAGATTTCATCACACACGAAGCAACCGTCAGATGGCCCCTTAAGTCTGCCGCTTCTTCGAAGACATGAACTAGTCCCATTTAAACCTGTTCACTTTCCTTGTCCCTGTCACTCAAATAGTTAAATTCATCATCGATTGAATAATCATCTCCCCAGCACACATATATCAATATCGCTCAACTCGGCATTCCCATTCTCCACCGCATTGGGAAAAGGACAGAGGTCTCACGTGTCGGGGCACACCATCCATAGACATACTGTTTGTGGACTGTGCCCGTTTTTCATTCACTTTTCAGCTGATCTCAAACTAGCACGATATCTACTTTCTTGTAGATCTCATGCTCGATGTATATATAAAAAAGAACAAGACAGTAAAACTCTGAAATCTCATCGAGATTTTGTCCGGACCTCATACTGATGTAGAGCATTAACCGGAGCGGTTGCACCGTGGACAACATCCTTCGGCGTTGCATTATACCAGTAAACCGACTATTCTATGGTGCGTCGCTTTCTGGGCGGCAATCCGCTTTATAATTCTGTGGAATCCCCAACTCTCGATAAACGCTCTGAAGCTCCCGCTTGTGAATGCCGTGCCATTCTCAGTAAGATCTCTTCGGGTGGACTCCTCTCAAAGAAAATAAAGTTGAGACACTGGATAACAGCGACAGAATCCTCTAGGTGTAGAGGTCATTTTAATTTTTCACTTGGCCATTGAATCAGCGCTGTGTCAATAGACAAGCATTCACTACAAGAGTCAATTGCAGCTCTCAAAGTCACCTTTGACGTGAGAAGGGTGATTTCCTGACACAGTGAGTCGTTCGTTTTACTCCACGGGGCCCGCTGTGTGAATGTATTTGTTGGGTTTGATCCGATTCCATACTGCCTGCAGCAGTGGCACGTATCGGAAGCACGAGCCCAGTTTCCTTCCTCATCACCTTTAGATACCTCTGTGAGACTGGTGGGTATATCAGCCTTGTTCTGATTTGATCTCCCGAGCGCCACGTCCACCACCAGCATGAATCCCTGACTAGTTCAGAGAAAGTTTGCAGCCGTCTTCTGACGATCATCTCGCAAGCAGCCTAAGTGCTCACTTTGGCTTTGCTGATCAGCCATTTAGAGTCATGCATAGTCAGTTTTAAGGTAAAGAGACCGGGTCGCAGTTTATAGAAAATTTCACTCCTTTTAGGATACCATCCAGTTCTGAAAGGTTAATGTGTCGCGTATCCGATTCCGGTCACACCCAACACGCGTCTTCGATAATAGCCCACGCAAGTCAAGCAAGGCACCCGTGTCTAGGAAACTCACATACACACGTCAAGCTCGTTGCTAGCGACACGTCATTCACCTTTACATCGGTCGGCTTGTCCCATTCTGTTTGTGGTCTCTGTCACCATCCTTCGTAGGCCAGACCGGTCGTCCCACCTTTTTCTCAATGCGCTAGCCCTTCGCTTTATGACGCCATCCTCTACTCGCAACCAGCTGCTCACTGGAAAATGCCCAACGAGCTTCCCGCAGAAATAGAATACCTTCTTCCTGGTGGTCGTTTCTGTGATGTGTGCGGTTCGTTCCCACGTTTTCAAAACAGGCCATGGTCTCCTCCAGAGACAGTCAGGCCATTGTACCCGTGCTCCATTCTTTATTCGCTTCGGGGCTTTGCATGTCAATCAAAAGCGTGACAAGTGTTAAGGGATGTGTGTCGCGGACGTGGCAGATTGTCGATGTACACTAAAGTGGCTTTTCGATTCGTTCATCCTACGATATGACCGTATTAACCACATATTCCATTATTCAAGGAGCTACATTCAAACCAGACCCTAGCCTCCTCAATAAGTACTTTCTATCTCGGAAGTCAATTATTCTCCATTCTCTCAGCTTGCTGGCACAAATATCCGCGTCTGCGGTGTACGCATCAACGTGGTCGTTCAACTTTCAGGAATCATAAGGAATAAGCCAACCTTTAGCGATCCATTGCTCACATGAAAGTTACGAGAGATTATATATATATATATATATATATATATATATATATATATATATATATATATATATATGAATATATATATATGCCCCCCTATGAAATGTATAGAGCTCTCTATGACTGCCTTTACACATATAAACAAATGTATTCATCAGTTAAATTCTCGCTCCAATTAGTAAGTATGCTGACAGCTCATTGGTTAAGAACAATGACTGATGATAGATCGGTCGGGTTTTGATCCCGACTGGAGTTAGCTTTCTAACGTCTAGCCAAACTGAAGAGACGTGATACGTCTAAACACAGTGTCTGTGGATGACTATATATATATATATATATATATATATATATATATATATTGTCATCCACACACACGCACACACACATACATACACACACACACACACACACGCACATATATATATATATATATATATATATATATATATATATATAACCTACGTTTATGATGGCGAAGTCAGACAAATTGTTGCATTTATCTCCTTTTTTAATATCTAACTAGATATTTTAGATTCATAAAAGTCTTTCTCAGCTTGAGAAATATTTCTAAGAGTCTGAAGCATATATGCGGACGGCAGCACATTCCCAACCCAACCACCATCCCCCCTTGGTCACCATACCCCCTTGGCCTCCTTACCATCAATGGTCTGTTCAACCCTTGATTTCTCGCTTCGATTTCGTTCTAACTTTCACAAAAGAAAACCGAATATTTTGCATTGATCTCCCTTTAAGAAATGATATTCTTGTGTACTGATCTTTGAGCGTATTAGCGACGATGACTTGCGTTTATTATGAACATTCAAAAACTAACCCATTCATCACAATCGAATTTTCCTAAAAATCTGCTGAGCTGCTGTAATTTTGATACTTCTATAGTCCCACTTCTAAATACATATATACATATATACTACTTCTATGGCTTTCCCTCATACAGATGCGCTCGTACCCACATGAATATACACACATATATGCTACGCCTATACGCATATGGACAATGACACGCCTCCAGGCAGATACCTTTTAAATTGATTTCTAATATATTTTTTATCTTTTAGGCAGGGCGAATATATTTCTGGGATTGACCGTCATCTTTTAAATATAGACCTTGAGTGTAAAGAGAGAAAAGGATTTAGAAAATCATGAAGCTTAAAATATAGATGAATTAAAATATGTCACATTCAAACATACATACAATAGCTGAAAAACAGGTGATTTAGTCAGCTCATCTGTATGGGGAATTGGAACAAAAATGTTTTTGCCAACAAGGATGTGGATTGTTAATTGTTATGTACGGTAACATCAACCCTTAGGGTGCAAATATGATACAGTGAATGAACTTGTAGTTAAGGTGGAAGGGAATTCCATATGCAGAGCTTTCCTCTTGACATGTCATCTTCAAGCTATCATTTGTTTTCGGTATGTGCAATAATCTTTGTCTTTGTAACCCTATAAGATTCCTATCCTGTCAGATTGGGTCTAAGCCCGCTGACTTTAGGAACGCCCCCTGTGGTTGACTGCCTGTTTCAGAGATGCCCTTACTCTTCATCGGGGCAACACGTTTTCTATTCTTTCGGTCGAAAATAGGGATACGATATGATGGTCTTTCTTCCAACATTGCGTTATTATTTTTGTAATGAACGTTCCACTTTGTATTCTTCGAAAGCGTATTTTTTCTTTTCTATAATGGAAGATGCAGTTTAACTGGAAGGTGTTGCATATCTGTTGGGAATCTGGGAGAATAGATTACCGACTGAATAATTTCACGATTTTTTTCTCAAATATTGCTGGAAACTCCATTGTAATACGAATTTCCGAGGAATTGAAGCATGGAATATTCCTTACTTAACACGTTGTTTTCTTCATATAAATGGAATAATTCATCATGGCTAACAAATGATATTGCTCAACAATGGGAATACACACACAAAGTAGTGTCAGATCTGTTGCCGTTTCCGATAAAATTTCCCAAGATTGGTTGGTTGTATGGTATTACAGAATATTATTTCTTGGGTTATTTAATACAGTTTCTTTGTTGTGGTAAATAGGGATAATAACACTGGTTTACAAAAAAATATTTTTTGTCTGAGACAAGAATGTGAATAGGTGTTTTTTTTACTAATTTTGGTGTTTTGAATCCAAATTTATAAACAATTTTGCTCTATCACTTCTAGTTTTCTGTATTTCAAATAGTCTCATTTTAGTATACACAGAATATATACGTGCTTATTTCAACAGTTATAGCAGCTTATTACAGATAAAATAGTATAGATAAAGAATATTGACGGAATAAATATACTTGGATGACACAGTACACAGCTAACAATCCCCGCGGAATTAACCTTGTAAAATGGTTCTTACACGCCTCTACCATAATAGGTAAGGAGGCCAAGGGGGTATGGTGACCAAGGGGGTATGGTGTTTGAGTATGCCTGCTGAGGTCCAGGTTTCGATTTCTGTCGGAGGGAAGTCGTTAGTATATATCACTGATGAGACTTAATAAAGTCGAAACAGTCTGTACGATATTCTACACACCGGGCGATCCTTTGCCGGGATTACACTTGTCAAGTTCATTTTCTATAAGAAAAAGTATCGAATTTTATGTGATACATGCATTGTAAGTGCCTTCAAGTAAACATTTAATATATACTTTATTCAACAATACTTCTAAAAATAAACGAACATCCCAAAATCTTATATATATATATATATATATATATATATATATATATATATATATATATTCCGTGTTTTTGTGACAGGGGAATCGTAGGTTTTATATGCATGTCAATGTACGTGTGAATGAGTGTTTCTTTTCTACGAAAAACGTGACAGCTCTGAGAACATTCTAAGACCTGAATCTTTCCGTATGTGCATCCTTTAAAAGACGTAAGTATAAATGCAATTTGAATCCACTAAAAATGTCCGCCAGAATGCTGATACTTGAAAAAAATGATATTCGGCAACCCGATCAGATCAGTTTATCCGTCTGTCTATCGACGGGCATTGCTAATTGTTATCGCTATATAAAACCTATAAAGCCATCATGTGTGCATTCAGTCTGCTGCGTGCATGGACAAGTCAAAGTTAAATAGAATATGGGTGTGCAGTGCTCAGTCTAATAAATCATGTAACCCGAAAGGCGTGTCGCAAAACATACATTAATCAATCGTTTGATCATTGACGTGGCAATATTTTTTATTAATATGTTGTCTGCTTTATTCGATATTGGGTTCTAAGGGAGAAAAAAAAACATATTTGATATTTTATCAGGGTTTGAGGCTTTTTGTGCTTTTCCTTTGTGCGTATGATGTCGATAATAGACATATAAACTGAGTTGGGTGTTTAAGTTACTGCTTATATGTTAGTTATTAGTCGATGTTCACGATGCGTAGGAGTGTCAGTTGCTTTTAAGTACACGTTAATAAATATGAATAGGTTGCCTTTGATTTGTTGAATTTGGATGAAGACTTCAACAGAAAGAAAGATTGCGAGATATTAATAGATATAGAAGTATACAATATATATATATATATATATATATTATATATATATATAATTAGGTATATTTGCATATACATACATACATAAAAATAGGTATACCCAACCACACAACAGTGAATTGAACACACACACATATACATACATATATATATATGTGTGTGTAAATCCGCGTGCGTGTGTGTGTGTGAATGTGTGTATATATTTATTTTTCAGATCTTGGACGAGGTCATTGGCCTTTCCCATAAGTGCTAATACACTTGGGAAATATAGGAATTCAATTAATTCACCCCAGCCATATGTAAATACTAGCGCAGATCGAGCACTTTAACCATCGTTAGGCTACCAGTCTAGGAGTAAGAAACCTCGAAATTCAAAATTGTTAAACTCTATTTAGGAAACTAACTTTGTGTTACATCATACTCGTGCGGAAGGATATATATATATATATATATATATATATATATATATATATATATATATATAGAGGTTTTTAACGGAACAGATGGACTTGCTACTACCAACACACTGTTCTACCCGGATTTTAATAGCATGTCAAACCCTCAAAAATACTCCAATTTTTATAGTTCTTCCATAATGCTCCCTTTAAAAAAAATCTAAAATCAATTTCTTCAAATAAGAAATGTTATCCTGACGATGACCTAAGGTCGAAACTAGTTGAGAATAAATAATATATATAAAAAATATTCCTGTTTGTCATATTGCTTTCTGTTCATATATATATATATATATATATATATATATATATGTATATATATATATATATATATATATATATATATATATATATATATATATATATATGCAGCATTTTTTCTTTAATGCATATGGAATGAAACAAGACTGTCATTTCATGTCTGATGAATTCCATTTAATCTTTTAAAGTTTTCGATAATTAGATGCATATGATTTTAAATGTGTTACAATGGAGCAAGTATGAAATAAATGAAGTGTTAATCGGTGCGAAAAGGTCGTGTTAGGGAGACGAATGTAGGCGCTTTCCTTTTTGGAGAAGCAATTTCCTAAGAGGCATTTAAATTTGTACACTACGTTAGTCACGCTAAGTCAACTAATCTGGGGCTTGAGTTTTTGCTGCTGACATGGTAGGCGGTTTTATATTTTGTATAGTATATGATTAATTTTACTTCATTATTGGTGTGTGTGTGTGTGTGTGTGAGAGAGAGAGAGAGAGAGAGAGAGAGAGAGAGAGAGAGAGAGAGAGAGAGAGAGAGAGAGAGAGAGAGACGTTGTTATGAATTAATCTTTTTTTAAATTCCTCGGGTTTAAAATTTCGGTTCAACACTTAATCTTTTTAAAGAATTTGTAAGTCAAACTTATGATGATCTTTAACTTTATGTCAATTTCTGAGAAATTACAAATATATTTGATTTTGAAATATCACGTCTTTTGATAACTTTATGATGTATACGTAATAATGTATACGTAATGACTATTTTGTATTTTTAAAGGAAAAGACCTTTCCAAATGCACATTGATAATATTTCTAATGGGAAATAGATAATATTCTAGCAAGAATCTTACAGCAGGTTCAATCCATTAGAAGTACATTGATTTTAATAAGCAGTACATTAAAAGGACATAGACTATGTTACCTTTTCAACGTAAAAGAAATAATAACAATGAATAAAAAATAAATCGTAAGTAGAATAGATGATAGTTTCATTTAATGCAAGTCATAACTAATTGTAACCGCAATTCATCCTAACGTGCGTCCTTTTCTGGTCTTTTCGTTCTAGAGGAGCAAGGTATCTTTTTCAGGGTGCCCCTAGCAGCCTAGTGTTCCGGGTTGTTTTTTGTTAAACATTTCCTGATAGAAATTAACAGATAGACAGTTAAGCAATACAACAAATGAGTAAAATAATATATAATGTGTGATACTGCATGTGTCTCACAATATTTGGTACATTTAATATATGCAATTTATATACAAATGTACCAGTTATTACAAAACAGATGTTGGAGTATTCATAAAATTACTAAAATTGAAAAATACGCATTATGGGTTGAAATAATATATTCAATGTGGTACTGCTTCTGTCTCATAATAGTGTTTACATTAAAGTGCTGTTTACATCCAAATGTACTAAATATTATGGGACACAGGTAAATGGTTTGATGTGTTGATATTTAATCAACCCGTTGAGCACGGGTAGGATGTGACACAAGGTCGCAATTATGGGGCATTTAGATTAGCACACATTCCATATGTTCCTGATATACCAATAGGCCGGCATAACACAGAGCATTTTTTACAGATCAGCGGTCGAGGGCTACGTGACATAACAGATTACAAACACAGGTCTTGTATTCCGAGATCTACTGACAGAAAAAAGGTACTTCAGCTACATTCGTACAAACAGATGATGGGTTTGCTTATATTGAAACACAGCGCAAGAAAAGTGTACTTCTATTTAATATAAAAGCAAGACATGCCCGAATTATTCATGGAATTTCATTCGTGTGCATAAATTTTTAGAGTTCGTACGTATACACTTGTGTCCTATATAAAACAGGCAGTGCATCAACCGCTAAAAATTGCTCACACATAATGGTAGAAACCTATTGAGAATCGCAAAGAAAAAAAAAGTCGTTCCTTACTGATGATAACTTTCTTTTTGATCGAATATAACAAAAGGCCTACATAGTTATATTCATGTGACGTCGTTTACACCAGTCTTTCTTCAAAAGTGTCAAGTGAACCTCGCAGGCTCAGTTCAGTGTGTAGATATGTTCACTCAGCTATCTTCTAAAAAACAAGATACACACATACTTATCAGTATATCGCTTTATGAAGCCCCCTCTCTCTCTCTGTATCATTTTCTCTTTCTTCTCCCTCACTCGTTCTCCCCCTTTCTCTCTCTTTATATATATATACATATACAACCATACAACGCACACACACACACATATATGTATATATATATATATATATATATATATATATATATATATATGTGTGTGTGTGTGTGTGTGTGTGTGTGTAGCTTATCTCCTATTAAATTGTTCATATTTTTCATTCTGCATATGTAGATTTCCACATATTTTGCTGATCTAATATTTGCATGCTTTTTTTGTTTTGGCTTAGTTTCTTTGTTTTACTTAGTTTTTGGCTTAGTTTCTTTGTTTTACGGCATGTCGACTCGTGTTCAATTATTTGATACCGACATCCTTGATTTATATGATTTCAATTAACTGATGATAATAACTTTTAAATTATTGCGTTAAGTAACTCTTAAGAATAAAAAGATGGTCAGACATATATGGTTTAAAATTCTAATAAGTCTAATAATAACAATTGAAACGGGAGCTTTACAGGTACTAACGGCTGGGACTTTAGAATATACAGACTGCACCTCTGTAGAGGGGTAAGATCCTACAATAGAATCCCCTATTGGTCGTGGATGGTGAAGCCTGATGCTTAAAAACGGAATACTTGTAGCCGAGCAGTCCATGATTTACAATACTTCACTTTGGTCCTTACATAGGCTAGACGGGCAGTCGGAAAGACCGCCTCCGATGATTCGGCTAGCACCTATGATTGTTTCAATCCTATTGCCTTTATGACCAGCCCAACCTTTTTTTTACCATATATGTCCTAGAAGGCGGTGGCGGAGGGTTTTAATGACCTGGTTATGACGTTAATTTCTATCTGATGGTGTCGTTCCAATTCTGAAGCTCTGGAGAATGTGGAGTAGCCCTTCATCACTATTACTCCTATGTCCACTCTGACCTGGAGTGGTAGTACCTGTTGGCGTCCCATCTATGGGTTAACTAGAAAAATGAGTTTAAAATGTATTTTAGAATTTAGTTTGAAAATTTAAAAAAATGAGCACCCATTAAGAATGAATAAAACAAAATGTCTTCAGCATAAAATAACCCTATGGGTTGACATGCCGTAAAACCCAACCAACCATCCAGCTAACCAACAGGTACTAACAACCGGAACCGAGTTAACCTGTGAATATTGAGAAGGAAAGGGCGATACAAACTCTCCATATATCTAGGACAGAGACTCACTATCAGATGAAGATTAATATCTATATGTGGGTACATACAGGGAATATATCACAGTGAGATAATGTGTGTATGCCTTTGTTGATGAATGATATTAATTAATGTTATTAACATGTAAACTTAAGATCTCTACTAAGTCTTGTCATATATATATATATATATATATATATATATATATATATATATATATAATATATTTTTGAAGGCGTAATAATGCACATTTATGTTTAAAAAAAAAAAACATATTTATTTCTTTTTTTTTTTTTTTTCATATTAAGGGTCCTAAATATTTTCAAGCAAAGCTCATCATCAGAGGAATGAAAGATTTTCTCATAATTTTCATCTGTATTTGATAAATTCAATTGTGTTGTTGTTCATTGAATGTTTGGTGGTAACTGTGAAAAATGTTTTGTTTTTTTTTCCGGCGAAGATATAGTTACGCTCGGTGAATTCCGTAATAAATCGGTGCGGCGATCGTGTTCCGCGGGATGTTTTGAAAATTATTTCATATATAAATTTTTTTTTATTTTTTTTATAATACTATAAAATAATGAAGCCCTGCTCAGGGACACTGAAATAAAGATTTTTTTTTGTCATTATTTTCATAGTGAGTTCGAAGCATTAATTAAAATGTAATAATATATTTTTGAAGGCGTAATAATGCACATTTATGTTTAAAAAAAAAAACATATTTATTTCTTTTTTTTTTTTTTTTTTTCATATTAAGGGTCCTAAATATTTTCAAGCAAAGCTCATCATCAGAGGAATGAAAGATTTTCTCATAATTTTCATCTGTATTTGATAAATTCAATTGTGTTGCTGTTCATTGAATGTTTGGTGGTAACTGTGAAAAATTTTTTTTTTTTTTTCCGGCGAAGATATAGTTACGCTCGGTGAATTCCGTAATAAATCGGTGCGGCGATCGTGTTCCGCGGGATGTTTTGAAAATTATTTCATATATAAATTTTTTTTTATTTTTTATAATACTATAAAATAATGAAGCCCTGCTCAGGGACACTGAAATAAAGATTTTTTTTGTCATTATTTTCATAGTGAGTTCGAAGCATTAATTCAAATGTAATAATATATTTTTGAAGGCGTAATAATGCACATTTATGTTTAAAAAAAAACAACATATTTCTTTCTTTTTTTTTTTTTTTTTTTCATATTAAGGGTCCTAAATATTTTGAAGCAAAGCTCATCATCAGAGGAATGAAAGATTTTCTCATAATTTTCATCTGTATTTGATAAATTCAATTGTGTTGTTGTTCATTGAATGTTTGGTGGTAACTGTGAAAATTTTTTTTTTTTTTTTTCCGGCGAAGATATAGTTACGCTCGGTGAATTCCGTAATAAATCGGTGCGGCGATCGTGTTCCGCGGGATGTTTTGAAAATTATTTCATATATAAATTTTTTTTTATTTTTTTTATAATACTATAAAATAATGAAGCCCTGCTCAGGGACACTGAAATAAATATATTATTACATTTTAATTAATTAAATAATATATTATTACATTTTAATTAATGCTTCGAACTCACTATGAAAATAATGACAAAAAAAATCTTTATTTCAGTGTCCCTGAGCAGGGCTTCATTCCTCTGATGATGAGCTTTGCTTGAAAATATTTAGGACCCTTAATATGAAAAAAAAAAAAAAAAAAGAAAGAAATATGTTGTTTTTTTTTAAACATAAATGTGCATTATTACGCCTTCAAAATATATTATTACATTTGAATTAATGCTTCGAACTCACTATGAAAATAATGACAAAAAAAATCTTTATTTCAGTGTCCCTGAGCAGGGCTTCATTATTTTATAGTATTATAAAAAAAAGAAAAAAAAATTATATATGAAATAATTTTCAAAACATCCCGCGGAACACGATCGCCACACCGATTTATTACGGAATTCACCGAGCGTAACTATGTCTTCGCCGGAAAAAAAAAAAAAAAAATTTTCACAGTTACCACCAAACATTCAATGAACAACAACACAATTGAATTTATCAAATACAGATGAAAATTATGAGAAAATCTTTCATTCCTCTGATGATGAGCTTTGCTTGAAAATATTTAGGACCCTTAATATGAAAAAAAAAAAAAAAAAAGAAATAAACATGTTTTTTTTTTTTTTTTAAACATAAATGTGCATTATTACGCCTTCAAAAATATATTATTACATTTTAATTAATGCTTCGAACTCACTATGAAAATAATGACAAAAAAAATCTTTATTTCAGTGTCCCTGAGCAGGGCTTCATTATTTTATAGTATTATAAAAAAAAGAAAAAAAAATTTATATATGAAATAATTTTCAAAACATCCCGCGGAACACGATCGCCGCACCGATTTATTACGGAATTCACCGAGCGTAACTATATCTTCGCCGGAAAAAAAAAAAAAAATTTTTCACAGTTACTACCAAACATTCAATGAACAACAACACAATTGAATTTATCAAATACAGATGAAAATTATGAGAAAATCTTTCATTCCTCTGATGATGAGCTTTGCTTGAAAATATTTAGGACCCTTAATATGAAAAAAAAAAAAAAAAAAAGAAATAAATATGTTTTTTTTTTTTTAAAACATAAATGTGCATTATTAAGCCTTCAAAAATATATTATTACATTTTAATTAATGCTTCGAACTCACTATGAAAATAATGACAAAAAAATCTTTATTTCAGTGTCCCTGAGCAGGGCTTCATTATTTTATAGTATTATAAAAAAAAAAAAAAAATTTATATATGAAATAATTTTCAAAACATCCCGCGGAACACGATCGCCGCACCGATTTATTACGGAATTCACCGAGCGTAACTATATCTTCGCCGGAAAAAAAAAAAAAAAATTTTTCACAGTTACCACCAAACATTCAATGAACAACAACACAATTGAATTTATCAAATACAGATGAAAATTATGAGAAAATCTTTCATTCCTCTGATGATGAGCTTTGCTTCAAAATATTTAGGACCCTTAATATGAAAAAAAAAAAAAAAAAAATAAATATGTTTTTTTTTTTTTTTTTTTTTTTAAACATAAATGTGCATTATTACGCCTTCAAAAATATATTATTACATTTTAATTAATGCTTCGAACTCACTATGAAAATAATGACAAAAAAAATCTTTATATATATATATATATATATAAGATTTTTGGATGTTTGTTTTTTTATAGAAGCAAGTTGAATAAATTATTATTTATATTTCTGCTTGAAGGCAATTATAAATGCATGTATCGAATAAGATTCGATAATTATAGAAAATAATCTTGACAAGAAAATCCCGCAAAGGATGGCTCGCTATGCAGAACACCGTACAGACTGTTTCGACTTTATTAAGTCTCTTCAGCGATGTATACTAACGACTCCCCTCCGACAGGAATCGAAACCGGGACTTCACAGGCATAGTCAGAGACCATATCCGTTCGGCCGCCGGTACATAGCGAACAATCCCTGCGAAATTAACCTTGTCAATGATGTCAATGGGTTTGTTTACTAAATAAAACGTCTACTTGCCTGCTATGGCAGGGGCGTGTAATGTTTCATCATTGACAAGGTTAATTTCGCAGGGATTGTTCGCTATGTACCGGCGGCCGAACGGATATGGTCTCTGACTATGCCTGTGAAGTCCCGGTTTCGATTCCTGTCGGAGGGGAGTCGTTAGTATACATCGCTGAAGAGACTTAATAAAGTCGAAACAGTCTGTACGGTGTTCTGCATAGCGAGCCATCCTTTGCGGGATTTTCTTGTCAAGATTATTTTCTATAATTATCGAATCTTATTCGATACATGCATTTATAAATGCCTTCAAGCAGAAATATAAATAATAATTTATTCAACTTGCTTCTATAAAAAAACAACATCCAAAAATCTTATTCACTTCGCCGAAGAGCTAAACGGCCGGGTTTGTTTACTAAATAAAAACGTCTACTTGCCTGCTATGGCAGGGGCGTGTAATGTTTCATCATTGACAAGGTTAATTTCGCAGGGATTGTTCGCTATGTACCGGCGGCCGAACGGATATGGTCTCTGACTATGCCTGTGAAGTCCCGGTTTCGATTCCTGTCGGAGGGGAGTCGTTAGTATACATCGCTGAAGAGACTTAATAAAGTCGAAACAGTCTGTACGGTGTTCTGCATAGCGAGCCATCCTTTGCGGGATTTTCTTGTCAAGATTATTTTCTATAATTATCGAATCTTATTCGATACATGCATTTATAATTGCCTTCAAGCAGGAATATAAATAATAATATATATATATATATATATATATATATATCTGTGTGTGTGCAAGTTTGTGTACTACCTATATATATATATATATATATATATATATATCCGGACAGAACGGAACAGAATAAGGTCTATGTTTATATTTTTGTTGATTTATTTTAAAGACTGTTATTATCAAAATATAATTTTGTTTCGTATTTTTCTCTAAAAATGTTCTTAAATCACTTATACGTTAACCATATCTTAATGCTGGTTTAGAGTTCAAAAATGGAAGGTTGTCGTAAATTTCGGTAGCTTGCCCCAACCCCCCTCCAAATTCCACTGGTCTGCCGATCCCTTTGATTCTCTCTCTCTCTCTCTCTCTCTCTCTCCTGTCCTTCTCTTTTCTTTAAATGCCTACCCCCACCCGACTGTTTAATCAACTATAAACCATTAGATTCTGATTTGGTTTTTGAAGAAGGCACATGTTTATGATTTTCGGACAGAACGGAACAGAATAAGGTCTATGTTTATATTTTTGTTGATTTATTTTAAAGACTGTTATTATCAAAATATAATTTTGTTTCGTATTTTTCTCTAAAAATGTTCTTAAATCACTTATACGTTAACCATATCTTAATGCTGGTTTAGAGTTCAAAAATGGAAGGTTGTCGTAAATTTCGGTAGCTTGCCCAACCCCCCTCCAAATTCCACTGGTCTGCCGATCCCTTTGATTCTCTCTCTCTCTCTCTCTCTCTCTCTCTCTCTCTCTCCCTGTCCTTCTCTTTTCTTTAAATGCCTACCCCCACCCGACTGTTTAATCAACTATAAACCATTAGATTCTGATTTGGTTTTGAAGAAGGCACATGTTTATGATTTTCGGACAGAACGGAACAGAATAAGGTCTATGTTTATATTTTTGTTGATTTATTTTAAAGACTGTTATTATCAAAATATAATTTTGTTTCGTATTTTTATCTAAAAATGTTCTTAAATCACTTATACGTTAACCATATCTTAATGCTGGTTTAGAGTTCAAAAATGGAAGGTTGTCGTAAATTTCGGTAGCTTGCCCCAACCCCCCTCCAAATTCCACTGGTCTGCCGATCCCTTTGATTCTCTCTCTCTCTCTCTCTCTCTCTCTCTCTCCCCTGTCCTTCTCTTTTCTTTAAATGCCTACCCCCACCCGACTGTTTAATCAACTATAAACCATTAGATTCTGATTTGGTTTTGAAGAAGGCACATGTTTATGATTTTCGGACAGAACGGAACAGAATAAGGTCTATGTTTATATTTTTGTTGATTTATTTTAAAGACTGTTATTATCAAAATATAATTTTGTTTCGTATTTTTATCTAAAAATGTTCTTAAATCACTTATACGTTAACCATATCTTAATGCTGGTTTAGAGTTCAAAAATGGAAGGTTGTCGTAAATTTCGGTAGCTTGCCCCAACCCCCCTCCAAATTCCACTGGTCTGCCGATCCCTTTGATTCTCTCTCTCTCTCTCTCTCTCTCTCTCTCTCTCTCCCCCCTGTCCTTCTCTTTTCTTTAAATGCCTACCCCCACCCGACTGTTTAATCAACTATAAACCATTAGATTCTGATTTGGTTTTGAAGAAGGCACATGTTTATGATTTTCGGACAGGACGGACCCCACGTTCGCAAACTCCAATCTAGGAGAGGACATGTGGACTTATACTAAGTTAAAACTTATATATCTAAGCCCCTTTTTTTTTTTTTTTTTTTTTTTTTTTTTTTTAATGCCCATCTCCCTCCTTCCTTCTTGCAAAAAAATCTACATGCCACACTGGCATGTAAAACCAAACCATGGGCAGCAGCGTGGTGGTTGTGAGACGCGGCGGAGGAACCTAAATAGGTCAACGGCGTATATCACAAGATGCTGGGCGGAGGAGCCCAGAATGGGCCAACGGCCAGGATCAACCAGTTCAGTCAGGTAACTACTGCTCCTCATCTTTAAGAGCGGCGCCTATTGATGAGTTAACTCCACAGCTACCGATAGATATCGATGACCTCGACCCAACCTAAACTATTCATGACAGTACACAAAGCCAATATGAAAGAATCATACAGCATCGTGCTCCCTGCTATCACCAAAAGTACGCGCTCTGCTGGGGCTCGAGCTCCGACCCAGTGTCCGATAAATTACATGCGGAGCTCCAAATACATCACACACTCAAACCACATCACTCTCAACACAGACAAACAAGGCAAACGCTCTAATGAAGACATAAACCTAACCACAATATCTAATAAGACGGACATAGAACCCAAAACCAATACAGACCTACTTAGATGTAAAAAAACACTTAAGATAGCAACATTTAACGTTAGAACACTAAAAACGATAGGCCAACTCCCAGAACTTACAGCGTCCGCAGCTGAAAAAAATATAGATATCATATGTGTGCAAGAACACAGATTTGACCATGGTGATGTAGAACTAAAATACCATGAATGTGGAAATGGCTGGACATTTGTGTCAGCATCTGCATGGAAAAACTCCGTCAATGCCGCTATAGGAGGTGTAGGAATGCTTCTCAGCCCTCGAGCACTAAAATCACTTAACAACATAGAAAAAATCCAACCGAGAATCATGTGTGCTACGTTTAATGGCAATCCTTGCATGACTATAGTCTCATGCTACAGCCCCACAAATGTCAGCAACGAAACAGACATTGAAATGTTTTACAGCGGGCTATCCTCCCTATGCAGACATACCCCCAAACATAACGTACTGATCGTCGGTGGAGACCTGAATGCACACATAGGAAGAAACGAAAACAATAGATTCAGCTTACACAATACCCCAAACAGGAACGGTGATCTCCTAGCTGAGTTCTCTGTTGAGAACGGGCTTGTTTGTCTAAACACCAAATTCCGAAAACGGAAGGGCAAACTTTGGACACACACATACCCAAATAACACAAAGGCACAACTAGATTACATCCTAATAAACAAAAAGTGGATAAATAGTGCAATTAACTGTGAAGCGTATTCCTCTTTTGAAGGAGTATCCTCAGATCACAGAATAGTCACAGCAAAATTACGACTAAGCCTACGTAGGAATAAAAAGCAAACTAGTAAATCCATACGATACAACTGGGCGACACTTGCCAACAGCGATATACGCAATCGCTACGCTGTTGCAGTTAGAAATAAATTCGATATCCTCCAGGAGATATCCGAAAGCTCCACACCAAACGAGGAATACGAAAACTTCGTCAATGCTCACCAAGAAGCAGCAGCCGAGTGCGTACCAACCAAACCAAGAGCCAGACACCATGTTCCATGGGAGACAGAAACAGTTAGAGAAAAGAGAAACGATATAAAAGAAGCAGTACAACGTAATAAAATAAACCCAACTAATGCCAATCTACACGACCTTAGAAAAGCCCAGATAGAACTAGCCAAAACATACAAAAAGAACAAATAGAATACATACAAACACAAATAAATAATATAAGACAATCGTGGAGGACAGACAGTCACGATTAGCATAGCAAACTGTTAATGAAGTCAGCGGTAGGAAAAGTACCTCTAAATCGAAGTTAAAGGCAAACAGCCAAAAAGATAGACTCCAAAAATGGAAAGACCACTTCCAGAAACTTCTGGGGAACCCACCTAAAATAGTAGAAGATAATACCCAAAAGATTGTCGATAAACAACTAGATATCAAACTGGGGGACTTCACGATAGATGAAATCAACCAAGTTTTAAAGAAGCTAAAGGGTAGAAAAGCGGCAGGACTTGACGGAATACCCCCGGAGGTATGGAAGATAGGAAAGTTCAGTGACATACTGCTTGGGCTATGCAATGCAGTGTATAGACAAAATAGAATAGATAGATGGACAAAAGGCTGCATCCTCCCATTCCCTAAAAAAGGAGATCTCGGAATGGCTAAGAACTACAGAGGCATAACTCTTACTGCTATTGCAGCTAAGATATATAATGCCCTTCTGCTTAATCGCATCCGACCTGAAATAGAAAAATCCTTAGGAGAAACCAAAATGGTTTCCGCAAAAATCGATCCACAACCTCTCAGATCCTGACTATAAGACGGATCATAGAAGGAGTACGAGCAAAGAATCTAGAAGCAACGCTACTATTCGTAGATTTCTCCAAGGCATTTGATTCCATACACAGAGGGAAAATGGAACAAATACTACTAGCATATGGCCTCCCCAAAGAAACAGTTGCAGCTATAATGATGCTATATAGGGACACTAGAGCAATGGTACGCTCACCTGATGGCGACACAGATTTCTTTGACATCGCTGCTGGAGTCCTACAAGGAGATACATTGGCACCATATATATTCATAATATGCCTAGACTACGTACTCAAACATCATTAGATACCATAAAAGAAAAGGCTTTCACACTGAAAAAGGCAAGGAGCAGGCGTTATCCCGCACAAACAGTCACAGATGCAGACTATGCTGACGACCTTGCACTCCTTGCAGATACACCGACACAAGCTGAGTCACTGCTACACAGCTTGGAGGAGGCGGCAGAAAATATCGGCCTCTATGTGAACTCCAGTAAAACAGAGTTCATGAGTTTCAAAAAGAAAGGAAACATCTCAACACTCAACGGCACGCCTCTCAAGCCTGTAGAACAATTCACGTACCTAGGTAGTAATATCTCATCCACAGAGAGAGATGTTAACACACGAATAGCAAAGGCATGGTCGGCCACAAACAAATTGTCAGTCATATGGAGGTCTGATCTCCCTGACAAGCTGAAGCGACAGTTCTTCCAGGCTGTGGTTATATCGGTGCTGCTATATGGCTGCACCACTTGGACCCTAACGAAGCGTCTTGAAAATAAGATAGATGGAAGCTGCACAAGAATGCTACGTGCAGTCTTGAACAAATCGTGGAAGCAGCACCCCACGAAGAGACAGCTGTACGGTCACCTGTCCCCCCTCTCTCAAACTATCCGAGTGAGACGGACAAGGCATGCAGGACACTGCTGGAGAAGCAAGGATGAACTCATAAGCGACGTTCTCCTGTGGAAGCCAACACATGGACATGCAAGTGTGGGGCGCCCAGCAAGAACCTACATTGACCAGCTATGCGAGGATGCTATATGCTCAGCAGAGGACCTCCCAGGTGCAATGAGTGATAGGGAGGGTTGGCGAGAGATTGTCATGGATATCCGTGCTGCAAGCGCGACATGATGATGATATATATATATATATATATATATAATATATATATATATATATATATATATATATACTAGGATGTGTCGAAGAATTTCCTTAATGTGAGGCATAATTTGGCAGCTCATAATGATAATGTCGTGGACGTGAATGTGACGAAACCTTCTAGACTACGCGATGCCGAGTTTACATGGTAATTTTAGAGTTGCTTCTTGTAAGATCTGCTTCTATAACCTGAGGAAAGCCTTTGAAATCAGTAGTTTTAGGCCTCCCTGACACTGCCTGATCATCAAGGTTTTTGCACCCTGAGTTTAATTTCGTCGATCATCTGGTTAATTTATTGGGATCAACTGCGTGTTTAGCTTTAGTACGACAAATGTTTTTGGTTGCTTCCGCGGCCCAGTGTTAGGCCCAGTGAAAACTCGTTAGGCTAATGAGAACTCGTAAAGCATGGGTTTTCGAATTTGATTGCGTCAAACGTTCATCTGTGCGGCTTTCAAATCATAATGGAGTGTCGCAATGCACAACATGTCAGCGAACCAACTACCACGATACTACTAACCATAACGGGTAATTTACATGGCTTAAAACTGCTTCGATCACGTGATATACACATCACAAATACATAAGTATCAAAATATGTATAAAATTGTATTACCATGTTCATTCATCGAATCGATGATTACAATTAACTGTGCCGATGGTAATAAATGATTACAAATTGTTTTGTTTATAGTAGTAAAATATTGTGTAGGACTAGTCAGATATTTTGGATGAGGTGATTACAGAAGAATGGGAAAATAGTTTGTCACAGATTCTGATCAACACATCTCATGTTTCGAATTCAGAATCTTTTTTTGTTTTCTTCGGGACCTTTTTAACCTACAAAGGTTAGAGAGCCGTATCTACTTGAATATCTATTTCCAGAAGGGAAGGACTCGCACCTTTTTAAAAGGCCTTAGCGTGAAATAAAACGCAGTGAATCTATTCCAAGATTTGGTCAGGCTTCACGGATTCTGTTTCTTCGAATGGAAACTGATTAAGTGACATAAGGAAATTAACTTATGAAGCCAAAAGAATGTGGCAACCCGTGAGAATCGAACTCCCGAGTAAATGTCTGCAAGCCTAGAATATCAAAATTTACATTACCCGAAGCGCCATAAAATGACGTTGATTTGGCTTAAAGCTCAATAAACCCTCCACCAAGAAAAGAAATTCATGTACCGTAAAGCAAAGGTCACATAGAAGCATAAGTCATCATTTTCTGTAAATATTAACTACGGTCTTTGTTTAAATAATAGATGCACTTAAACAGCGTTAATTTCAATTATACTCATTTTTAGTGTTGATATATTTAATATTGCATATGATAAGAAAATAATGGTTTACTAATTGTTTATTTCCTGGCCCCCTCATGACGTGTAATAGTTTACATGCTAGACATACAGGTCTATTTCTAGTGTGTCTGAATCTCACTGTGTCACAACGAAGCAAGGCTTAGTAGATATCTACTCCACTCCATTTATTTGTTTTGATTTACAAAATTAAATAATGATTACTTTCCCGAATTTCATCGTCGTACAAATTCTAGCATTATTAAATTCTAACGCGTTTCCTTTCCTCTTGTTTGTGTTGTTTTTATCAAAAACATCCGGGTGATTTTTTTTACATTCTCGGTTATTCATTTAGCGGACGAAAGGCTACACTATTTGATATAATAGATATCTCATTGGCAGAAATCAATGTCAAGATACGCATAGGAAAGGCATGGACTGCTACAGAAAGATTATTGATCATATAGAAATCTGATCCCTTTGATAAGATAAAGGGAAAAATTCTTCCAAACCTTAGACGTATCAGTACTACTTAATCGCTACTCAATTGTAAGGAAACGCTAAGAAAAAAAGGCTAGATAAAATTACACAAGGATGCTGTGTGTTGTCACAAATCCCGGGATCATCATTCATCCAAAAATCAGCTGTATGGCCACTTACCTCCTATCACACAAAACCACTCAATTACGACAATCATGAAATGCTAGACATTGCTGGAAACGAAAGGAAAAAGTCATTAGAGACGTTCTCCTGAGGAAACCTACACATGTACATACAATTATTGGCTTACCAGGAAAAATTTACATCAATCATCTTCGTGTGGATATTGGATGCCGTCTAGAAGACCTATCAGAAGCGATGAACGATAGTGACTGGTGGCGAGAAATAGTCATGGGAATCCGTGTTATGTGCGCGACAGGATGATGATGATGATGATGATGATGATGATGATGATGATGATGATGATGATGATTGCTTGTAATATGAATTGTGTAAAAATGGAAAGCTTCTAACGAAAGATAAACACACACCAGTTAAGATAAAGGGCTTGTCTGAAACTCAATTCAAACTCATTTTAAAACACATTTTATAACTCATTGTTAGTTTATTTAACCCATATATGTGACCCTAACATGTACTCCCACTCTGGGTCAGAATAGAGCTGGGAATAATGGCAATAAAGGGATACTCCATACACACCAAAGCTCCATAATTGGATCCTCACTACTAGATGCAGATTAAAGTCAAACCTCGGACACTAAGACTCTCAGCCACTGTGTCGTAGTACATATATGATCAAAACGTTGAAGGGATGCTATAAGAGCAATACGATCGGGACAATCCTATAGGTGATAGGGCTTGACGTGACCAGCCGATTGATCGGAAGGGAGTATCTACTACTGCCTGTCTAGCTCAAATAAGTGGATTTTCCATGTTATAAACTGCTCAGCCGCCGGGATTCTGTCCTTAATCATGATCTTAAATCTGAAGCAAATCTTTAAAAATACCACACAAAAGCGCAGAGTTCTCTCTTGTTCTGCTCTTGAATCAAACATAGCAAAGCTTAGTAAATGATTATCATATTGGAGTGTACTTATTACTTTTCCATTCAGGAAATAAGTGGGTAATATATTGATTTACAACAAATAAGACATTGAAATTTCGCAGAAATAAAAATACATAATTATGGAAGAATGAGAAAAAATATTAAGAATAGAATAAAGGAAAATAAAAAGGAAAAACGTCCTTATAGTGAGCATAATGTTTGAAGTAAACATGAAATAAAATTGATAAGATAATGAAAATAAAATAAAAATAAAAAGAATATGAATCTGATTTATATTGTGTATTAATTGTCCAATTAAAATAGTGGTTCGCGATCACTACATTCATGAGGGTAGAATTATTTTCTATTTTATTATTATGAAAATATCAACAATTTTTTTATGTAATTACTATTTAGACGTAAGAATCGCACACACGCACATGCTTACACACGTATACACGCACCCATATATATATATATATATATATATATATATATATATATATATATATATATGTATGTGTGTGTGTATGCATGTATATAAAAGAATGCACACATATATACTCGTCTATAAATGCATAAATATGTTCCCACCCATCAACACTCGCATATATATATATATATATATATATATATATATATATATATATATATATATATATATATATATATATTCTTTGGTGGGGAACCAATTCCTTTGGTATTAGGATGATTCTAAACTGGTTCTTTCCTCCAACTGTTGGGTGTTGCAAGGTTCAGGTCTGATTTGAGAGCTTAATGTTTACTTTTTATAGACAGAAAGAAGTAATTTGTAAAAAAAGGGCTTAAAGACCGGATATATATATATATATATATATATATATATATATATATATATATATATATATATATATATATATGGGTTGTTGATTGAAAGCGAACATATTCATGCATGTACAGACGAATATTACATATGTGTGTATTCGTATATATATATATATATATATATATATATATATATATGTGTGTGTGTGTGTGTGTGTGTGTGTGTGTGTGTGTGTGTGTGTGTGTGTGTGTGCGCGCGCGTGTGTGTGTATAAAAGCTTACATGCTTTAATATATACAAAAATAGGAAATATATTTACTTCACAAAAAACATTTTATTTTTCAACATACATTATTTAATTATGAATAAATCTGAAAGGCAAAATAGGCTCGAAGGACAAATAAAGAAATTACGACCACTAGCGAAAGCACTAAGGAAGGAAAAATGATATAAAAACAATGGAATCAAAATCACGGAAAAAGACAAAAAAAATATCCAAAACAAACAGAACCAAAGAGTATGAGCAAAATAGGACCATCCAAAAGGACGAAAGAAAATTTCCATAACCATTTCATGTGAGAAAGCAAGAAGACAAATGAGCATCTGATTGCAAAGGAGACATAACTTTTTGTAGGAACATTATTGGAAAAGAAAGAACATCACAGAAAAGTTGAATGGATAAATAACAAAAGGACAAAACAGGAAAATGCCAGGTATTTTGGTATACATAGATTCTGGTTTTTAAAATTCTCGTCCATCCAGGCATATTGTCATATAGTTGATACCTACAAGAAGCAAACATGTCCAAATGGATGACGAATATAAAAACAACCTTGAAAGAAACCCAGAATCATTCCCATCAACAATAAGTCGATGACGTGACACCTATGATGTGATGATGTTCTAATCACACAGTTAATAGAAGAATTAATTATGCTCGTTTATTTAACAGGGACTATTTGGAAAATAGATTTAATAACAGGAGAACAAACATTAGTCGTGGGGAGAATCTAAGGAGGAATGTTCCTGGGAGACGCCTTCTCGCCACTGCTATGTAAACAGAAATGGTTCCACTGAATTACATAAGATACACAGGGGAGAACAAAACTTTAGAAAATGCAGAAAAATAAATCACCTTATGTTAACAGATGATCTCGGAATTCATTTTACTAAAATGGAAAAGGAATTGGGAGACTGTGTACAGACCTTAAGAATATAGTAATCACTTTGAGTTGCACTTGTGCCTAAACTAAGCTGTCGTTTTCAATAAACAATACCCAGAAGAGAAAGAGCTGTTATATATATATATATATATATATATATATATATATATATATATATATATAGTCATCGACACACTCCTTGCTTCGACGTTTCATATCTCTTCAATGTGACTAGACTTAGCAACTACTTCTAGCTGGGAGCGTAACCCGATTGGAATTTCATCGGTCCGATTCCTTAACCCCTCCACCGTCGTCAGCAACAGTAGGAGGTGTATTTTTAACTGATAAATGCATTCATCGGTATATTTATTTTACCAACTCTAGAGTCCGTAAATAACACCCACACACACCCACACACACATATATATATATATATATCTTTGTGTGTGTGTGTGTGCATGTGTGCATGTGTGTGTGCATGTGTGTGTGTGCATGTGATTGTGCAATTCTTTTCTTTCTCTTGGCGATCTTTAATTAAAGTTAATTATGTTTCCACATAAATGGTTCATAAATAAATTCTCATCGAAATCTCGCAATGTTCAATCTCGCTTTGGCATATATCCACTCTTCCATTTATTTGATTTCATTTCGTTTTGAACTAAAAACAAATTTCACAAAACATTCCACGAACTCTCGCTTTTATTCATGTTCTTATCTGAAAACAGGCTACTTGACAATACCCTCCATGAACTTTCCATTTATAGTCATGTTTTGAACAAAAATCAGACTATTTGACAATATATTCTGCCAACTTTCATTTTATAGTTTTGAACTGAAATAGCCCATTTCACAATCGATTCAGCAACCTCCCGCTTTTTAGTCATGGCTTGAACTAAAAACATGCTATATGTCAATACATATAACAACATCTTGTTTTCTTTGTTTTAAACTAAAAGTAATCATTTAGTCATGGTTTGAACTAAAATCAGGCTATTTGAAAATACTTAAATACAACTAAAGATACCCCTTGTCACTGAAACAATAGTAAAAAGTTTATTAGCTCTTAAACCCAGTACCATAGTTCATTGGTGAGTGTTGAAGCATGCGTGACTGTTTCTAAGAATTGTATGTATTTGATAGCTACAAAACTAATTTTGGTAACTTACATGGGTATCAGAATGATAAATAACATCAATAATATACAGACTTTAACGCAAATGTACATTGCTTTAAACACTTCAAGTTATAGAGACTGTGCAATGGAGAATAAATGTATTATTATTTTTAAATAAATTTCTCGACATCTTAAGTGATGTAGAAATCAACGCAAAGAAGTTCTTCTTCTCTCTCGTTCCCTCTTTCATTCTCTCTCTCACTCTTTATTTCTCTCTCTCTTTCCCCTTTCTCCCTCTCCCCCTCTCTCTCTTTCTCTCTCTCTCTCTCTCCCCCTCTCTCCTTTCTGTTTATGAACAATCTGTGAGATAGCCTACCAAAAGGTGCTGAAGCCAGGCCAATACGCCCGTGCACTTCACTTGCAAGATCGTTTGTGTTGTTTAAGACATATCCTGGGTAAGTGAACTCCTCTACAGTGGCTGGTGATTAATGAGGAGTTCAGGATAGAAAGGTTGACACATGTTGAGAACTTCTGTTTTCTGAACATTGATAGCAAACCCTAATCGAGAGTAAGCTTCAACTACAACATTGATGATGTGATGTAGTCAATTTGGTGAAGAACTGACAAAAGCTGTATCATATTCATACTACAGTTCATGTATTTCCTCTACAGTGACAAGTGTTTTTGATTTCAATCTTCGTAGGTTAAAAAGATTGCCGTCTAATAGATAGTATATGCGGACACCATATGCCGAGTTTACGTTCTGTTTGGCAATTTTCATTACTGCTGCCACAAACAGATTGAATGTAATGGGCGCTATGACACAGCCCTGCTTTACTCCGCTGCTTACAACGAAAGGATCTGATTTTGAGTCGGCACTTGTTACTCTGGCCATTGAGCCATCATGGAAAGATCCACAGCCAGGAAGGTAGGAGGACAACCAAACTTTCTCAGAGTTTCCCATAGTAGTGTTCTATTGATAAGATCAAATGCTTTTGCTAGATCAACAAAAATCATGTAGAGATCTTGTTGTGGCTTTTACCTGGAGTTGTCTAGCAACAAACACCATATCTGCAGTGCTTCTTCTTTTTCTAAAATCACTCTGAGATTCTGGCAGGACATTTTCAGCAATATGATCAAGAAGTCTGGAGAATAGAATCCTGGTGAGAACCTTACCCAAGGTTGTAAGGAGGGAGATGTCTTTGCTGTTGCCACACACAGCTCTATCGCATTTTCTCTTGAATATGCTAACAATATCTGCATCTTTCTATTGTTGAGGACAGCAACTGGAGGTCCAGACTTTCTGAAAGATGTCATGCAGACAATCTATGATAGCATTCCCACCATGCTTACGAATTTCTGCAAGGATACCATCGGGCCCAGCAGCCTTGTTGTTTACTGCCATGTGCACTTCACGGCGTGTGGGTATATTGTCCAGTTCTGGTAAGGAGGCAAGTTCAGGGAGATTGTCAAAGACAGTGGGGTCAGTGGGATTGCTTTTCTTTAGAAGGTGTTTGTAGTGTTCAGTCCAACGATTTAGTAATTCTTTTTATCGGTGATAAGCTTTGATCTATCTGCATTTTTAACTGGGCAAGTTGGATTTCTGTGTGGCCCATATGCTCTTTTCATAGCGCTGTAGAATTCTTGCTGGTTCCCTGTATCAGCAAATCGTTGAATTTCCCCTGATAGTTTGAACCACCACTCATTTTGCATTGATAATGTCATGCGTTGAACTTTGGACCTAGGATCTGTAATGGTTGCTCGTGTCGAGGTGTTTGGGTTGTTAATAACTGCTTGGTGAGCCTTATTCTTGTCTTCTAGTAATTGAAGAATGTCTGCTGCCTGTTCGTCAAACCAGTCTCGGTGTTTCCTCTTGGTGGTGCCGAGAATACTCTTTGCAGAGTCAAAGAGTATATTGCATACATGGTCCCATTTTTTTTTATTTAAACCTTCTTGTATTGGAGGAAAAATAGTTTGGTCAAGAGCTACCAGACGTGTTTCTAGGGTTATTTGGAAAGAAATTCGTTTTTCTCGGTCATTTAGCGAGTTGAGGTTTATCCGGGAATGCGGTGGTTGACGACGTGCTGGCGGACGTATGCAGATGTTTAGGGATGTACGGACGAGACAGTGGTCAGTCCATCCATCAGCAACTCTCATGGCTCTGGTAATCACAACATCACGAAGGTATTTGCGCCGTACAATGGCATAGTCAAGGATATGCCATATTTTTTATTTAGGGTGCATTCAGGTTGTCTTCAACATATCGCGGAGTTGGAAACAAGTGTTGGTGATAACTAGATCATGTTGCGAACAGAATGTCAACAAAGGTAGTCGATTATCATTGCACCTTCCAACTTCGTGCCGTCCAGTAAGAAGGTGACTTTTGCCAACTTTTAAAAACTCATTAAAATCACCTAGGAGGATAAGGATGTCTTCACAAGGAATGGTTTGGAATAAAGTGTGAGGCTGTGAGTAAAACCAGAGTTGCATACCGGCTATCAGTCAAAAGTAAACGCCAGCTCATGAGCCTTTAACTTACTCCTATTGGACTTTGTGGAATGGAATTTAACACAGATGTATTGAAAGCAAAGGCTACACCATAATTGTGTTGTACTCCTTCTGGTAAGCCTTTCCAGAAGAACGTATAAACTTCTCCTATTTCTGGAAGTGAACCCTCTCCAGATAGACGCGTTTCACTTAGTGCTGCAATATCAATTCCATATCTTTTTAGTTCGTGTGCAATGATGACTGTTCGACGCTGGGGCCCTTCATTGTCTTTTAGGTCGAGTAGGGTGCGCACATTCCATGTGCCAACTGTTAGTTTCTTGACTCTTTTGGTAGGACCGAATGAATAGGGTTGCCACAAAGAGCTCGGCTACCCGTCTGTGGGTTTTGGAAAAGGCAATTTTTACGTCACCTTTTATAGACCCCTCCCCTTGTGGTGTGGACGGTGCGGATCCTAAAAAAAGCCGCCCAGTCACCCTGAGAGGACCAGTCAGAGGCCACTGTTCCTGCCCTTGACTTCTGACGACCATCACCTCAGTGTCGCCTCGCGTGCTGGGCAGGGACTAATGGCTTCGAGCATCAACCTATGCCTGGTCATCGATTTCTTAACTGCAAATGTCTTTTCGCTTGCAAAAATATATCTAGATTTTTGTACACGCACTTAGTTTAACATTTAAATATGAAATACAATGTACAGTAACTGTTACGAAAAACAAAAGAGATATATTGGGCGATGTTTTAATGCTAAACATTTTTCTATTTGATCATTACTGAAAGAGTTAATAACAGTATTTGATAACACAGACTTAGTCTTTTACCAAAATCTAGACATGAGTTAAAAATACGAGGTAGTTAAATTATATAACTTATTTGAAGAAACTTAACTTACATTTCGTAAATAGTAAACAAATAGTAAAAGTATAAAGAAATACCCAAATAAATACATACGTATAGTTGTCGAAAGTTTATTTATCTTTACATTTTTCTTTATTAGTAACACTTAGTTTAACATTTAAATGTGAAATACAATGTACTGTAACTGTAAAATACATGTGTAAATTTGGAAAGGAAAACGAGAGATGTATGAAGCGGTGTTTTAATGCTAATAAGACATCTCTCTATGTAAACGTAAAATAAATTACAATAACAAGTAAATGTATAACAATAATAAAATTTTAAAAGTCTTAAACTTTTTCAAAAAACTAGACATAATTAAAAAATACGAGGTAGTTGAATAACTTATATGAAGAAACTTACTTAACATTTCGTAAATAAACAGTAAACAGTAAACATAAAATAAACATGATTCTAATGTATGTAACTTGAATAAGAAAATTTGTTATTTAATAAAGAATGTAATTATAATAATAAATAAATAGACAGATACAAAAAACATTAAAAAGTCACGACTTCTCTTTTTTTATTAAAAAAGAACATTAATTTCATCGCTTCCTGGAGTTACGAAAAATATCTACATATATGGATATACACATAACTTCTTAAAAAAACATCCTCACATGTATTTATGAACATTTCAAATGAATTCAACTCGAAGAAGTTTTTTCACAGAACGGAAGAACTGGATAATTTTAACACACTTCTCCACTCAGATTATAGTGGCCTCTAAAACACTCAAAAAATCTTTTTTTAATATTTATTTTTAAACTGTCTAAAAACAATCTCTTCAAACGAATTCTCTCCTGACGATGACCTAAGGTCGAAACTAGTTGAGAATAATAAACATAAAAGAAATATTCTTGTTTGTCTTATAACTTTTTGTTCACATTATGTATATATATATATATATATATATATATATATATATATATATATATGTGTGTGTGTGTGTGTGTGTGTGTGTGTGTGTGTGTGTGTGTGAAAGAGAGAGAGAGAGAGAGAGAGAGAGAGAGAGAGAGAAATAGAAAGAGAGATTGTTGAAAAGATAATTGGAAGAAAAATATATATACTTTGGTATGGATAAAATTTAATACTGTTATTTATCAACACAGTATTCTGTTTTTAAATTATTTTAATAAAAATTAAAGAGTTAATTGAAAACATATCGGCATGCCAACCGAAAATCATGTTCAGGATAGATTGTTTTGATTTTTTAAAACGAGTAATACAAAAAAAAAGACATTCGGAATTGTTTACGTCGTAAAGGTTTTTTTTTTAAATCTCAAAAGTATTTCTTGGTTTGCAGGTATTTCTACGTTTATGTTTTGACAATCTTTATTATTTAAAACTGGGAAATTTAGATATTTTTGAAAAATAATCCCTGCTGAAAAAATTATAGTTTGATAAACTTACAGTGTTTCAAACTTAATTCTTAAAATATATTTGTAAACTAGAAAACTTTTGAATAATTTAATTTGAAACAATTAAAAATGAGGAGACATTTAATTTTGGAAAATATTAAGTAATTTATCTGCGTATTTTGTGTGCCAGATTTTTGAAGAAATATTCAATTATAAATAGTACACAAATTAAATTACAACAAATCAAGTTGAATTAAATCGAATTTATTTATTTTTAGATGGTACGTAAATGTATGAAAATATATACGTGCTGTAATTTCAAAATTTGTATTTAGATAAATGTGTACAATTGTGTGGTAATGTTGAAAAACAAGAAATAGTTGAAGTTTTATTCTAATATTGGATGTTGAAATCTCTTAGCATCATTTATGCCAAGAAAGGAAATATTTTATAGAAACCTTGTATTTAAATAATTGTGTATATAAGAAGAGATTATGCAAATTTGATTATTCTACGTTTATCTTTATCGTGAATGAAAGCAACTAGATGAACTTAGGAAATTGACGTGACCAGCTGCTTGATCGGAGAGGGACTCTCCATCCGCCAGTCTAGCTCAAGTAAGAGCCAAAGTAGAGTGGAAATCACTGATAGTTTGATTGATTAGTCTTCACCTCAGGTTCGTCTGGAACGGGTTTCACATTGGCTTAGAGAATCACGTGATCAGACTAGAAATAGAATTTAAAAGACTTGAGTCCAGACGGCCGTACTGGCGGACATCCCTTTCTTTGACTGCTTCTTCTTGCGCACTAGCGGGTTAAGTATGCATCGGAAGAATAAAAATTATGTACACAAGAAAATGTCTCCGTGAAAACATATAAAGAAATATATATGAAAGATTTACTGGACAGTATCATCAGGTGAGGATCATTAGTCATTTCGGGTTTTTCAATATCCTACACCTCCACCTAGTTGACCCAGCTGATGTTGATCAACTACATTCTAAGATCTCAATTCGAGATCTCAAACAACACAACGACATATCCCAGTTACCAAAACACATTTACTAAAGATTTCGAAGAAAAATTAACTTTTTGAAAATGACAAGTCTTAATAGAGAACGATGAAGATACAGCTTCGGATAAATGTTTTATAATAAATCAAAGTAACTAAGAAACCTTCTTTTTTGTTTCAATAAGTAAGAAATCGACACAAAAAGTCCATTTCTGGGGTTTTAACCAAATCTACTTGAAAGAAAAAATTTTCACAAAATTTTGCATTTTTAATGAAAATAACAATATTTCTATTGTCTAATTTTCATTTGTATAACAAACAAATGAAGCATACGAGAAACCTCTGCAACTTAACAAAAAAAAAAACAACCTGCTATGTGAACCTGGGTAATGGTAATGAGACTAAGGACCTGAAAACACGTTCGACCCCATGGTCATCATCTGATAATGCTTTATTGGAAAAAATCCTACTTAAAACACACCTTATACCATATATTATCTCTAATTATCCAAAATATCAGTTGAACACAATTGAAACGAGATAACCCTTCCCAATCACCCTGACACTCCTTTACCTACAAAAACTAATTACAAATAAATACCTCCCCCTCAGTACCATACATACAAACATCTAATTCAATTTGTCTATAATTCGTGACAATTTAAGAATTATCTAATTTACTTTTAGGCAAAATATCAAATCCCTTAGTAAATAATTTTCTAAATATTTTTGACACATTAACCACCTTCCAGTAAAATCCATTATTTACGAACAATACATTCGCCTTAACTGGCAATATGAGAATCACTATAAATCTCTAGAGTTCAATATAACTTACAATATCAATTCTAATACGACTGGTAACCCATTCGTGTTTCGGATTCCTTTTGTCATTTGCGTGCTTCCATTTGAAAAAGAAAAGTGAAACTTTCTTCATCCGATGCTTTCTTCATTCTTTTTTTTCTCTGTGAATTCGATGAATTTAAAAAGATATAAGTCGGCATCTTTCTTTAAAAAGTCAATAGAACTGCTACAACCATCTAAAACCCTCATAGGCGAATATATGTATATTCACTACTATAAAACATTGCCATGAATATCGGAAACTGCGCTAGTAAAATATAATTTGAACACAAAACAAAACTAAGATATTTTTTAATTGATGCTGATGATCCTCCGCAAATATTCACATCATAAATCATCATGATATTCTTCGTATTAAACGAAGTCATGTGAACACACTTAAAATATTATCATAATTGTGTTCAGACTAATAGCCAACAATGACACATCACATATAATACACAGTTCTGTTGTTCATCATTGACTCTGAATCATTCCGTTCCAAAGACTCATCAAACTTATTTCTTTTATCGGGGTTAATTTCTACACTAAAGTGTTTGCTAGTATTCATAGTGTTAGACATTTTCACGCAGATTGTAGATTTTCGTTGTATTTCATGGCAATCACTTGAAGGCGATCTGCTTAATTTACCGACTCACGATAGGCTCGGATCAATGTCTGTGGTGAATGAAACTTTGTTTCAAACTAGTTGACTTAGTAGGAAATTGCTATTTATCCTTTTGTCACTGATAACACCAAGCAGAAGGAAATTTGATCAAATTGCTAACTATTTCTCTCACGGAAAAAATAGCTTAAATAAAATGTGTCAAATTCCATGATTTCAAAATTGTATTAAAAAAAATTGTTGAACATTTCTAATATTGTTATGTTTATAATCGATGTGATATTATCGCATTGATTTAGTTACGTAATAAATCAAGAGCAATTTCTTTAGATATTTTATTTATTGATTTTAACATGTCAACCCCTCAGGGTGATTTTATACCTTGTGGTTATGTATACGTTTTATGAAAAATGAGTGACAAAGATTTGTGTTTAAATTTTAATTTAGCAAAAAAGCTGGATAAAAAACAGGGCTACAAGCGTATCTGCTGCCTATATATATATATATATATATATATATATATATATATATATATATATATATATATATCTGTGTGTGTGTGTGTGTGTGTGTGTGTGTGCGCGCGCATATTTGTGCGTGTGTATGTATGCATAAATGTGGGTATGTAAGTTTTGCTGATGTTGTATCTGATGATTGTATCATAGTTTTACATTCAACTTTTAGTTATGGTTTTAATTACTTTTATGTTTTATCTTGCTCTGGTTGTCAGCATTGGAGCACTTTTTGATTTACTGAACATTTGTAAACACTTTTTTATTTCAAACTGTTCACTTACAAATGTACACATAATTGTTTATCTGCAGCACATACAACGTAACATTTTAAAATCATGCTCTTGCTTAACTCTTAACGAACTTTTGCTAAATTATAAATATTCTCTATGGGATGCTGCAATAGTCGTTATAAAACAGATAGAAACTGACAGTAATGTTGGCAGGAAAAGAGCGAGTGAACTAAAAGTGAAAACTAATTGAAAACTTGATTAATAAAAGCAAATACATGAAAAGAAATCTGTTCCAGGGTTGATAACTGAAGTTCATTCCTACCGACAGAAACAAGTGTAGCTCTAACCTGAGAAAAACAACTTAGATCAGAGGGGTTCACTGAGTGAATAGCCATTAAAGACCCTTTGTTACAAAAGAGGAATAAATAGCTTGTTATAGGTACAATTATAAGAACAGAATAATGAACGAGTTATTTTAAACCATATACAGATTGTACGAAATGTTCTCCTCGATCTTGCCAGTATCACACACACACATACACACACATACACACACAAACACAAACAGACCCACACAGATACACATACACATACACATAGACAGAGTCACAGATATATATATATATATATATATATATATATATATATATATATATATATATATATATATAATCAATTAATTTTTTCGCATTCCTCCTTTCAAACGGCCTTTAGTACATTATACTTTCAACACTTTTTTAACATTAGTTATATATATAGGCCATGCTACGTTCATGAAATTTATATAAGAAGCAATTCGGAACAAATATTTTATTATGTTGATATACAATACAGCGCTATTCTTCCTATACAAAACATTACAAAACAATTAGAATGGTTGGTTTTATTTGGGGTCTCTGGAATTAATTAATCGGCTTTCCATTTATTTCAATAGGGAAACATGATTTGATATGCGAATAAATTTGGTTAAGAATAGAGCAAATTAGACTCGTATGTACATGAAACGCACATACACACGCACACACACAGAAATATATATATATATACATATATATATATATATATATATATATATATATATATATATATATATATATATATATATATATACAAGGTGTGTTAAAAAAGTATCGAAATTTTTTAAAATTTTGACACAGCAAGTATTCTGAAAACAATAACGTTCCATTCATTGATTTTTTTCAGAATACAAGATATGTCAAAAAGTACCAAGTGTAAAGCCGTGTTTACCAATACAGAAATGAAGAATGAAGGGAACGATATATTTTTGCAGAATACTAGGTGTATCAAAATGTACAACAAATATTTATACTTTTTGACACACCTTGAATATTGTCTAATATATATATATATTATTATTATTATTATTATTATTATTATTATTATTATTATTATTATTATTATTATTATTATTATTATTATTATCTAATATGCGCACACACACACATATACGGGTGGGTTTGTGTAACATTTCATCATGTTTAAACACTGTTATTATAAATACTTGTATAATAGTATGTATGATCATTCATAAAAACCCATTTCTTCAATCGTTATGAATATGTTCTTGTTCTTGCTGGAATATTTCCAATTACTTGACTCGATTTGGACATTGCTAATTCACAGTTCGACGCTCTATAATTTATACATTGTCTTGTCCGAAGAGATTTGGGGAACAGAAAAAAAAAACTGCATCTCATTGCTTAGTAAAAAAAAAAAAAACAATACATTTTTTTGAAAAAGAAAAGATAATTGCAAAAAAGAAAAATGATTATTGTTTTTGGCACTGTAGGCGTTTCATGCTAGTAAATCGATTTCGAAACAAGTCCCATGTGAAGAATCTGATGATGTTCCACCCCCTTCTCCTGCATTATCGTATTGTGTGCTGTGTGCTGTGTACAATCTCAATTTCATCTGCCTCTCCCTCGTTTGTTTACACAGGTAATCGCATATGAGAATCAGTTGCCGATTCACCTGAGGTCAATCTTAAAAAATCACGTTGCGGGTCTATCACTGACACGGCAACAGTTCAACGCTGCTCACACGAGGAACGACTCGTCAGCAGACAATCTACTTAAGGATCGCCATTTTGTTGGCGGTAAATGTAATGAACAGGGGGGAAATTTATAACATTTTCAGACATAACTTAATTAACTATCAGCTTTCTGATATATGTGTCCATGGCTTTGATTGAATCTCTTGGCTGATAAAAGAACACCGATCATAGCATACGATTAGGCATTTCCATTTTTTTGGGGGGAGAGGTAAAATCTAACTCTCAAAATAGGCATTACGTAAATACAACGCTAAATCTACACATCGATGTTATTAGATTTTATGCTGTTAAACCAAAGCTTAGACAAGAGCTTCACATCGTAAAATAATATATCTTTATCAGAATTATAATTTTTCTGCATATTTCAGAGGTTAATTTGAAATCATCTCTAACGTAAGAATAAAGTAGTAAAGTCAGTGGAGAGGACTTTTATTTGGTATCAGCCAAATAGCGAGGGAGCCTATCCTCTTTTCACTAGCTAGACCAGTGAGTTTGTTTTTACATCTGAAGCGTAGTGCCACTTTACAGCACAGATCTAAACTGTGCTATTCATGCACTTAGTTGACAGAGGCCTCTTATTGAAATCAGGACTAGGAATTTTGAGGTTCCTAGGCGGATGCTTTACCGACTGAGCTAAACCAATATAAAATAAACTACATTGATTAATTGATTTTAACTGCATGACAACCCGGCTATGATTAGTTTATGTCTAGATGATAAAGAATTGCTTTAAATTACTTATTAGTTAAATGACTCTACAGAATTTTTTTTTAACACGGTCGTATCAAGTACAAATAATTTCTAAATATATCTATTGATCCATACATGGGGTTCTAACAGATACTATCATTCCGATTGAGAGTTGATATGGGAGTATTTGCAATAAAGCGATATACTATACCGATCCACGAACAGGACGATGTAAACAAGAGATGAATTTGAGATTTTGGTAAATATGTATTTACCCACCCCATTTACGCGAGCAGGATGCAACCTAAGGTATACATTCTTAAGCGGAGTTTAACAAGTTTGAATTCAGAGCTTTCCTGCTCTATCATATACTCATATCTGGAGGGAAAAAGAGGGATTCATACCTTTCTCAAGGGTATTAGCAGTACGTGAAAATAGCCTTGTCCGAGAACTGTGGGTGTGCATATGTGTGTTTCTCTGTGGAGTGGAAGCGTGTATTTATTTTTATGTATGTGTACATGTATATTTAAATATATATACTTATATATACCTATATGGCTACTTATATACATATATATATATATATATATATATATATATATATATATTATATATATATATATATATATATATAGATAGATAGATAGATAGATAGATAGATAGATAAGTAGCTATATGAATATATATATAAGTCATTTTATGCCTCTGCTGTTTCCAATTGATAACTTGTTGTAAATTTCGGACTCTCTTCACGTAAGCCTTTGTGACGTTGTTGAAATTTTCGTTTTGTTACTAGACTTCTTCCTTTCACCTTCTTCTTCTCTTTTATTCTTCACTTTCTTTCAGCCCTTCTTTCTTTCCCGCTACACTTCCCTTCCTTTCAATTCACTTCCTTTATTTCTTCTGATCTTAATTTAACTCTCTCTCTCTCTCTCTCTCTCTCTCTCTCTCTCACTCTATCTCTTTCTACCCCCTATATCTCTCTTACTCTCTCTCTCACTCTCTCTCTACCCCCTATCTCTCTCTTACTCTCTCTCTCTCACACTCTCTCCCTCTCTCTTTCTTTCTCCTTCCATTATGACCCATTGAAACAAATTAATGTTATTTGCTTGTGCACTAGCTATCACTCTTTCCATTTCTTCTTTAAGCAGTTCCATTCGAGCTGCTCGGAATCGCCACGTCAACACCATTGTCCCTTCCTTCTACCTTCTGACAATCATTGTGCAAGACTATTTGTTCTATGTTTGAATTCGATAATGAATTTGCCATGACTATAATTTGTTGCCAAGTACTTTCGATCCCGTCATGGACAATCATCGGTAGATATGTATATAAAAATTGGATACATTTGAAATTTGTATTATTTCTGCAATACACATATCCTAGACGGGACCGAAAATACTCGGGAACAAATTAATTATTGCAAGTTTATTACCCAACTGCGACTGGATATTGTATTATCCACACATGATATATATATATATATTTCAAATCCTTCAAATCCTTCAAATCCTGGACGTGGTAATTTTTCCGAGATGAAATAAGGAAAATAAAGTGCTCAATTACAAATGTAAGAGCTTTATGAAATATTTAAGGCATGCCTACACAAGAAAAAATACTTACTAAACGCATGGATAAGTGAAACTCATCAACCACCCTAGAATACAAGCTTACAAAATTTTACAGGATTTTACCATCAGGAAATTTGAATGTGCATAAGTTTCTTTACACAAGTGTTTTTTTGTCTATATATTCTTTCCGAAAAAAATTGTTTTTTTTTGTAAAAAATCAAAGCGAGATAACTTTGTGAGCCTATATTTTGGATTTATCAGCGTCCATTCACAAATACATAAACGCAAAAAATAATTTTGCAAACACACCAGAGGGATTAAAGGTATCCTGACGAAAGCAAAAAACTTTAAACCTTAGGCAGATGCCTACTAAAACCTTTGTATAAACACTTATATTTAATAAATTAATAATAAATAAATGAATAAATAAATAAATATATATGTATATACATCTCAACCACTTCTCATCTGATGATTGGATTACCAATAAACTTTAAGTTATGAGTGTGAAATCATAATATCACCATTAATTATATATATATATAATATATATATATATATATATATATATATATATATATATATATATAGTTCAATGAGAAATCAAAACAAATAAAAGTTTTGCTTTTATTTATTTAATTGCGGAACGGTATATATATATATATATATATATATATATATATTATATATATATATATATATATATATATATATATATATATATTATATATATATATATATATATATATATATATATATATATATATATATATATATATATATATATATATATATATATATATATATATATATATATATATATATATATATATATATATATATGAGTCTTCGCGTATGCTTCTAAATAATCTAGTTAAGAATTAATGAAATAATGAATATAATAGACATGAATGGAATGTTTAGAATAATTGAAAAATATATTTTCCGAGGGACCTCTCCAAACAGAAAAAAATAATAATTATAAATTTTGAGAGAGATCATTAATAGAAAAAAAAGTATTTTCAAACTCTATGGGACTCTCTATCGAAGCATTGAATTATTATATAAAATATTGGAGAAGATAAAATAATGTCTTACTTTTGTAAAGTTATGTTGGGGAGTGAAGTTTGTAAAGTTGTCTATACTATTTCCGTTATAAATTGCAACAATTGTATCCTTTTGAATTTAAGATAAAAACGGTCAACTGAAATATCTTTGAATATTTTTTTTTCAGTTGTAGAAATAAAAAAATAAATAACATTATTTATTAGAGAAATGTATGGATGATTTACTCAGACGTAAAATGATGAATGCTTTAAGAAATATATATTTTCAATTTGAAGAGATTATTAAATAGAATAAAATAAAATATTTACATTATAAATGTTTAAGTTTTCTTTTTCTTTATCAATAATTCTAGATCGACTTGAATTTTTAAGTGGGTATGACGTTTTTAAAAAATTATATATAAAGATAAATATTATCATTATTATAGATATATTAAATTATTTAAAATTGTTACTGTAAAGTGTTCACCTTGAACTTATTGCTTTAGAGAACAAAGTAAAAATATGCAAAAAGTTTTTATAGAGCTTACAAATTCTCATGTTATTATATTATTATTCTAAATTGTATCCTCCTAGGATCTTTCCAGTTTAGAATCTTTTTCACTTATTCTATTCATTCCATTCATTTTTATTATATATATATATATATATATATATATATATATATATATATATATATATCAACGCCTCCACACGAGCAGAATGGGACACAAGTTCAATTTCTTAAGCGGGGTTTAACAGGTTTGAATTCAGAGTTTTCCTTCTCCTAGACTGGTTAACTAAAGAGCCCAACATACCCTACTATTTACCCATAGATGGAGGAAGAGTAGTTTGATGCATACCTTTCCCAAGGGTATTAGCACTATGTAAAATGTAAACAGCCTCGTCCAGAATTTGAACTCGGGTCGACGAGTCCATTTCCTAAGACTCTACTCATTACACACACCTCCAATTATATATGTGTGTGTTTTATGCGTGTGCAATTATATATTCGTATGTGTTTGTGTATTAGTGCACACCCAGTGCAAGTGGACACCCAGTGCAAATACATACATCGATCACCTCTGTGTGGATACTGGATGTTATGCGGACGACGTGCCAGGAGCAATTGTTGTATACCCTTCTCATTACTCCTTACTTTTTTCTATTTTCTTCTGTTCTTCTAGCGTCTTTGACATCTTAAATTCTTCTAGGTCTCTACTAACATCTTGGTCTTCGTCTTGGTGGTCGGTCGTACTTAACTCATTTCTTCTATATCAGTCTTGTTACCAAGACATTCATTAATCACAAAACCGTGTTACTTTTCTTAAACTTTTATTTCCTTAACTAAACATTTCGTATCTAAATATCTGACTAACATAGCGCGCGTATGCAGTGTGAGTTCCAGTTAAGGCAGCACATCTGCTCTGCCCGACGTCAAACTGAAAAACTGAGGACCAAACCAGGTCTCACGTGACTTCACGTAATTTGGCGGGCTTTCTGTGCTATTCCATGGAAAGTCCCGCCCGTGATATGAAAAGGGCCATCTCTTTAGAAATACAGGCGATTGACAATAATCTTATGCAACCGCATAGATTATGTAACACAATGACCGATAAGGGCAGTTATTAAGAGAGACATGATAATCTATGCTGTTAGAACAACTTGATGATTGCTATTTACTATCACGTGGTTCAAACTAGATATTTTTTTAAAAGTAGCAAAAAATTCTGATAATGTGTTAGTGAAGAGGTACACAACTTAAAATAGCAGCAACACACCCATTTGCCTCTTCTCACACAAACAATCCAAATGAGATGAAAGAAATTATAGATACTGCTTTATAATTGAAGTTCTCCTGTGGACTCACAAATGTGGACAGGACAGTAAAAACCTACATTAATCATTCTGGGTGGATTCCGGATGCCGTAGTGTAGGTATGCCGGATGCTATGAATGGTAGGAACTGGTACCATGAAAGAGTCATGGTGTTACGTTATGGGTGTGACGTAGAACCGTGAGGGTAATTTGATGTGTGGATTAGAACGGAAAAGTTTAAGTGATGATTTGGCGTGGTTTGATTCGACGTTCGAATGGTACGTTGGGGAAGGGGAGAAAGAGGGATGAGAGTGTAAATTGAGTCTGGGAGAATGCGTGAACGGGAGAAGACATTAAATTTCTTGCAGTTGTAAATTGGGGGAAATAAAATACTCATGAATGAAAAGAAGCGGCCTTGGGATATTACTAAAAACTTCAAATGGCATAAGGCAGGATATCCCTTAGCCCCAAGTTGGTTCCAGACGCCATGATATCATAGAACTGCCAACAATATTCTTTTAATTGTATGTTACACTATAACAAAATATAGCTCTTACACCTGTAATCGAGGAAATTAATTTAATTTCTCCAATACAAAATACCTACACACACACACACATACACACACACACACACACACACACACACACACACATATATATATATATATATATATATATATATATATATATATATATATATATATAACTAATAAGTCCGTACATTACAACTGGTCGACACTTGCCAACAATGATATATGCAATCGCTACACTGTAACGGTAAAAAACAAATTCGATATCCTCCAAGAGGCAACCGAAAGCTACACTACAAACGAGGAATACGAAAACTTTGTCAGTGCCCACCTAGAAGCAGCAGTTGAGTGCGTACCGACCAAAGAAAGAGCCAAACACTCTGTCCCGTGGGAGACAGAAGCAGTCAGAGAAAAGAGAACCAATTTAAAAAAAGCAGCCCAACATAATAAAACAAACCCAACTAGCACAGATCTACACAACCTAAATAATATTAGACAATCGGTAGAAGATAGACAGTAAATGAAATCAGTGGTAAGAAAAGTACCTCTAGATCGAAGCTAAAGGCAACCAGCCAACAAGATAGACTCCAGAAATGGAAATACCACTTCCAGAAACTATTGGGGACGCCCCCTAAAATCGTAGAAAATAATACCCAAAATATTGTAGATTGACAACTAGATATAAAACTTGGAGATTTCACAATAGAAGAACTAAATGAAGTCTTAAAGAAACTAAAAGATAGAAAAGCTGCAGGGCTTGATGAAATTCCACCTGAGGTATGGAAAATAGGAAAGTTCAATGATATACTGATTAGGCTATGCAATGCAGTATATAGACAAAATAAAATAGACAAATGGACGAAAGGATGCATCCTCCCATTCCCCAAAAAGGGAGATCTCGGAATCGCTAAAAACTACAGAGGCATAACTCTTACTGCTATTGCAGCCAAGAAATATAATGCCCTTCATCTTAATCGCATCCGATCTGAAATAGAGAAGATCCTTAGGAAAAACCAAAACGGATTCCGTAGAAATCTATCCACAACCTCCCAGATCCTAACCATTCGGAGGATCATAGAAGGGGTTCGAGCAAAGAATTTAGAGGCAACGCTGCTATTCGTAGACTTCTCCAAGGCATTTGATTCCATACACAGAGGGAAAATGGAACAAATACTACTAGCGTACGGTCTCCCCAAAGAAACGGTTGCCGCTATAATGATGCTCTACAAAGACACTAAAGCAATGGTACGCTCACCTGATGGCGACACAGATTTCTTTGATATTGCCACCGGAGTCCTACAATGAGATACATTAGCACCATATATATTCATAATATGCCTAAACTATGCACTTCAAACATCATTAGATACCATAAAAGAAAAAGGCTTTACAATAAGAAAGGCAAGAAGCAGGCGATATCCTGCACAAACAGTCACAGATGCAGACTACGCTGATGACCTTGCGCTTCTTGCAGATACACCGGCACAGGCTGAGTCCCTACTGCATAGCCTGGAGAAGGCATCAAAGAATATCGGCCTCTATGTGAACTCCGATAAAACCGAGTTCATGTGCTTCAAAAAGAAAGGAGGCATCTCCACACTTGACGGTAAGCCTCTTAAGCCCGTGGAACAGTTCACATACCTAGGTAGTAATATCTCATCCACAGAAAGCGATCTTAATACACATATAGGAAAGGCATGGATGGCCACAAACAGATTATCAATGATATGGAGATCCGATCTCACAGACGAGCTAAAGCGACAATTCTTCCAGGCTGTGGTTATATCAGTACTGCTGTATGGCTGCACCACCTGGACCCTAACAAAGCGCCTTGAGAATAAGCTAAATGGGACCTGCACAAGAATGTTGCGAGCAGTCCTGAACAAGTCGTGGAAGCAGCACCCCACAAAGAAGCAACTATATGGTCACCTGCCCCCATCTCACAGACCATCCGGGTGAGACGGACTAGGCATGCAGGACACTGCTGGAGAACCGAGGACGAACTCATAAGCGACGTTTTCCTGTGGAAGCCAACACATGGACATGCTAACGTAGGACGTTCACTAAGGACCTACACTGACCAACTATGCGAGGACTCAGGATGCTGCACGGAGGACCTCCCAGGGGCCATGAGTAATATGGAAGGTTGGCGAGAGATAGTCATGGATATCCGTGGTGCGTGCGTAACATGATGATGATGATATATATATATATACATAACTATAACCTGGGATAATCACCGCTTCAGCTTTCACTGGAATGGTGCGCCAAATTGCAGTAGTATTAGAAGAGTGCTTGATATAAAGAATACAGCTATTATATAATATAATAAAATAAATATATAAAGGTATTACATATCTATTTATTTGATGGCAATAGAACAGTCACAACCTTAGGTTTCATACATGCAAAATCGCATGCATTCATGGGGTCACCTGATGAATGCATGCGATTTTGCATGTATGAAACCTAAGGTTGTAACTGTTCTATTGCCATCAAATAAATAGATATGTAATACCTTTATATATTTATTTGATCATATATATATATATATATATATATATATATATATATATATATATATATATATATTAAGTAATCAGATTAATCCCAGGTATTGAGGCGAAGAGACGTAATCGCTATTTCCCCAAGGGTGTTGTTTGGGGTTGGGGGAAAATAAATGAAGTCGAAGATTAACCGAGTCTTTCTTTCATTGATAAGAAGTGGATATAGTGATCCATTAATCCTGAAAAACACACAAATCAAACTAAATCAATCGAAGGACACCCAGATGAAGAACTCAACTGAAGCTAAACCGGCCAACATAGAAGAAGATAGAAGATAGAAAATTAGAATATAAGTATAATAAGAATAAATAAGATCTGTTGGGTCAGTAAAATGGTTATTCCAGTGTATTGAGTGAGTGAGGGAGAGGCTCTGTTATTGGATATACCAATCACGTGATAGCCCAGAGTTTTATGCGCAATATCCAAAAGCCCAGGCAGATAGATTCCACCAGCGGTACCACGAGGCAGCGATCTGAAGGGCTCCAAGAAATCACCCTAAGATATCTTCTCCAACGCGCCGGTAAGTCCCTTAAGCTCAGGTTTATATATAGGAAGGACTTTATATTGTTATTTGTTGTTTCATGTGCAAGCCAATAAATTGTTTGAATTAAAGGAAATATTAATTCCTTTCTTCTTCTTGTTGTTGGTCTTAGAATTGAATGCTATACTAACACAATAGACCTATTAAAAATATAGCAACAAGATTAATCGTATTTAACTTTTGTTTAGTTTGAAATAACTGGTCAAAGTTTTCCAAAATATTCATGTATTTATGGATATGCAAATGTTTTATACAATGGTGTATACTTTGCTGTTTTATGATGAACTGTCAAATACGAATGGAGAATTGGACTATAACCCCATCTTTTTTCAAGTTTAAAATGAGGAAGAAGGTTTATTATTTTTGGAAGCAAGTCTAAAATACGGCGTCGCAAGTATCCAGGCCAATTGTTTGGGCAAGAGGAAATTGCTGTTAACCCCTCATTCTAATCCCGAGTAAAAAATATTTTAATCACGTATCCCAGCGTCGCACGCGTGCACCCGCTCGATCTGCCGATCTATGCGCAAGTTTTTTCGTTGGCAGTACGTGGGTGCCGTGTTAACAGTTTTCAACTAAACTGACCGCTTTATCATACCGATGCTCGACAGTAAATATAAGAAGTAGTTCTTAGCATGGGGCAGATTTATTTGTTAGAAAGAAAATTGCCGTTTTACGATGAATTGCTATCTTAGCCGAATAATCAATTTGGCCAAAAAAATCGTTTGCTACGTTTTTAAAAATGAATTAAAATTCATTAAATCTATTGTTTAAGGTTAAACTTTTGTCTAAATCTATAAGTAGTAACATAATGACCATCATTAAAAAAAGAAAAATATCATTACATATGCAGTTTAATACATATTTAAAGGGATTTATTTGGTCAATTAAGACGCGATCCACCATTCTGTCTCTTTTTCAATGGTTTTAGGCGATTGAAAAAAAAATTACCAAAAATCAGGGAATAATCCGATTTTAATGAAATTTTCAGTATTGATTTATCAATTAATGGATTTTATAATGCATTAGTTATTTTATTTCAAAACTTTAATTTAGTATTTTTGCTATGAAAAATTAATATATAAAATTCATTTAAAATATGAAAAACCTGATATTAATTTTAAAATGTTATATTTTTATATTCTAAAAATAAATATCTATTTGATGCAAACCTTATTTTATTACTGAAAATTATACTTTTTGAAGAAAAACTCGATTGAAAATGTCCCCCCCCCCTTTTAAGAAGGAAAAATATCGATGTATAATTATAACGGCGACCCGTGATGCTTAAGGATAGAACCCAGGTGGATGAGCAGTCCATGACTTGCAATACTCCACTTTGGCCGTATCTTGGGCTAGACTGTCGGTCGGAGAGGCCCCCTCCCATCAATTGGCTGGTCACGTGAAGCCCTAGCACCTCTATGATTGCCTCAACCCTATTGCCCTTATGACAAGTCCCAACCCTTTTTATCATATGGGTGCTAGAAGGCGGTGGCGGCGGGTCTACATGTCCTGGGAATGACGTTAAACTCTATCTGATGGTGAGGTTCCAGTTTTGAAGCTTTGGGGAATGTTATCTCCCATCTATGGGTTAAATAGAAAACATGAGTTTATAAACAAAATTGTATTAACCATTAAAAATGAAATTATTTCAAAACATTGTTAGAATTAAACATTTTTTTTACCAATAGAAGTATTCGGTATAAAATAACCCAAGGGGTTGACATGCCGTAAAACCCAACCAACCAAACCAAACCAGCTTCACTCTGAACCTTAGTCGTAGTACTTGTTAGAGACAGATCTATGGATTAAACAGATCCAAAATGAGTTTTAAAAAGAGTTTGAATACCTATCAAGAATGAATAAATAAAAATGTATTCGACATAAAATAACAAAAGTGTCGACATGCCGGAAAATCCAACCAACCAACCAACCAACCAACCAACCAAGCAACAATGGTCCACAAAATATATTGCGTGTCGGCAAAGTAAGAGATATATTGGACACACAGCAACATATTATGGTCTAGGCATAGATATAAAGTGCATTCGCTGCTGAGACTCTAGTCTGGCGATTATGGAATTACTATGACTCCCTGATCGACTTTGGCCCGGAGTGGTAGTACCTGTTTAGATCAAAGAGTGATATAGAAATACATACATTGGCATTTCTGGATACTTATGATCTTGTGTCACATCCTACCCGTGGCGAATGGGTTGGGTAAATACTAGCTTAACATAGGTAGACCCAAAATGGGCCAAAAATGTGTTTTTGACAAAATAACTTTAGCCCCCACCTACAGAAAATAATTTACCAAAAATCAGGGAATTATCGGATCTTAATGAAATTTTCAGGGCTTATTTATCAATAATTGATCTTTATAATGCATTATTTATTTTATTTATAAACTTTTTTCATTTTTTACAGGTCACTTAATTTTGACTACCCTATGTTGGGGGCGTAACATTTTATTCAAGTTGGTCTTTCAGTTTTCTAATTACAGTATAAATAAAGAGATAAAAGACCGAAGTTATAAATAGAAACAAAAAAAAAAATTTACGGTGGCTTTTCTATGAGAAAATAAGTACCGAAAATCGAAAAATAAAATGTAAAATATAATAAATAATTAACTTTTGGAGATTTCTTTTTTACTCATTTCGATAATTATTTAATTGGCTATTAACTTATAAAAGAAAAAATTATACATCGATATTATTTCTGTTTAAAAGGGGAAGGGGGTACATTTTCAATCGGGTTTTTCTTCAAAAAGTATATTATTAGTGTAATAAAATAAGGTTTGCATTAAATAGATATTTATTTTTAGAATCTAAAACTATAACATTTTAAATTCAACATCAGGCTTTTCATATTTTAAATGAATTTTATATATTAATTTTTCATAGCAAAAATACTGAATTAAAGTTTTGAAATAAAATAACTGATGAATTATAAAATTCATTAATTGATAAATCAATACGGAAAATTGCATTAAAATCGGATAATTCCCTGATTTCTAGTAATTTTTTTTTCCATCCCAAATGTTATTCTAAAATTGTAAACAAACGCCTAAAACCATTGAAGAAGAGGCAGAATGGCGGATCGCGAACTCATAAACAGCTTTCTGCTAGGGGCGCCTGTAATTGGAGGCCGATCTGCAAAAATTAACATACAACAGATATGTGTATACACTGGAGACCGGGCTGAGGACTTGCTGTCTGCGTAGATTCCCATGATGAGGATGACTGTGATGACGATGATGATTATGATGAATTGTCAATTACCAGTCTTTTACAATGATTTTAATTACCAATTCTGCGCATAAATCTATACTCGCAACTAAATAAGGAACAATGCTCACACCACTGCCATGGGGACTTCTTCAGTAGTTCAGTGAGCTATAGATTTGTCCCAACGTGTTAGGTCTTACCGGGAAAATGACTCTAGAAGCAAGTCTATCGGTCGAAACGGAATGGTCATTTTTGCTGTCTTTTACAATGATTTTAATTACCAATTCTGTGCAGAAATCACTACTCACAACTAAATAATGAACAATGCTCCCACCACTACCAAGAAGACTTCTTCGGTAGTACATTGAGCTATAGATTTGTCCCAACGTGTTAGGTCTTACCGGGAAAATGACTCTAGAAGCAAGTCTATCGGTCGAAACGGAATGGTCATTTTTGCTGTCTTTTACAATGATTTTAATTACCAATTCTGTGCAGAAATCACTACTCACAACTAAATAATGAACAATGCTCCCACCACTACCAAGAAGACTTCTTCGGTAGTACATTGAGCTATAGATTTGTCCCAACGTGTTAGGTATTACCGGGAAATTGACTCAAGAAGCAAGTCTATCGGTCGAAACGGAATGGTCATTTTTGCTGTCTTTTACAATGATTTTAATTACCAATTCTGTGCAGAAATCACTACTCACAACTAAATAATGAACAATGCTCCCACCACTACCAAGAAGACTTCTTCGGTAGTACATTGAGCTATAGATTTGTCCAAGTGAGTTAGGTCTTACCGGGAAATTGACTCAAGACGCCAGGCTATCCGTCCAAACGGAATGGCCGTTTTTGCGATCTTTTACAATGATTTTAATTACCAATTCTGCGCATAAATCTCTACGCACACGTAAATAAGGAACACTGCTCACACCACTGCCATGAGGACTTCTTCAGTAGTTCAGTGAGATATAGATTTGTCCCAATGACGTAGGTATTACCGGGAAATTGACCCAAGACGCCAGTTTATCCGTCGAAACGGAATGGCCGTTTTTGCGGTCTTTTACAATGATTTTAATTACCAATTCTTCGCATAAATCTCTACTCGCAACTAAATAAGGAACAATGCGCACACCACTGCCATGAGGATTTCTTAATAGTTCAGTAAGCTATAGATTCGTCCCAATGAGTTAGGTCTTGCCGGGAAATTGACTCAAGACGGAAGTCTATCGGTCGGAACGGAATGGTCATTCTTGCGGTCTTTTACAATGATTTTAATTACCAATTCTGTGCATAAATCTCTACTCGCAACTAAATAAGGAACAATGTGCACACCACTGCCATGAGAACTTTTTCAGTAGTTCATTGAGCTATAGAATTTTTCATGAATTTTCTCTCATTCAGACAGTCTCATGGGGGATATCAGGCTATAAATCTTAGCTAAATCTCCGAATTAACATTTTTTGTGCATTAATGAATTCTATGCATCAGAATCCATAAGAAAAGTCAATAAAATTGACAACTTAGATTTTTACGAAAATAGGTACCTATTTTCGTGAAAATTTAAGTTGTTGAGAAAAATCAAAGTGCCTACTTAATATTATTTTCTCATAATTTAATATGATATCGATGCGTAGAATAAGATAGTGAACGATAATTGAATTCTGTTGTCGATTTAATTTAATTTAATTTTCTCATAGATTCTGATGCGTACAATTCATTTTCAGAAAAAAATGATCCATTCGGAGATTTAGTTGAGATTTTAGGCCTGATAACCCACCTGAGAGTGCCTGAAAATGACCGTATTGATAGTGAGTATGATATATTACTAATCAATTATAATTATAATTAGTAAAACCAATATATATATATATATATATATATATATATATATATATATATATATATATATATATATACGGTAGGATGATCTTCTGGTTCTTTAAAATTCGAACCTTGTTATTTTTCGTCATGTAGTCATTTTTAAAGATACTAGGACAGATGGTATCTGAGTTATGAGTCACTTGCTTTTCCTTCGGACTTCCTAAACTCTCTAGTCTTATCAACTTTTATTTTTACCAATCTTCACTTGACCTTTTCTAGATAATAACTTCCTTTAGACGTCTGATCTTTCGTCTTTGGATATGCAACGACTCTTCTCCTGGTACGCTAGTACTCCAAGATTAAATTTGAAATTCCAAACTTCTTCCAGAGTTTTATTATTTGGAATTTGCTGCGCTGTTGTCGGAGATTAGAATACACTATCAGAATAACCTGCAGAGAGGTAAGACCTGCAGCCCCCCACCCAAGAAAAAATAGGATGTGGCTATTATGACACTAAACTGCATCTGGTAATGAGACTCCAAGTGAGAGTGGAGTACCCATTCATTGACATTATTCCCAGGTCCACTGGAACACAGATTTGCAGTACCTATTTGCGTCCCATCTATTTTTCAAATAGATCTATTTGCACATTATTTTCATTTGGAATATTTAATATTATATAGCCGTACGCAAAACCTCTTAAGAACTATACAGAAATGTAAATATAAACGTACAGTGTGACGCAATTCCTTAAATTCTAGGCATAAAATGACCCCTACGGGTTGACTTGCCTGTAAAATCAATTAATCCATTAATCACCCATATTTCCATAGTTTACGTTTATGTTTTAATATTATGACATGACCTGAAAATATATTCCTGATCAAAATCCCTTTCTCATATAAACAACCCTTATTAAAGAGTCAAATATCAATCTAACATCTTTGTTTACAAAGCTAATTGATGAGATATTATATAAAATAGACGTTTAAAAATGATTAACCTGTAGATGATCTTTAGACAGTTTCTTTTCAAATTCACATGTTTTTTGTTCCATTATTTTTATTTTTTTGTTCTTAATTGTGATGTGCAATCTAATTGCAAAGGAAATGAGAAATTGATTGCAGAATTCTGTTAAAAAAATAATGTTAGAGCTTTAGGGAGATTTACTGTTGTTTCTTTCATAATTTTAAATCTTATTTCACCCCCCCCCCACACACACACACGAAACATTGAATTGCAAATTTTGTTTGAAAGCTTCCATTTCGAATCCCCTACTTTGTAGCAGTCAGAAAAAGGGAAAGATCATTCCATTCTATTTGCTAAGTCAAGAATAAAACGGGTATCCCCCCCGCCACACACAAAAAAGAAGTTTCAAATCCCTTTCATACTTGATCCAAATGTTATTACGATTGACGGAATGTTTAAAAAAATAATTCCAATTAACTCGAAGAGTATGCCTCTAAATCCCTGTGATGTGGAAACGATTTTACACGAACTGAAAATAGTGGCAATTTGATACCATTATGCTGAGTTCTATGAGCACGCCATTTTGTCTTTAAGTATAACAAAGAGAGAGAGAGAGAGAGAGAGAGAGAGAGAGATAGAGAGAGAGAGAGAGAGAGAGAGAGAGAGAGAGACGGAGAGGGGGGAGAGAGAGAAAGAAAGAAAGAAAGAAAGAAAGGCTGATAAGGAGAAAAACTGCAGTTAAATTCCAAAGCAAATCTTTGAGGTTTCCTCGTGTGGTCAGGGTGACATATCTCATCCAATTAGTTACCACAGATTATACAACTTCCGGTTCCACACTTAAGGTCATTTTGAAGTCGTTTGTTGATTAAAAAATCTTTATGTAGCCATAGGCTTTTCTCCTATCTCATTTAGTTTTTTTTTTCCAGAGCCACCAGAAAGGTGAAAGGAATGATGGGATAAGACTATTTTTACTTAATTTAGCAATCACGAATTGGCCCATGAATGATAACTATTTGGGGAATTTTCTTGAATAGCCTAAACGGCAATTAAAAGAGTCGACACCGATTGGATAAAATCGACGCCTTCAAACGTGCGTACTGCGCAGAATGCATGCAAACAGCTGTACAGATCAGTAAGTGTTTTATATGTAAAGCATATGTAGGCGGATATGGACCTCAGTAGAAGAGGTGGAAAACAAGGTATGTAACCTCAAGATAAATACTCTTACGTCACTATTAAATTAACTGTTATATTCCTGATAAAACGAGTGCATCACAATACTACAAAATATACAGCTTGAAACACATGCATTCACGCATACAATACATTTTGCGTAAGTCAACGTCCTATAGAATCAGTCACCTGGTTTCAAATTCTGGAAAAGTCTGCTTACATTTCTTTTTGTGATAGTTTCCTTCCTGAAGGCATGAATCCATCTGTTCTCCATCGAGCTATGTATAAATATTAGGACAGACAATAAGTACATAAAACTCAATGTCTTCTGAAAAAAAACACCAACTGAAAATATGATATATTCGCATTAAGTCGATTTTTCCTAAACACTGAGGCAATAAGATATTTTCATATTCAGTAAAAAGAATTTCAAATTAGCCCCGGGAAATACAACTTACATCAAAGATTCTTTTATTCTTCAATTCTATTATATCATAATATTGTAAAAAAAGAAAAGAAATACGCTGTTATACGACATTAAAGTAAACTATGAACTACTCAAATTGACATAAGTATTAAACTTTATTAAGTAAAGCAACCAGACTTGGGGAAGTAAAACTCTGCAAATAATCCTAAAAGTAAGGTCTCCAAAGTGTTTGGGACGCAAGGAAACTGTTCGTGTGGCTATTGAAAACACTGCTGTCTTTCTTGTGTATGCTCTTGTGTCAGCCCCTGTGCGCGCCTCGCTGAGATGCTCAGTTCTAGCTTAGCGACGTTTCTGATATATCTCATAACTGACGCTCCCACAAAGCTTATAGTCCGAGTAGTTCATTTTTTGACCGCAAAAGGCTATTAAACCGATTGAAATTTATAGCTAAACAACTGATGTGTATGGTGAGTCGTGAATGAATGTCTCAAACCTCCAAAATTGGTGTGGGTTCTTTGCAACGACGACGAGGTTCAACTCTTCATCAACGACATGGCGGTGAATTACCACAACGCTTACAAAAATCCATCGACCGAAATGGCGATTGTGTAGAAAATGGGTACATATTGAGAATTTTCATGTTGTTAGCATCATTGACAAGAAAGAATAAACGTTAGTCTGATTTCTAAATATTTTGGAGCCATTACCTTACAGTAAGCTTACAGAAAACTCGATGTATTGTTGAAATATATAAAATATCAGTTGAAAGTATAATACATTCACATTAAGTCAATTATTCCGGAATACTGAGAAGATAAGATATTTTCATATTCAGTTCAGATGTTTTTCAAATCAGCCCCGCCCCCCTCAAAAAATAGTGTATCTTGAAAATCTGTTTTCGCCAATTTTATTTTATCATATTGTATTCAAAAAGATTTCCGATGTTATATGACAGAAAAAAAAGAAGATAAAATGCTCAAATTGACGTAAGTATTAAACTTTATTTGCGTGGCTTGAAAAACTGTCAACTGTGGATGCAACGGAGACAAACTGCTTGAAAAATTAAGACTTTTTTAGGCGAACAATGAAATATAATGAAATTCAATATACTGTGATAAACATGTACAATAATTTTCAACAGAACTGCAATGAATTAAGAATAAATAGAAACTTTTCAGAATGCCTATGACAAATATATTCAGATTCGTACCAGGAGAAACGCAATATAAAATGTTTTTCCCAAAACATATTTGTCTGAATATTTGACATGAGGCTTGATAATTTGTATTATGTAGATTTCCGGACTGCTGTAACCATTGTTATTTTTATATATCCTTATATATTGTTATATATTACGGACCGAACCTTTTATTTAAGCCTTTGGTGTAGATTATTATGAATAAAACAGATCTGATTGCAATCTTTTGTATTAGATATGAACAGTAGAGGATAGACACAAGATAGAGGATGAGTACAACACTATTATAGAAAGAAGGAAAATAACTATATAATAAGTGGACAGACAGCTGAGTTTTTGTGGGTGCTGCTTACAGAATTTGTTAAACTTAAAAATTAAAATCTAACGCTTAACGGTAATAATTTCCAAAATCCGTTACGTATCTATATTTCCTCCACAGATGATAGAGAACTACTAATGTTTAGTTTCTCTTATTAAATACTATTCTGAAATTTTCCAGCTATATTAAACTCAAAATATTTGAGTTATTTTCCATTGAATTCATTTTTATTTTCGACTGTGCAATATCCAAATTATGTTCATCAAAATATCTTCAATGAAAATACAGAAATTATTTTCTATCGGAACTGATAATTACCAGCACCGACAATGATTTTAGATTTTCCATAAATAGATGTTTATATAAAATTCATATGTTATAGTTGCAAGTATTGGGTTGAATTTGTCGATTAGAAAGGTGACATTTTCTGTATAGATTTCATGAAATTCGACGAAAGTTGAACAACTATAAATTTAATTTACATTCCCTCTTTCATTTCACACTTCAATGAAATCAATATAATCTGTAAAATAGTAAACATATCTGGTTGGGGGTGTGTGTACAAGTTTAGGTACCGGACATGTATGCCGAAAAGGAGGTCCATTAAGGAAAAATGTGATATTGTAAAAAGTACCTGGTACCCATTGTTTAAGTAGAATACTTATTATTTAGATGTAGAATTAATATAAATAATTTATCTATATATCAAGATAGGAATTAATTAGAATAATCTTATATATTTTGTTATTTGTTGAAATGAAAAAAAAACAGAATAAGGAGACGTGGAAGTCAGACGTGGAAGTCGCTGAGCTTGCTTTCTGATTGGTCTAGAGCTACGAGTATGAATATGGAAAGAGAGTGGGAAAATTGAGAATCTGGTCTGAGTGTTTTAAGGAGACTGACAAAATATTACGATCTGTCCTCCGCACCCATTTACAAGGGTTTATTTTATATAGAGCACAAAGAAAGACAACATCAAGCCTAGAGTGCGTTATTAGAATCTAACAACGAACACAATAAACTGAAAATAAAACAAGACCCAAGTATTTCCAGACTATAACAAAACACCGAGAAGTATATATAAATTGTTATATCATAATAACAGCTCACATTTAAGATACAGAAATAGCAGAATAGAAGGGACAGTATAACAAGTTAGACGTTAGACGCCTCAAATAGAGAGAAGATAACGAAATAGAAAAGACCCCTAAAAAGATAAGTATAATGCCCCCCAAAAACAATCTCCTTGGTCTAGCGCTAGAGAAAAGGGGATATACTCCTTCGCTGTGTGGTTGATACCGACCTTAGGCCTCTCCGACAACTTTACTTTTATGATGCCTATCGAACATTCACTTCTAAACAGGCACCGTAGCATAACACCATGTTTTTTAAAATATATTACTATTACATGCAAAATACATTTTCTAATTGGGTCCGTAAACTTATAAATACAATTCTAAAATGATGCGCTAATATTGCATATACCTCAAAGTGGTGCATTTCAACAGGAATTTGAACTTGTCAACTGATGTAATCTGTTGACAATTTCGCACATACATGCCTCCCATAATATCATCTAATTGTTAAAATGGTAAATAAATCCTTAAGAGAAATAAGACAAATCTTGAACAAATATGCCCATGAAAAAGTATGAAAATAGAAAAATGGATTCCACGCGTGATCACAGAAAATACACATTGATCAACAGTTAACATTTACAAATTTTCTCCCAGGATAGAAATCATTTTAGAGGAAATAATCACTGTAAATATAAATTGTATATATCTCAAAATCAAAGAATGACAAAAAATCCTTTAAAAGTATATAAAAAACAACACCTGACGCTGTGTCCACTGTAAGTTAAAAAAAAACATAAGATGTATTTGAGAAAACATCAAGGCCAATATTTATTATGCATATACGGAAGGACATACATGTACAATTCCAGATTATTTCAACCGGTGATTAAGTATAAAAAAAAAGAAAGAAAAGGTATTTAGTTAATTGTGCTGTGTATACACACATTAAGTTTATTCTTGTTCATTGATCTTGACAACATATTCATTGTGCTTATAGATAGAAACAAATCGATGATAGTCTGCGTTTGTAAATACTGATTATAATAAGAAGTCCTCTGAGAACGCGTTCTAATGAGAAAATTTACGGACTGCATCATCAGTTAATTGATTAATTAATTAAGCATGAATGCAATTTATTCTCCTATTAGATTAGAAGAATGAAGTCAAATGAACGAAATAATTACTTTATATATATATATATATATATATATATATATATATATATATATATATATATATATATATATATATGCACACACCACACAGCACGCACAACACACGCACACACCACACACACACACACACATATATATATATATATATATATATATATATATATATATATATATATATATATATATAAGTACTTCGATAACTTTGCAGTCTGATAGCGATATAAATATTTACTTTTACCAAGACTGTTTATTCTAAAAGAAAGTTACCTTCATTTAGTTTGAAATATTAATCAAGAGCGGTGTTTACTACGAATGAAAAAATGATTTGAAACCACTATCGTTTATCCTTATTTGCCATTAGGTAGATAGAGAGGTTTAAATTAACGTAACGCTCGTAAATCTTCTCTCTTTCTGAGTTACCTTTCTTGTCGGCTTACATTTGCCTGATCAGATGTTTACCTTTATAATTTCTATTGTCATGTACGGCGTATTCTATTTATTTATTTATTTATTTGTTCTTATTTTTGCATTATATTTCTTTGGTCCTAATTCTTATTACAGTTGATAGCAAAGTGGAAACAACAACAATTTAAGAGTGTAATTCTAATTATATTTTAGGAAACAATTTGCTTTGTGTCTTTTATTATTTTTCTGTTTTTTTGGTGAGACTTAATATGCCTTATTTTGATTGTGTCCTCATCTTTATTGAAAAAACTTATATCCACATGCTTTCAACCAATGTACCATCCGGCCTTCTTCAGGTGTTCATTGTAATCCAATTGAATCTTTAGTTTGACTGTCGTGCAAAATATTGTTCGGGATGCAAACACAATTGCATCATTATTTAAATTGGATCATCATTGAGATTGGGGTATAAATAATGGTGAAGATTTTTAAAAAATAAATGATGCTATAATTTTTAATAGGAATATTTTGGCTTTTCTTGTTGTTGTTGTTGCTGTGTTTATTGTCTTTTTGAAAGGGTTTGATATTGAGAAGAAAAGGATGATTTTAAGTGTTTGAATGATGGGAAAATTATTTTTGTTAACTCTAGAATGGAAAAAAAAATAGAGGGGAAAAATAAGTATTCGACTTGTTGAAAGGGAGGCAACAATGTAGTCACCGTAAAAAAAATCTTTAGCGGTAAAAAAAAATCGGTCGTCGGAAAAATCTTCAGTAACTCAAAATCCTCAGCAGCTGAAAAATCCGTCGTAGTAAACTCTTCAGCAACTAAAATCGCAACTGACTTCCTGCCGTCAACCCACACCTACTTATACTAGTTTCCGCTCAAAATCCGGGTGTCTGCACCCCACGCACGAGATTCTCGAACCAATTACCGGCCACCGGAATCCTCATAGCTATCATCCGGGCACCTGGCGCTTACACCCGAGACTGTAGCATCTTGACGTCGGTGCCAATGTGTCGCCCGTTCGCATTCTGAAGGACGCGGGTTCGATTCTACAGCCAGGCAAAGCCTAGCTCGCTTCCTTCGAGAACACGGCAAGCCTTGACGTTCGCCACTGACCTCGTGTTCTCTGTCACAATAACAGTTTTAAGTTCCATTTGATACTATTAGTAATCTTGTTAATAATAATAATAATAATAATAATAATAATAATAATAATATGCACAAGGCTCTCCACCCTAGAGATGATAAAGATAGATTGTATGTGTCAAGAAAGGAAGGGGGAAGAGGTCTTGCCAACATAGAGGAATGCGTAGAAACCACAATCCAACAACTTGAAGATTACACAAGGAAGAGCAAAGACAAATTACTTATGGCGGCCAACAATAGTAGAAACGGCAGATGGACAAACAGAAAAACGACAAAGACTAGAAAAAAAATGGGAAGAAAAACAATTATATGGACGCTTCAAACGACAAATAGATGAGGTTGCACATGGAAAGACTTGGACATGGTTAAGAAAGGGAAACCTCAAAAGAGAAACAGAAACACTTATAATTGCTGCACAAAATAATGCCATAAGGACAAACTACATCAAAGCGAAAATTGATAAGACCCAACAAAATAGTAAATGTAGACTTTGCGGTAATAGAGATGAGACTGTTAACCATATACTCTGCGAATGTAGCAAACTAGCACAACGAGAATACAAAACTAGACACGACTGGGTTGGGAAGGTGATCCACTGGGAATTATGCAAGAAATTAAATTTTGACCACACAACAAAATGGTATATGCATAAACCAGAATCTGTTCTTGAGAACGAAATGCACAAAATTCTCTGGGACTTTGAAATTAAAACGGATCACCTTATCCCAGCAAGAAGACCAGACCTAGTGTTGATTAACAAAAAAGAAAGAACTTGTCAACTGGTGGATTTTGCAGTGCCAGCGGATCACAGGGTGAAGTTAAAGGAAAATTAAAAAATTGACAAATATTCATAGAATCCAGTTGACTGTGAGGTTGTTAATTTTGAATACAACCCAAAAATATGGAGACATATTTTCAAGAATACGCATGCATCCTGTAGTGACATTAAATTCAAACCCAAATCATCATTTTATATTTTTATTAGCTTTTATTTATTGTCTTGATTGTTATATATATATATATATATATATATATATATATATATATTATTTTTACTATATATATAAAATTCGATACTTTTTCTTATAGAAAATGAACTTGACAAGTGTAATCCTGGTTCGATGTGTAGAATTTGTTTCGAGTGAGACAGAAATTTAGTGAAACGTACACAGAGCGAAATTAAGCTAAGTGATAGTAATTTTATCGCATAAAATTCGATACTTTTTCTTATAGCTTGACAAGTGTAATATGTGTAGAATACCGTACAGACTGTTTCGACTTTTTAAGTCTCATCAGATATACTAACGATTTCCCTCGACAGAAATCGAAACCGGGACCTCAGCAGACACAGTGAAACACTAGTGAAACACCTTATCGCCTCGGCCACAGTACACAGCTGACCATCCTAGCGAAATTAAGCTTGTCAAGTGATACTCACGCCTCTACCATAATAGGTAAGGGGGCGTTATTGAGAGAATAATAACAACAAACAGACCGTTTGCCCTTCGGCGAAGTGAATAAGATTTTTGGATGTTTGTTTATTTAGAAACGTTGCTGAATAAAGTATATATTAAATTTTTACTTGAAGGCACTTACAACGCATGTATCGCATAAAATTCGATACTTTTTCTTATAGAAAATGAACTTGACAAACGTCTGTGTGATTTTAAATGAGGAACATTCGTAAGAAAATATAGTTTTTATTTTTTCTCCATGTTAGTATACTTTTGCTCCATTGTATGATGTCTATCTGACGTAACTGGGCTCCTTTATGGAGATACCGGCTGAAATAAATATGTAATAGTCAAATTACAGTATGTTGAGTTTTCTGTATTATTTGAAGTGTAAATATTGCTCTGTATATAATTAATTTATCAATAACCATTCATTGAGCAATCTTAGGGACTTGAAAATTCCCTTGCATAAATCTATAGGTGTACAGCTGAATTGTAGAAATACGGCGGATATAGAAGATACCAAATAGAATCATTCCGAACTTATCTGTATATCATATATTTTTGTCTCTCCTTCTCCCTCTCATTCTCTCTCTCGTTCACTCTCTATATATATATATCTCCTTCTCTCTCTCTCTCTCTCTCTCTCTCTATATATATATATATATATATATATATATATATATATATATATATAGTAATAAAATAATAATAAGGAAATGAAAGATGCAGGGAATAATAATATTAAAACAATGTTCAAATTCGACAAGCAGGCTAGTATAAAGATAAAGTGTTTCCTCACTAGGTTTTATAGATATATTACTAAATACTCCATGTGTATACGAAACAATACTTTTCGCTGAAGTATTAGATGGATACAGTTCATATGCCCATCTTTCTTTCTTTCTCTCCCTCTCTCTCTCTCTCCATCCTCTCTCTCTCTCCCCTCTCTCTCTTACAAACCCACACACATAGTTTTGCGGTCTCTGTCTCTATCTATCTATGTCTGTCTGTCTGTCTGTCTGTCTGTCTCTCTCTCTCTCTCTCTCTCTCTCTCTATATATATATATATATATATATATATATATATATAAATGCATATATTGTATGATTGTAAGTCACTGGTTG
>CM042139.1:98174333-98184333 GCA_023376005.1 Doryteuthis pealeii | reverse complement strand
CCTCCTATATATATATATATATATATATATATATATATATATATATATATATATATATATATATATATATATATATATATATATGCACACGTTTTTCTTAATACACGTTAGTATCCTATATGTTTTGAGTATTAATTTATTGGGGATATCATCCAATCGTCTCCTAAACTGTTTATTTCCTGTATCAGTACATGATATTTTTAACAATGAAGCCAATTATGGACACTCAATTCGGCAAGTATTTATGTCTTTAAAATTTTACACAATTGAAACAGTCTAACATATAAAAAAAGAAATGATATTCACTAATAGAAATAATTAAGAATTGAAGAAAACACACATTGACCACAGTATAACAAGTGTCATTCTATTTTCATCAAAATTATAATGAATATTAAACTGATTTAATGAATATAAAATCTGCATATTTTCCATTATTGAGGAAATAATAGCATTTTGCGATATCGACAGAGTTTTTTATTAAATGTATGAATTCATATGAAGATAATGGTCTAAATAACAATGAAGAACTAATGGAATGTCTGCTAACTATTGTGACAATTAATACAGAGTAAAATTGATAGCTAGCAGTGCTACACAAGTAAGAATGTAATTTAAAGAAAAAGTTATCAAAAACAAAAAATAATAGGACATTGAACTAAATAAAATAAAGTAAAACTAAAAAAAATGAATAAATGAAGGAGGAGGACAGTACGTGTGGATCAAAACTTCATTCTGTTTTTTCTTAAAATATTGTTAGCGTTTTTAGGTTTAACAAACACCATTCACAATATCGCTTTTTATAGTATCCTGACAGCTGTCAGTATAGCGTTTATTTGGTTAAAACGATTTTCTCAAAAATTGGTATGTTTTAGTCATAAATTGTAGCACTGAAAAAGGAAGATTGAGCAATCTTTTTGGCATCGGAAGCAATTCCTCTTATTAAAACAGAAGGCTAAAATATGACCTAAGCGCATACAAATGTGTGTAAAGGCGGTATTTTAACTGATCAAACATGTCGGTCTGCTTTTGCTATTTTCTGTGCCGCATGTTTATTGATGAGGTTGTCGTGTCACTGTTCAAGCAGTTTTAAAAAATGGCGATTCAATGAAGATATTACTTGATGATATTGCTTTCTATTTTTTCTCGGCATTGGAATGAATTATTTATATTTGAGCCTCTCATCCACTAAAAAAAGAAGGAATCAAAATTGGCCATGACGATTCTGCACAAAATATTACATAATAATGATAAGAATATCACTAAAATATTCTCCCGCAGTTCTGTGTCAAGGACACTTGAAGGGAAAAAATATATTGATAACAGTTAAATATCATTGCATTTGAATGGTGGCATGTAAACCCTTAATTTGTGTTGGGTATTCAAAGAAAATTAACACATTCCTTATCTATTCAATCCATAAATGGGACTCTAACAGGTACTAACACTCCAGGTCATAGTGGACCAGGGTATTAAGGCAATTAAATGGTATTCTATACATCACAAAGCTCCAGAATTGGGACCTCGCCACTAGATGAGGTTTAATGTCATAACCATGACTCAACGACCCGTAACCACTGCCATTTTGCACAAATATGATAAAAAAGGTTTGGGTTTGCCATAAGAGTAATATGGCCAGGACAATCATATAGGTGTTAGGTTTTTACGTGACCAGACGATTGATCGGAGGGTGTACTCTCCGCCCGCCCGTTTTGCCCAAGTAAGGGCCAAATTGGAGTGTTGCATGTTATGGACTGCTCAGCCACCAGTATATCGTCCTTGAGCATTACGAGTCGACATTGGGGTTGGAGTCTTACCCCTCTCAAGAGGTGCAGTCGGTGTATTCTACAACCCCAGCCGACAAGGATATATTCTAGTTGTAATTAAGAGAAATATGTTATAGAAAACTTAACTTAACAAAAAACACCACCGAATATTAAATAATGCATTAAGAAGTATAAGAATTAACCTAACAATCGTAAAATTAAACGTTTTCGTTCATTATTATTATTATTATTATTATTATTATTATTATTATTATTATTATTATTAGGACGAGGAGTTGTCACTGGCATTGAAGATTTTGTAACTTAGGTACCCGAGGAATATTTGATTAAAGTTTGATTTAAAGTTTGATTTAAGCAGATTTTAATAGCTTACGGAAGAGGAATCAGAGAATAAACAATCTAGAACTAATTGGAAAGAAAAGCAATTATATGGATACATCAAGCGACGAACTTAAGAGTCTTACTCTTCTGCACACGAAATGTATTTGACATTGCTAGGAAGCGGTAAATTTAATAAAGAAATTATATCTCTTTTAAAAGCAGCAAAAATCAATGCCATAAGAACCGACTAAGTTACAGTAAAAATTGAAAATATGTAAAATAATGGAAAATGTAGGTTAAAAGTATAATCACATAATTAGCGAATGCAGCAAACAGGCAAAAAAGCAATAAAAGTCAAGGTAGGTATCATTTCAACCCGTTTACCACTGGTAGAGTTTGACCCAAGTATGGAGCATCCAGCAAGGATCGAACTGCCAATTCAGTAGTTATGAATCTGCAAGACTAGCTTGTTAATAATTACATCGCAATAGGACGCCTGCAAAATACTACTGAATGGGAAAGGTACTCCACTGGGTAAAAGATCCAGAGATTAAAATTCGACTAAGTTGAAAAATGCTCTATGCATAAACCCAAACATGTACTACAGAATCACCAAATACCGACAAGTTAAATGGTAACTAGTGTTAATTGACAAGAAAAATAAATTGACATCGATTTGACTTGGCCATTAGAGCTGACCGGAGAGTGTAAATAAAAAGTGAAAATATAGACAAATACTTGGGTATTGTCGGAGAGCTGAAAGAGTTGTCTAATATGAAGATGACAGTGATACCAATTATAGTTAGAACCCTGGGACCAGTTCCCAAAGACCTGGAAAATAAACTGGGGGAACGTGAATCCGAGTAAGGATTGGGATAATCCAGACCTCTAAAGTTAAAATATATTTGAATATTTAGAAGAGTCAGGGATACATCAGAATACATGCTATCACTGAGACTCTAGTGAAAAATTAACGGGTAAAACTGATGTGAAAACTCGGATACAGTGAAATAATAAGTTTTATTTTTATTACAAATATGATAGTAACACAAGGTGATTTATAATTCCTCCTTTCATTGATTCTGATAAATGGTGTTGTCTGTTTTAGATTGTGAATATCTTAAAAGAGATTTCAGAAAAGATATTGTTCAAAGATATCTTACGTCGGTGTTTTCGGGAAAAAATGCTTGTTTTCTATATTGATTTTAATAGTAAACACACTCTTTTATATAAAGAAGTATTGAAAATACTAATTTCAAATAAAGATGTGTTTTCTTTTCTCTTATTTTTCTATTTCTCACATAACAGCTTTTGTCTATTAACTGAAAAATTTGCTAAAAAATTGATCTAATCAAAATTTTCACGCGTGCAGACAACAGCAAATTGACAAAATGGATTCATTGTAAAAAAGAATTGTGAAACTAATTCTTAATTCAGTCAGCTCCATTTTTATCTAAACGTATGAAGTGTCTATAAACTGTAATCTGTACGCTAAAAATATTTGCTTTTCTATAAAAATAGATACGTGGAAAAATGTTTCAGTTATACTTAATGCAGAGTCGTAGGTTTGACACAGTGGCAGAGTGCACAACCTGTGATAATGGCTACTAATTTATCAAGATAAATATTCGTTATAGAGTATTTTAATAGCTTTAATCAAATACACAGACTAGAATTGGAATTTAATATAGAAACAAGAAAACTGATTTTAAAAAAAAATCATATATCACTTTCCTTTTTCTTTTTGATTTGTAATTAAGAGAAATCTTCGAGTTTTAATTTCGATGTCTCTACAGATTAAATATCTCCATTTCCGCTGATTACAATTTTATTTGATTTAAATGTAATCTTGTTTTTTTTTATTACTAATTGTTTTCTTTTTTTTATTTCCTCACTAGGAAATATGTAATCAGTTCTCTGGTGTCAGAGATAAGTTAGCACGTGTAATTTTGAGAAGAATTTCGTTTTCACTTTCTTTCACTATCTTAAATATAGATTGATAATAAAAAAAATTAATTTGTAAATGCACCGGCACACACACACACACACACACACACACACACACACACACACACACACACACACACACACACACAAAACACACGCACACACACACAAAACACACACTCGCAAATAGAAACACACACACAAGACAAACACAAACACTCACATATATCATCATCAACATGTTACGCTGACAACATGAATCCTAATGACTCTCTCTCTCTCTCTCTCTCTCTCTCTCTCTCTCTCTCTCTCTCTCTCTCTCTCCGTCCTTACCGGTAATCGCTCCTGGCAAGTTCTCGTCACGATATCCAGTATTCGCACAGAGCTCGTCCTTAATTTTTCAGCTGTATCCGTCGTGTCTTGTTTGTTTTACGTGAATGGATGGTGTGATAGAAGGTAAGTGGCCGTACAAACACACACACACACACACACACACACACACATATATATATATATATATATATATATATATGCATATGTATATAAATATATATATGTGTGTGTGGCTGTCTGTCTGTGCGGTTGGGTGTGTGTCTGTGTGGATGGGACTGTCTATGTGTTCGTATATGTGTATATAGGTACTTGTCTGTCCTTCTGTGCTTGTATACCGCGATCTAATATCTACGTCCGTGAAAATATGGAGGCCACGAGGAAAGTCTAGTGATACCCGGAAGGGACCATAAGTATCCTAACACGTCACAAAGAAATAGGTTAGTATCACACAAATATAACGTCTTCACCTATGAAAACTGCGTAAACTCATCACAATAGATAATAGTCACCTGTAGCGCTAACACCATAACTACCAACATTGTAAATCAATATACGTTGTTTCCTATTGGGATTTCACAGAATATTTATTTTTGTTTGCACGGTTTACGAGTTGAAAAAAATCCTATTTGATTTTAAGACGTTGTTTCGACTTCGACATTGTTATTTTTTTAAACAATTTAAATTGACATCGTTGAATTAGGAATTTATTAATAAACTTGTGTACACTGACTTCCCTCATGAATGTCACGGTAATTCACTTCCTTTTTCAGGATATTAACATATCATCTATTCACTTAATTGAAATCTGATATCATTGAAGCAACATTTCGCTGTTTCTAGTGATACGTTGTTTATATTGACCTAAATGATGCGAATACAGCAAAGAATCATACCAAAAGGCAAAATGTTGTTCCAACAATCTGACTAGATAGAGAGCTCCAATCGTGAATGGTAATGAGGCTGACACCTCGAAATCCTACCCTGCACCAAAGTCATCTAATGACGAATATATATTAAGTGGCACGGCTATATTTTTAGCTAGCTTGTTTATATATATATATATATATATATATATATATATATATATATATATATATATATATATATATGGTCATTCAATATATATAGTGATTTGCTTCTAAAAATTAAAATGTATTTTCTTTCAAAATTTGATTAAATAAATAGAAACTCTGTATTTGTTTGGAAGTAGTTTCACCTTGCACCTTTCAGTCATCAAAGAATTGACATCTGGCTGGCCTCACTCCCAGCCTGGTACGGTCTGATTGGCTTCCATTTTGAATCAAATAGATATTTTTGCAAGATCAAAAAAGTTTCTGAATGAAAAAACAACACCTTGTTGAATGATTCTCGCATATAGCAATAACATAATCTTTAAAGATCACTGCCGTCCCTCACAATCCTACAACCTCACCATCAGAAGATTACCTCTCATGAAAAATCAAGTAACTGATAAATCCCGCTAAGACCCATGAAGTTTGATGCAAATTTGACATAGGAAGGACGTCTTTCCTACAGGGTAGAATGGATGAGATCGTAACATTTACTGCTTGTGTACCACCATATGTTTCTAAACACCAGAAGCCGGCTTACAAACTTTGTTACAGGTTGTACAAGTCACATTGTTTGTTCCTGGAATGTGCATGAATTGTCTCTGGTGGGATTTCCAGTGATTGTCATATCCAGGCTTAGACGACAAAATCCGACCATCTGTTTGATATTTCCTGCCCCCCGTGTTCTAACTAACATGACAGGTGTATCTCTTTCGAAGTTGAGTTATAGGCCCGCATAGGATATCAAAATTATCTATGCTATTTTTAATACATGCATAAGTATTAACAGTAAGGATAGATTTCCTACAGGTTAAAATAAATTCTATTTGCTCTTCAGTAACGTTCTTGAAGATCCCAGCATGATCTAAACTTTTTAATAAAAGTACTTTGAAATAAGATGGTAGAAATCAATCATCAACATCATCATGTCGCGCACGCAGCATGGATATCCATGACAATCTCTCGACAACCTTCCCTATTACTCATGGCCCCTGAGAGGTCCTCCGTGCAGCATCCCGAGTCCTTGCATAGTTGGTCAATGTAGGTCCTTAGTGGGCGTCCTACTTTAGCATGTCCATGTGTTGGCTTCCACAGGAGAACGTCGCTTATGAGCTCGTCCCTGCTTCTCCAGCAGTGTCCTGCATGCCTAGTCCGTCTCACCCAGATGGTCTGTGAGATGGGGGCAGGTGACCATATATTTGCTTCTTTGTGGGGTGCTGCTTCCACGACTTGTTCAAGACTGCTCGCAACATTCTTGTACAGGTCCCATCTCAAGGCGCTTTGTTAGGGTCCAGGTGGTACAGCCATACAGCAGTACTGATATAACCACAGCCTTGAAGAATTGTCGCTTTAGCTTGTCAGTGAGATCGGATCTCCATATTACTGATAATCTGTGTGTGGTCGCCCATGCCTTTCCTATACGTGTATTAACATCGCTTTCTATGGATGATATATTACTACCTAGGTAAGTGAACCTTTCCAAATGGTGGTTTTACTTTTACCCTAAATATGTTTAATCACTCTTTGGCATCAAAGGATTCTTTATAAAGATTATAGCTAGAGTGATCTTGCATGTTAAATATGATATTTTTAATAATTTTTTTAAACAAACCTACTTCTGTGTTTGAAGAATTTATTAACCTAGATCGTTGGTTGTCTTGGAAATTTGGTTTCTAGTGTTTAAACTGGCCGAGCCACTCCATTTATAACATATATTGTATAAACAGCTCAGCCAATTTAATCTAATTAGTCATAGAGCAATCTATATATATATATATATATATATATATATATATATATATATATATATATATATATATATATAAATCAAGGAAATGCCCTCCATCGTGTAAGGACTTACAACATTTCGAAAATGACCTAATAGACATGGTCAAAAACATAAAATTCAAAAACCAACCAAACACCTTCCAGAAAAAAATCATCCACGACACAATGAAAATACGCAACTCAAAGAAAATATTCATTTTTGCAGATAAAACAAACAACATATACTCAACAAGCCTGTCCAACTACAAAAACATCACCGCAAACGTAATTACCCAGACATACAAAAAAACCACCGACACCACAAAAAACAACATAAACAAAGAAGCTAAAGAAATAGCAACTAAACTAGGAATCGACACTAAGACAAACTCTCTAGCTGAACAACAGGCCTTCATATCATTCAAAGACCACAAACCTGACTACAGAACAAAACCCACCTTTAGACTAATCAACCCCACAAAATCTGAAATCGGTCGAGTAAGTAAATCCATCCTCGACTCCATCAACACACAACTTACCGAAAAACTGCATCTAAACCAATGGAAGAACACCAAAGCCGTCACCAGCTGGTTCTCAGCCATCAACAACAAAACACAATCCACATTCATACAATTTGACATTACCAACTTCTACCCATCCATCACAGAACGCACACTAGACAGAGCACTGGAATTAGCATCACAACACATCAAAATCCCACAAGAAAACATCAAAATAATTAAGCACTGCAGAAAATCACTATTATTCCATAACGGAGAACCATGGATAAAAAACTAGATAACCACCTGTTCGATGTCACTATGGGAAGTTTCGACGGAGCAGAGGTCTGTGAACTGATAGGCGCACTAATTCTTTCCTCCCTATCATCCGTCATCGACAAATCGGACATGGGCATCTATAGAGATGACGGACTCGTTCTTATAAGGAATCCCAACGGACCAAAAAGTCGACAGCTTCCGGAAAAAAATAACAAACGCACTCAAGATGCTTGGATTTAAAATAACAACACAAACTTACCTAAATTCTGTTAACTTCCTGGATGTTACCCTAAACCTAAAAGAAGGCACATTCGAGCCCTACATGAAAGACAACAACACACCCATCTACATAAACACCTCCTCTAACCACCCACCCTCCATCATCAAACACATTCCTAAATCTATCAGCCGAAGGTTATCAGAAAATTCTTCCAACATAAACATGTTAAAAAAAAACAATATAATATACAATAATGCACTTAAAATAAATGGCCACAAACAACCCACCGAATACAACCCCACAAAACTCAAATCAAACCATAGATCCAGAAACATTATCTGGTTTAACCCACCTTTCAACAAATCAATATCTTCAAATATAGGCAAAATCTTCCTCAACCTCATACGTAAAAACTTCCCACCGAACCACCCCTTAGCAAAAATCTTTAATAAGAACAACTTAAAAATAAGTTATAGCTGCACCAAAAATATTTCACAAATTATTAAAAGCCACAATAAAAAGGTAGAAACAAACAGCAGCAATCCACCACCCACCAATCTATGCAACTGCAGAGACAAAAACACGTGCCCCTTCAATGGTCTCTGCCTACAAAGGAACGCAGTATACAGGGCAACTGTAAAGTATAACACAACCACCAAGCATTACATCGGAGCAACAGAAGGTACCCTGAAGCAAAGATCTTACACACACAAACTATCATTCACTAATATTAACTACTCAACCAGTACATCACTATCCACATATATCTGGAGCCTAAAAGACATGAATATTTCCCCCAAGATAAGCTGGGAGATCCTAAAAATTGCACCCACATACAATAAGTCCACAAAAAAATGCCTCCTTTGCCTCCAAGAAAAACTTTCTATCATCACCCACATACCACATTGCACCCTGCTAAACAAAAAATCTGAAGTACTGTCCAAGTGTAGACATGAAAACAAACACCTGTTGTCGAATTTCGACCCATACACTTAACCCCCCACCACTGCTCACACACTACGCACTACCACCTCGGCACTATTATACACATAACATACTGCATCTTCATAACAACAACAACATAATCTATCACTACCCAACTCCAACCTCACACACCTGCACAAGAAACGTAAGTAAAGATCCTTCTTTTTCTATGCACCCCAGTACTATATCCAAAACCCCTGAAGAATAACCCACCCCCATCTACCTACATATCCCACACCTTCCCCACCTATTCAACCATCCCACTCTGTCCCCATCTACCTGAATATCTCAACACGCACCTATTTATCTGTCTCCCACAACCCATTCACCTATCTATCTTTCTCAATAAATTTCCACCAACACATACACCCATTTATCAACACCTGTTTATTTCTATCTGATTAGGGTATAATCACTCTTAATTAATAACTCCTCACTATCGTGATAATCAAATAAAACGCCCCCTCCCCCATTTACCCACACGACCCAGCATCTTTATTGACACGAAATTAGGGTCTACCCATTGACCAGTTTAGGACAACTCGAAATTAGGGACTACCCATTAACCAGTTTAGGACAACTCGAGTTAAACGGAAATAAATATTTCCGAACTTTGTTTATAAAAATCCCATAAAAAATAAACAATTAAAAATCTTACAAAATAGTTACGAAGAATAATAGTTCATCCAAAGATCAAACTATTCCTTAAGAAAAACCACACCGTTACCTCAATAAATATACGAACCCATCCATATTGCACGCTGCTTTTTAGACAAAAAATACATATGATTA
>CM042139.1:98149333-98171833 GCA_023376005.1 Doryteuthis pealeii | reverse complement strand
TAGAAACGGATTGTCGTAGATAGATAAATAAATAGATAGATAAAGTAAAACTGTTAGTGGGCGATATGGATAAACATGTTGACAGATCGATAGAATAAGATATGTACCTAGATCCTATTTTTCTCTTAATTAACCGATCGCGGAAACTGTTTACAAGTACACTTGCTTCAAAATGGAGGATTTAGTTTTTTCTCGAGGCTAAAAGCTAATATCCTGACAAGAAATGTCAACATTATAATAATTAGCTGACATGATCCTTCGATGATAAACACACATGTTCTCTGCGTCTCCAAATACATAACGACATCTCTTCGGTATATTTGTTCACAACAGTTGTTTAACGTTAACTTTAAAATCTTGGAGTTTAATTGCTTCATTTACAACACAAGCCTGTCGTTATATTCCATTAAAACACATTTTTCTCTGCAATAGTTATTTACTGCTTTTAGACAGTATGGCTTGAGGTCAGTAGTAATGTGCTATAAAAGCTCTAAACTCGGTTGTTAAAAGATTGATGATTGAAAAGATCCTATTTTACTAAGCTTTGTTTAATCTGGTTTTCATGACTGGGTTTAGAGTATCTACAATCCGTAATATTCACCCATACAAATAGTGAATTGGGTAATCCCTGCTTAACTCTGGTGATTTGGTGCCAGGCCTCACTCTATATACTAATTTTCTGACGTATACTTAGTCTCGGATAACTAACTATCCTCTCTTCTCTTTTTTGCTAGTCCCTCTTGGTAGCGCCAGTATAAAGTAGAACATAAAATCACATCAAACAACGTGGTGTATTGCTCTTATCTCTAATAATAAATGCCAATATCAGTATGTCAGTATGTTAGAATTTTTAATTTTACTAGAGGGCGTAGCTCAAGATATCATACCGTTTCAGAATCGGGCCGACTCTGAGAGAAAATTAAAAACATTCTTGGCCAAATACGGATACGTAATGCTGGAATTTCGGATGCTCAAGTTTTAATTACAGTGATTATTTTCGGTGATTTTTACGTAATTTTTTTGCAACGATCTATTTGTGCGATAGAATCTAATATGGACTCAATGTATGAAGTGTAATTTTTTAGGTTAATACTAATCAATAGCCTTTTAAGCTACTTATTTAATAAAATCTGATAGTCTGGTACAAAGGCCGGACATTGTTGCCGAACAGTATTACAATTGTTAATTATAAACAAACACGAAAATATTTCCTTTTAGAAATAAAGCAAACAAAAGTAACATAAGATTTTAAAAAAAAGTATCATTTGTTTACAGAGGTCTAATAAAGCAGAGTGTTACAATTGATAATAACTAATAAATCTGTTTTAGTAGAAAATGCTGTTTTTTTATTTTGTTTCTAGTGTCATAGAATATTCTTTATTTCACATCATTCATAGTTATATAAAAAGTGAAATGATCTTTGAATCTAAATCACATTTTTCTTTCAAAGTTTCCATGCAAAGAATATGAACGAAAAATATAGTTAAAAGTTATCTTAGTTCTCAAAATATTTGCACAATATTTCACAGCGGGTAGAACATACGGCCAAGCAAACGGGACGTAGTATTACATATACACGGTGTAGTTTTCGGAATTTCATAATAGTCGCACAAAGCAGTGAATAGTTTTTTTTAAAAATCGGAACAATTCCTCTTTGTTTTCTTTTGACGTTTTTATTCCTTAATTGTTTCTTTAGTTTTTCTTCAGAATCTACAAGAAATTATCAATAGAATTTGAATCAGGATATTCTGCAGGCTAAAGCCTAATTGTATTGTTTGCAAAGGATTTCATTGAAATAAAACAGTTCTGCACTTAAGCATCCTTTTAGATGAAAACAATTTAACTGGGTTCGGGCAGAATTTGAATAAGGATAAAAAAGAGATATTTTTTCTCTAATATTCATTTACAAATACTTAAATTTTCTAGCAAAAAACAAGTATTGGATTAATTCAAGATAACTTACCACCCCGGGGTTATAACAGTGTTCTGTTCAGTTTTCTTTTCATATGTTTCTGCTTCTATCTCACTGATTTTGTTTTCCTTTTGCATTTATGTAAAAATGAAAACTACATATCAGAGAAGAATAATTCATGCCAAATAGTGAAGAGTGATAACGTCTGTCTATGACTTTGGAAATAATTCCTGTGCCTCTGATATTTTGTCTTCGGTACAGCAGACTCTTTTCCGGGTGCTTGTTGTGTTCTGGAATGCTATTTAATCTTGGAGTGAATATGGATGTTTCCATCTCATAATAATCACATGCTTGTGTCTTATTTTTTATGGGTGATTGCTTTCTTTTATATCTACTTTTACCACGCAAATTCTATTTGATTTTAGCAGGCACATGGTAATGGAAATTAGCATGGTTGTGCATTTTAGTATCCCCCGTTAATTACTTTTTGCACACTCTCCCATCAATACACAGATACGTCGCCACGTAGCGGTCGTCAGAAAAGTCATCCAGCAGGGAAGGTCAGGCTATGACAGGTCATTTATCATAGGAGTAAAATACAAATACTTTGGTACTTGGATTCGTCATCACCTCGCTGTCGTCAGAAAAGTCATCTAGTAGGCAAAGTTTGGCAATGACAGCTAATTTAGCACAGGAGTAAAACCAAACACTTTCGTTAACAACATTTTTTTCCTAGATGTTACATATTGTACTTTCTCTCGAATCGGTTTAAAACACGAAAATCGTAGGGAGTGCTTAAAGGAGACACCCTTTTATCAATGATCTGCTCCACTCCTAATGCAGAAGGACGTTTTCTCTTAAACCCCAGATATTTCAATGTACCCTTCAAAAGCCCATGTTTAATTGCCGAGAATTCGTTTCTCTGTCATCGCATGCCTGTGTAGTGAGAGTAGACTTTATTTCATACCTCGTATTTCTGGCCATGCGTCAAAAAAATAAACTCCATAGATGATTGTATATCTTGTCTATTTAATATGATCCTATTACTTTTTTGCGTAGATTAAGACGTTCTCTTTCCACACTTGAAGATGCAATATTATCTGGAAAACAAATCGAAAAATCAATCTCCATATATATAACTAATAATTGGATATTTCTAAAGAAGGAAGACTCAAATATCGTACAGTGGACCATTTTGGGGTGATATCTTGTATATTTAGTCTTCTATTTCATTAATGCAATGACAATCGTTCATTTCTATTTACACATTGTCTCTGGTGGGTAATACAGCGTGTATCATTGCAAATATATCGATAAGTAGCTAAAGAAGAATAGTTCTGGTCATAATGTTTATTATTGCTACAACTTGTGACAATTGAAACAGAAACATTGATATATACAAGGACTGACATTAAAAACGTAAGACCCTTTTGAATTTCACGGAAACTGTTTTCATTTTCAAAACGTGTAAACGTGAAGTGCTGTTTTCAAATCGAAAAGGGAAATAGCTATTATTTGACAAAGCGTAACCCACCCCAACACCATATAGATAAGCTATATGCTGTTATCAGTATCATCAACAAGTTCATCATCATCATTATCATCATGTTGTGCGGACAGCATATGTTTAAATGAATATATCTCTCTCAATCTCACTCTCTGTCCTCATCCCAATCATCAGCGCTTGCTGGTAGCTATCCTTCGCGGCACCCAGTATCTCTACAGAGCTAATTGGTGTAAGTTTTGGGCTGTCATCCTGCACTGGTGTGTCCATGTGTAGGGATCTCTTATGAGGTCATCATTGCTTTTCCAGCAGTGTCCAGCAATTCTTGTCCATCTTACTTGCATAATCTGTGTGATAGGAGGTAAGTGGCAGGACAGGTGCTTTTTTCGGGGCCTCCTTCCACGATTTGTTCAAGACAGTACACATCATCCGTGTGTTGTTCTCATTAAGATTTTTCTGAAAACGTTATGTTAAAGTCCAAATGGTACCACTATACAATAGCACTGACATGGCTTTAGCTTGGAAGAATTATCACTGTTTCTTGTCAGTGATATCAGATTTACATATGATCAATATTCTATCTATATCTGTCCATTTCTTTCTTATGCGTTAATTGTCATTGTTTTCTGTAGATCAGATATTAGTACCTGGGTATATGAAATTGTCTACTAATTAGAGAGGCTTACCACACAGAGTGGAGATGTTACAAAGTAGATATATTTCCGAAGCACTATTTTGGAAAGGTGGATATGGGTGGGCTACGATTTTTCAAATAATAAATATTTCCTGGATCGACTTGAAAATATTACTTTAAGTCTTTCTCTTTTTTTAGACCGGTCCACCAGGTTTGAGAGAAAGTTTGTTAATCAGATTAGTCCATGAAAGGAAAGGGTTCATCGCAGTTCGACTAGGCTGATCAGAGGGTAGTTGAAGTTTCGGATATGCTTTATCGTATTGTTGAGGTTACTTGACAAAATTGGAACGTGTATAGGCATTGATATAAATTACTGTAATAAAATTTCATATATTTTATAAATATATATTTTTTTTAATTTTTTTATTTATCTTACCATTAACTATTAAATTACTACTGTTTCTATACTGGAAGAATTTCAATATAAACAGATATGTTAATATCATGACATGCAAGTGATGAGACATTATTATCAGGGCATTTGTTAAGGCACATCATCGATGTATAAGTACATTATCTATTCTTTTGGGTAAACAAGAATAGACGTGAAATAACAAAGAATAAAAAAGGGTTTTATAATTCAAAATTAAATCTTGATATTATTGATAATTATCATTAATATCTAATAAAATAAAATTCCTAAGGAAATTAATTGTGATGCTATTATTTCATAATGTGTCAATCCCTATTAAGCGTAAGCTTTAAAAATGTATGATTAGAAACTGAGGAAAAATAAAGAGTTGCTTTTCTTAAGTATTCATAGGGAGAAACAATAATATTGTCACCGATTAAATTGTTGCTATATTCATTTTGACCAGGTTGAATATGTCTGTTGAAGATTTGCCGGAATTATATTTAAATTCACATGTCATATACGTGCGTGTGTGGACCATTTACGTATGTTCATATTTATGTACATTTTCACTTGTGTAAATACTGGTTTAAATATTGGTCATAATTTGGTGTTAGGTTTGATTTTAGATGCAAAGAGAAGAATAATTTTGGGAAATAGAGGAATACATCGGATTGTCATAATTAAAAGGGAAACAGATTTAGAAGATAAACGGACAATTGTATTGCATATATTTAATGTTAGATATTATTACTAGTGCAAATGTATCTTCTCCTCGATTTAAAAGAAACTAAATGCAGTTTATCGGTCAGCAATAGAAGAAAAATAATGTTTAGGAATGAACTGTGTATAAACTAAAAATCTTGTCAAGAATTATCGTCTAACAGGATGCGCTGTAGGCCAAGGTAAGGGATATCATCGAGAAAAAAGGTTTGCGTTTCAACATCATTTTTTTAACAGGCAATGTCTGTGGGGACAGGTTAAGTTCATTACCCCCCACACACACACATATATATATACATATACATACATATATATGTATATATAAATTTGTGTTTGTGTGATGAAAACATATATACATATACATACACATACAGATACAAAGGCATATACACACAAACACACTCAAAATGGCACAAACAAACGGCGCGCACTTTCCATATATTACATTTTAACCTTTACCAAAATAAGACACATATACAGTACTACCTTTACAAAAAGAGTTATACATATTGAAACATCAATAATTGATTAATTGATAGTGGTATTGCGATGGCAAAAAAAGACGGCAGGAAACTTTCTTATTTTCTTATAAAATAATATCATTGCACATTTTTTTAAATTGATTTTGTATCAAAATAATCTAAATCATCTTACATATTTTAAACGTTGTTTCTATTTGCCAATGTTAATTTTAAGTATAAAATTGTTGACGATATCACCATTTCAAAAAGAAATCAATAATGATATGTTAATACGTGCATTTAAACTGATGGTTATTGGAGGGGATAATCGAATCGGTGAACCGATATAAAAATCCTAGACGAGGTTGTTTGTTTTTATTTCGCGTTTGGATAACGCGTAAATCCATCTCTTTTCAGTTATTGTCTTTAGTATCCGTAAGTCAACTAGTCTAGGAGAAGGAAAATACAGCAGTACTCGGCTTAAAATTGTTTTTGTATCGCATTCTTCTCGTGGTGGAGAAGTTGGGTAAATAATAATCTAATTACAAATATACAGAATATTAAAAATAATGAATATCAAAGCTATGATTAGAGCTCTTATTACATAATATTAAAACCAGTATTTCCATAACACTCAATTTTTTCTTATGTTTTTGTTATATAAGGAAAATAGCACAATATTGTAGAAATACATAATGAAATAGAATGTAATTAATTATGTGCTATCATATGATCTGATGTTTATGTTTTTTTTATAAATAAGATTTTTCTTTGGCATAATGAATTTGGATACCTGAATATTTTTAGTGAACTTATTTATATACATAAGCGTTTTTAAAGCTAGCTTGTACCCCAAATATTAGTCCTCAACACAAAGCAGGGACACTCATAAGTCAAGGTATCACTGTGAATGATTTAATATTCCCCCTAACAGATACTGAAAGTCTAAGTGAAATTAAGACAGAAAGGAAAGAGTCTTTACAATACAGACGGATGGCCATTGGGAGAATTATGATAATATAATAATTCAATTAAATCATCCAATAAGACATAGCACACCGTCTTATTCAAGAGGATTCGGGTGAAGTTTTATAACAAATTTTCAGCATCCTGGAAATTCTTCAATTAACATTTTCGGTTATAGAACTTGGTCTTCGAATTACAAGTGGAACCGCAGGAATTCGTAATCTCAAATCGGAGAAAATGCTGCTCTTCTCAAAGTTCCTTCAGTCATTTACACTTAGATAAATCATGTATTTTCTGATTGGAAGTATACTCTGAATTTCAGCGCATTGTTATGTTTGTGTGCAATAAAGCCTGGCCAAATTAAATCACAAATACTCTCGGAAATTATATTATTGTTGAATAGCATCATTTTTCATTTCTTTCAGGGAAAATGTCCGTTGCTAAAATAGATTATTTGCAGTAAGCAATTTAACTGTCGAATGCATCTCGAACTTCTCAGTTTACAAACGCGAACGTTAGAAATGCAACAGAAATAACCATTCGCGATGATTTAAACACTTTCAATTCATATATGTGTGTCATTTGATTGTTGCCCGTTTTCATTTTCTTTCCAAGGCGATCAGGAACACCAATGCATGTTCCTTGGCAGATTAAATTTTCTCAATGAATGGATATGTTATTGTTGCGCTTTTCTAAATTTAATTTATCAACGGTCCACAAATGTAACGTCTTTTCGCGGGACTAATGAGCAATTTATGCCTGTAGTTAATCTAAAGTGGTTTACAAACCAATCGAAATAACTGCGTACCAAGTGATTTCAAATCTGAACGAACTCCTAAGTTACGTTCTGTTGCAGGCCTATTTACTTCTTTTCTTACTTACACTGATCTGTCCCGGTGGTCTATTCTCCTCTGGTTTCTCTCTTCTTTGACTTTCCGGTCTTTGTGTCAGTTCTGATCTTTTTAACGAACACAAAACTTGGGATACATTTAAGACTTCTTTATTCGAGTTCTCTAGTAAACCAACACACGTGAGTGAGAATTAGCAATGTTTAGGGAGACATCTAGTTGAGCTAAAACTAAATTTTCAAACTTTACTTCCTGTTCACACGAATTCGATTGGCCAATCAGTAACTAGCTAACAAGATGAGAAAAACGCCAAGCCATGTCAATCATCGTATAGTTATTCTTAATGCTTCAGTATTTACCAGTTAAAATTTAAATTCTACACTATTGTACATAATCTGTAAGCAATTTTATTATGTAACGGTTCTCCTGTGAACATCTACACACGGATACACCCGTGTTGTCCAACCAGCAAAAACTTACATCAATCAACTCTGCACTGATACAGGATGCCGTGCGGTAGACCTGCCATGAGCGATGACCAATAGGGACATGTGGTGAAAGAGAGCCATGCAAATGCATCCTGTCAGCACGACTTGATAATGATGATGATGATGTCCGAAATTTTTTGTCACAAACAAGCAGATTTTAAAACAGGGCTTTCTCAAAGTAGTCAATTTAGATCAATCGAAAGGGATGCAATTTTGGCAGGGTGAATAAAAGCAGTGGTGATGAATTTACTAGTTTCCCTTTATAATTCCCTTTATGAAAGGAAAGAAAAATAATCGCTGGTCAAGTAGACTAATTGATATATATATATATATATATATATAATATATATATATATATATAATTGTAGAAAAGTTTTTCTCTCTACCATGGTTTCGCTGTTCAAGGTACACCGTCTTCAAACATTTTAGGTAGCTAATCTAATATATAAAAACAGAGATTTTGGTATGTACGTGTCGACGTATAACAAAAAAACGGGAGGTCACTCAGATTCAAAATCTTGCATACACATTGATATCGTTCTAACTAAGAAAAATTCCAAATTTGGTTATTGATTTTTATTGATTAAGGGATTTAATCGATTAATCCCAAAATCACCCAATTTGCGGAACTGTCCGTATATCAGCCCCTCCTGATAATAAAATATTGTCTCTGCCTGCTTATTGTTAAAGCGATAACAGCAGCGAAGTTTTGATTTTAATGAATTAATTTTGCAGTCTAAGCCGTTCAGCTCCGAATTTATGGCCTATTTATGGTCCAGTCTTTAATAATTTTTATATCGTTAGAAAGATAAGAAAATACTCTTTCAAAATATGTAATTTGTGTGAGTTTTTATTAATTGAATCATTTTTTACAGCGAGTTAAAAAATTAAAAAATGGCTTCGGATAGCTACGCGCCTATGATTATTGCGATACAAGCAGTGCAGTCTATAACAGTCAGATCGGAATCTCTTACCTATTTAGGATTTTAATCTTTAAAATATTTATATCTTTAGTAATAAGATGAAATAGTCTTTCTGAATATGTAATTTGTATGTGTTTTTTATATTTATTTTTTTTTTACAGCGAGTTAAAAAAAAAAAATACTACGTATAGGCGATAATACGAATATGGCAGTTCGGAATCTCTTAGTCTTTCTGAATATGTAATTTGTATGTGTTTTTATAGATTAAATTATTTTTTACAGCGAGTTTGTCCATATTATTAAATTGTACAGTACACTCATTTTAATTTTAATTTTTGTAATGCATAAACATTGTAGAAAATCAAAATGCACGCTTTACGGTTACATTATTAAAAAAATATTTTAATCCGTAAATAACAGTATCATGAAAATCAGTTTACGTCGTAAGTACGGTTACATATTTGTATAAATTAAACTAAGATTTTCATTCGAATAAAATGACTTTTAATTCTTTAATTTATTTATTCAATTTTTATGTTAGAGTTTTAAAGGGTTAAAAATAACAATAAGATTGACGAATTTCCTTAGAAACTGTTTTTCTTTTGGTTCGTTAACTAATTATTTTCTCAAACCACGATAAAAAAACAAAAAAACAAAGGTTACTAATATGGACAAAATCCGGTGTTTTATCTTTAGTCAAAGGCCCGACTGGAGATAAGTAGTCAATTATTTGTAAGACGAAATTTATTTCAAGTTTATCTGACAATATCCAGTTATTGGAACATTTAAAAAAAAATTATATGTAAGTACGAAAAATTGTAAGCGCTTTGTTTATCAAAATGACATGATTCGTTAGTAAATTACCCGAAAAGTTGATAAAACAAAACAACTAACAACAACATTTAAATTATTATTCAAAATACAATTTAAAATATTCCTCAGAATTTGCCTTACAAATTAAATTTTAAGTTTTATGATTTTACTCTTTATTGTGAAGACAATAAACATCGCTGAGTTTATAGTGCAACTTTTCAGTTCTGAAAAATTGGCATGTTTAAATAGAGATTTCATAGGTGACATTTGAACTTTTATGAAAATTGATGTTTTGTAATTAATATAAATTTTGTAATAAAACTTAATTTTAACTAGGAGGGTAGGGTTAGGGTTAGGGGGGGGGGGTAGTTTAATGGGAAAATAAATAAATAATCTGGGTTCCGTTCAAGCGGTTCCGATATGGGGATCAATTTACTATAAACTTATACGAGGAAATGAGCACCCGTGAATACTCAAATAATAAAGAACTTTTAAGAATTTTTTTTTCAATCTGATAGATTGGTGTGTAATCGATGATAATCAACTGAAGGGAAAAAATAGATGGGGGGGGGTCAAGATAATCAGGTCCACCAAAACGTTTTTAAACAATGTTTTTAAAATACTTGGTACCACCAATTTTACCCTGTGAAATTTCCCCCCCCCTATATTTAACACTATGAAACTTGCAGAAAAATTAATATTTTCTTGAAAAAATTTTTTCCATTTGAAAGAAAAAACATTAAATAAACTCCTGATGATTCTTTAACTTTTTTTCAGCTTACGGAAATAATGAAAATTATGATTGAAAAACAATGTTTTCATTTTTGCACTGTTAAATCAACTGAAAATTAACGTAGCTAAAAACAAGTTACGATAAGAATTATTTAAAATTCTATGAAAAATCAATTAATTATAAATAATAACAAAATATTTCCGTTTTATTCAAGATGGCCTAAACTGATCAATTGGTTGTCCCTATAATACTATCTTAGGTTTTAGCAAAAATAGATATTGCAATACGAAGAATTTAAATTTTCGATTCTCAGCTTCTTTTTAAACTCAACATGCAATTAAGAACTAAATGTGAATTGTTGTCATGTACAAAATTTAAAACAATAACAAACAAATATACAAACGAATACTTTCAATTTGTTGTATAATAATATGAAATAATTTTAAACTATAAAACAGAAAATACAAATCCTGAAATATACAAATTCTCAATGATTTTAGTTTCAAGAATTATTTTCCTCTTACCCCCTCTCTAACTACTGTCTTCCACTTTCTCTCTCACTCCCTGGTGATCCAAATTTCATTTTAGTCCGGTCATGGACCGGGTACTTTAGCTAGTATTATATATACTTGCCTGTTCAGAATTGTTTACACCTATTTATAACCCCCTCAAAGCTCCCATAAAAAAGCAGAACTTCAATTTAACTACGACTCACCACGAATTAAGAATTATTCAATTCATTTTTAGTTAGAATATTATAAAAGCTCTTAGTAATCTTCCTACGGGAATATTTTTCTAAATATCTTTCAACACATATATCATCTTCCAATAAAAATCATTAACTTAAAAAAAATTACATTGGGCGACAATATAAGAATTAGTATGAAATTTTCTGAGTCTAGTACCATATACTATATCAATACAATATCAGCCAAATGGTATATCATTTCACAGTCCCCTTCAATCAATGAGGATATTTTTTCTACATAGATGTTGCTTTTCAAGATCAAACACTGTGTTCACCTTCAATTGAATTGCCATGTACTATGTAGAAAAGTAAACATAAAGTATGTATATTGATTTTTTGAAGATCTGATGTGCTTCTATGATCTGATGAGCACTGGAGTTTTAATAAGCTCCAAAAACATGCTATCGAAGGCTGGAACTGAAAAATATAAAAAAGAGCTCCCAAGATTCCTCGGTACCAGGATCAACAAAATAGAACATGCAACTACATTGACTTTGAAGTTTCTGTATAATCAAATACATACACATGATATGTTTATTAAGTATTATATCGATTGTTATTGAATATTTTTACATTATTTATTACAAAGAAAAAAATAGGATTTATATATAATGAAATTGAAAATCATCTGGCTTGAATAGCTTTTCTTGATTTTTGTTTTGTTTCGTGTAAATTCCATGGGTCCCGCTAGTATATATACATGTATACCCATAGACACCCACGTGTGCATGCACACGTGCACGCACACACACAAGCACCCTCACCCTATATATATATATATATATATATATATATATATATATATATATATATATATATATATATGTATATATATGTATATATATATATATATATATATATATATATATATATGTTAGTTTTTCAAGCTGTAATGGTTACACTGGTTGGAAATTGATATAACAACAAGGATGATTCTGTTTGCATTTCACTAATCATCGGGGATGTTCTTAATTCGACTATTCTTCCTCCAGCTATAAGTAAACACTTCTTACTTAGTTACAATGTCATTATTCCATGACCAATTATATCAAGTCACAAAATCATTTAAAACACTATTTTAAACGGGCCTATTTTATCTATCTTAGGGACCCTAACATGTATTAAAATTTGTGATAAATGTGGGTTTGTGTGTAATAGCAACACTCAGGAATGGAACCTCACCACCAAATGTAAGTAAATTTGATATCCTATGCATTTCTCTACAAAGTAATTAGGTTTCGATAAAGATACCGGCTGCGTGGTGCAGTTGATATCTAAGAATATATTTGGATGAATTACAATGTCATCGTATAAAATATATTATTTCTATGTGTTAGCCTTCAGTTCTAAGTCAGATTCAATTTAATCATTCAGTCTTTGACATGTACTAATTCGTCGTCTGGAAAATACTTCGCTGGGCTTTATCGTGTTTTTAACGTCTGAATGATGAAATCCGAAAACTTCCAAGTGATGCAGTTCACAAAATAACCCGAGGGATGGCAATTTCCTTTAAAACTGGAGTAAAAAGATAATTTCTTTTCGACTGCAAATGACATTGATACTAGAGAAACAGCAAGAAAAAAAGAATAAGCTTATTTACTAAAAGCTTTCATCAGATATTGTGCTATCCATTGCATATTTTATTATTTATACCACAGTTCTCTAATTATCAGACATAAGCATTCATAAATTGATTAAGAAAATGAGTCAGTATTCCATGAAGAGTTTATATAATTTCATTTATATCTATGCGTGTTGAAAGTCTCAATAAATATATATTACCTTGAATAACTTAGTTTAATAAATATCAACCAATCTTTAAACTATAACATATGCCAGGTAATTGAAATTAAGTAAGGGGAAATGATAGCTCCATTTAACTGCATTTAGCTAATGTATTACCATCAGTTACTTGCTACACATACCTTTTCGAGCTCAGTTCTTATTACATCAGAATGATGCTTTTTAGGATGGAAATTTCAGCCTATAGCTAATTTTATATCCGGAACAGCATAATTTTGACGTTTTATGAAACGAGTACGAAAAGACCTGTGTAGCAATGACAGATTCGCTAGTCTTAAAAATGTGTCTACATTTACTATTCCTTTCACTCAAATCTCTTTCCAAGAAATGGCTACTTCCCCTATCTGATGTCCTCACCATTCATTTTTCTACCTACTCCTTTCCCTTCTATCTCTTTCCTTTTCTCCCCAAAGATGTCTCCTATAAACAATCAAATTCTTTCCCTCACAACAAAACCTACCCACCTACCTACTTTCCCCTTCTATAAAACACTTGTATGATCCTAATGATTCAATAAAGGCTTGAAGAAGCGGAACTTAATGTTCCAGCAAAATATATTACACATTTTTCTCTGAGTTTTGTTCTTTTATTCCTTATTTTCCCTCATATATATATATATATATATATATATATATATATATATATATATATATATATAGATAGATAGATAGATAGATAGATAGATAGGGTGACAAAATGTTTAGATTTTGTCACTATGGTAATTCAATTAATTGGGTCAATATCCTCGCAGTGGAGGAAATTTATATGTAATTTTTGTGGTTTTAATGAAGAACTAATTCAAATTTGTCTGATGCCTGTCACTAAAAGACTTATCTTGGTACACTCAAGATATAATATGCTGGATCCCAACCCACATCGGAGTACAGGATGTCGAAAAAGCTGACAGCTAAACTGGCTTTTGATTTGACCCCCAACAAATTCAAAATTCCATATACTGATTTTAAAACTAAAATTAACAGATTTCACCATAGAATATGGCAACAGCGCTGGAATAACAACATTCCTAATAAACTCTTCTTAATCAAAACTACTCTGGGAGACTGGAGACTAGACTTAAGAAAATCTAGTAAGTAGCAAGTTATTGTGTTCCAATTACGCATTGGCCACACAAAACGTACGCACTCCTTTATACGCAAAGAAGTACAACAATTACCTTACACCGTTAAATATTTACTCATTGAATGTGGGACTTTTGATCACATCAGAAACCGTTTTATAATGCAAATAATATGAAAGATATATTTGAAAATGTCAACATAGATAACATTCTGTCCTTTTTGAGGGAAATGAAATATACCATAGAATTTAAGCATGAGCTTGATCAGTACCATACAATAGTAATCGCTCAACATGATCCTTAACAATGCTAACACATCGCTAAAACCGTTACCTACAAAAGTGTAAATATAGATACAAGATATATATTATTTCCTAACCTCTTAGCAGGAAAACACCGCTACCAAGTGTCGTATAACGAAAACATGATAAATGAATATGTTTGAGGATGATACGTAGAACTGATTGCATTGCAGTCGCAAATATTAAAAAACGCATGTCTAAACAGTTGTTACATAATGGCCGTCCCAGCAACTATATTTGTGGCCTTGTGCCAGACTCGGAGAAACCTTAAAACAAAAATGTATTCCCGATTCTCTGATACCTTGGGTGGCCTTTGAAGAATCACCGAAAAATAAATAAAAAACTTAAATGAGAGTTTGGTGACGGTAGGTCTGCTTTTAAGGAAAATCCAGTCTTTTCGACGTCCAATGGTTCTTTGATCTAAAAGGCCGTGAACTCTATTTGACCAGAATGATTCGAAGGAATTGAATATTCTATTCTTTCGAGAACGAACTAGATGGTCCAGGAAAAGAACTTTCGAGAAGATTCTTTTGACGGACTATATAAGAAACCCGAGTCAGTCAGTTAGAAGAGTCAGAGGAGATCAGAGCGAGTGACACAGTCGACTGGAGAGGCAGTGATCGAGGGTTAGTTGCTGAAGACCAAAAGCGCTGGCCTGTTATTATTGTTAAGAAAAGCTTGTCACCGAGAAGTTTACTAAGAACTAAACCCGAAGTTGAAACCAGTTAAAGAATACTCCGCATTAAGTACAAATATTATTAGGCTTGACTCTCTCTCTCAAAAAGTGCATGGAAGTTTTATTCTAATAAACTTCTGAAAAATAAACACGGTATTATAGTCTTCACTACGACGAAAGATACTATGATAGTATCGTGAATGGGACGACCATTAGACACCCGTGGAGAAAGCCAAATTGACCGTGACTAAAAACCAACGGTCGTGAAACGTGATACCTCTTGCTGGACGATAAATGAAAAGGCACGCGGCGTGCGTAAGGTGATACTCCCTGACTAAGAAGTGTGTGGAAGAATTTTGGGGCTTGAAGGCTGACTACTAGAGATTCTGCGTGGAGTTGTAAACAAACCTGAGAAGGTTACATGCCTTGCGAGCGTCCAGCGACTTGACTGAATTTAATAGTGCCGTGCATTTTGAGGCACTGGAAGACGCGGTGAGAACAACCCACTACGTTACATATGTCTATTTAGTGCCGTGAAAGAAAAGTCGCTAAGTTACACAGTTTTTTATGACTTTAGTATTAATCTATACACATTTTTAATCACATGCAGTTTCATTTGGTAATTATGTAAATGAAAATGTGCGTATTTGCCCTTTTTACATAGAAAATAGGTTAAATTCTAAATTTAATTACCCAGTGTACAAAAACAAGGTTTAAATGGAATTATCTCTGTTTTCTATACTTTTAAAATACAAGCAATTAAGAAATAACACACAAAATTCAGAAACAGAATTAATGTGACTTACTTTAATTTTTGGTTTACCGTTAAATATGTTCACAGTTCTTCTTTTCTAATTTCTTTGTAGGCGAAGAATATATTGATTACACCCCCGTATCTCTAGCATAAACATGTGTGTTCTCTTTTTAAATTCCTTTAATATCCAATAAAGGATTGTTAATCGGATGTTTAAACTCAATAGGGCATGCTATCTCATTAAAATCCCGCAGGGTCTTCTGTCCTCAAGTCTGTGTTTTCATGCACACAAATAGACACTCAGAGAGAAACACGAGTGCGTGTGTACATGTTTTTATGTCTATGTGTGTGTAAAGGTAAGAATAAACACGCATCTTTTTATGCTTAATATTGAAAGGAAAATAAATCTCCATGGGTTTCTCTATTTCAATTAGACGTGTAAAAGCATGGACAATGGAAGGGCCTCTGGGGGATATGTTATAAAATGTACTTTCAGTGCCTGCTTGCGTGGATTTGAAAAGCGGAGATACAACCGCTGAGAAGAGGTTATTTTAAAGTTTTATGAATAATGAATAGAAAATATATAAAAAAAGGGACACCCTTGTCCTCTGTAACAGCAATTGTGAATATAATACAAACATGTCCCGACGGTATTATCATTGGTTTTTGAATAGAAGTGTCAAGAAAATTTGCTGAAGAAATATATTAAAAAAAAAACAAGTTTACTAGCCAGAGGCTGTGAAGAGTTGTTTATATTCTTCTGCTTATGAGTGATTTTTATGAAGATAATTCGTAAGATATATTTTTTTAATATAGAATGAGGAGTGATGTTTAAGAATATAAGATAATAATGAGGAGTAATATTTAGGAATAATATTTAGGAATAATATTTAGGAATAATATTTAGGAATAACATTGTGTAATAATGAGGAGAATATAAAATTATAATGAAGTGTGTTATTTAGGAATAAGATATTATAATGAAGAGCAATGCTTAGGAATAATATCTAGGAATATATATGAAATATATTTAGGAGTAATATTGAAGGGTAATAATAAGATTATAATGAGTTTGGAGGTAAATTTAGCGGGCATGTATGTTTGTAGACGTTTGTGTAGTATCAAGAGCATAGCTAGACCATTGAAGAAGGGTGGCATTTTTAATAGATGATTAACAGAGATAAATATTTCTTGATGTGAATGAACTGGTTAGTTTTTTTTAACGTACGTAAAATAACCAGAGGTCAGTAACTAAGAATATCATTTCCTAAAGTACTTAGTTCTAGGAGGTCCACCCGAGTATATTTCCAGAATTCAGTCCCATATATTCAAGGAAGTAACCATGAGTTGACCAAATGATTTGCAGCAATAATTGATGTAGGTGAATTAATATTAATATTTTCGTGAACATTTGACAATTTATAGATTTTCATAGAATTTTGATATGTTTATGTAGTAATGATACTGATTATAAATTAAATAGTTACTGATAAACTTACTTAATTCCAAAAATGACTGTGACGTAAACAGTGACGTGGTTTCGGGTACATGCAAATAGAGACTGAATATTTTTTTTATTAATAGATGATACTGTTACATAATCTCTGCGGTTGCATAAGGTTATTGTCAATCCCTTGTATTTCTAAAGGGATGGCCCTTTTCATATCACGGGCGGGACTTTCCATGGAATAGTATAGAAAGCCCGCGAAATACGTGAAGTCACGTGGGACATGGTTGGGCCCTCAGTTTCAGTTTGACGTCGGGCAGAGAAGATGTCCTGCCTTAACTGGAACTCACTGCATACGCGCGCTATGCTGGTCAGATGTTTAGTTACATGAAATATTTTTAGTTAAGTAAATAAAAGCTTTGTGATTAATGAATGTCTTGGTAACAAGACTGATATAGAAGAAGAAATGAGTTAAGTGCGACCGACCACCAAGAACAAGTCCAAATGTTAGAAGAGACGCTAGAAGAATACGTAAGATAGAAAAGACGTCAGGAGAAGAAAAGAAGTAAGTAAAAGAAAAGGGTATACAACAATATCACTCAATTAAATACTTAGGAAATGCTCTGTAGGCTACAAATTCAAAAAAGCACACGAAAAAAATTAATCAATATATTTGCTGAAATGAAAAAGAATGAGAAACACTTTTACAGATTATAATAAAATACAGCACTGATATAGAAATTTGGGATAGAAAAGTGCATCATTCTAATAATGAAAAAGGAGACAAAGAAAAGTAACGAATAGAACGAGGAAAGAATAAGTAAGAAAAGATTGCCTCATAAAAACAATTCTCGAAACCAAGCTCTGTAACAGAAATCTCGTTAACGGAATACACCCGTGGACTGTCTCTCTTGTAAGTTACTTTAGACCATTCCTAAAATATACAAGGGAGGTACTCCGACGAATTGATCAAACGACAATGACATTGCTGACAATGCTCCAGACATTGCACCCGAGAGTTGACATAGACTATATGTGTTATGTAAAAAGGAGGAAGAGGATTCACCAACATTTGTGTTTGCGTAACAATTCGACGACTCGAAGAATACGGTAAAAAGAGCAATGGAAGACTAATTACAGCAACCAGTTACAGCAATTGCATCATATAAACAAACGGAAAGAATAGAAAACAAAAATAGGGGAGATAAACAATTACATTGCTACATCTAGCCGAAAATTGGAAGAGCTTGCACATGTGAAAACCAGGATATTTCTAAGAAAGGAAAACCTCAAGAAAGGAACTAAATCCCCTACAATAGTGGCACAAAATAATGCAATGAGGATCATTTATATCAAGTCTAAAAGAGAAATTCCGTAATAGAATAGCACCTGTGGATTCTGTAGTTACAGAGACAAAAAGATTAAGATATTAAGCGAATGAAGCAAACTAGCATAAAGGGATGTTGAGGAATTGTACAAGAGATTAAAATTTGTCTCTAATACCAAATGCTATATAGGGTTAACTTTATGTCTACGCTATTTGAATGATATTGAACCCTCTTTACTTACAAAATATACCGAATTATAATATATATATATATATATATATATATATATATTATATAATAATATATTATACTAGTTAGGCAGCGTTTCTTCCTTAAGATATACTTCGTATATTAATAATAACAATGATAATAACACTAATAATAATAACAAAAACATAATTAGAATAAAATAAAACAAATACAACCCCTATATGAATAGAATACAAGCTTAATCGAACAACCTATTGTTGTTATGTTATTTCCCTACCTCTGAAGATGGCCCGTGACAAGGCGGAAAATACTCGGAAAATAAGCTATGAAATAAGAAATAAGAAATAAGAAATTTATTAATCCATAGTAGTACAAATTATTAAAAAAAATATAAGTAAAAGAAAAACTTTATTGGTTTAAAATACTATTGAAGGGAGGCCATGCCTAATAGCGTGAAGCTAATCCCATGGACATGACCACCCTTGGACGTTCACAGGAAACAATACATGAAACACACAACGTAAACATATACATATATATCATGAGACAAATTAGCCGTGTGAGAATCTAAATGCAAATCTGTTGTTTATAAGAGGCAATAAAATGATTTTTCAAAAGTGTTTTAAGGACAAAATAATTAACTGAAACAAGCTTCATCTTTTCTTTATCAAAAATAACGACTGAACAGTATTCCAAGAATTAATTGAAATAAAACGAATCGAGTTATGCCCAAAACTAACAGTGTTGATGATAGGGAAATTAAGCAAACCAGATTGGTCAGCAAGAGTGACATGAGCATGGGTGAAGTCAACTGCAAAAGCATTCTGAACAGAAACAGGCATTTTATTGTGGAATAGTTTATGTAAGAACAAAATATTTTCACAATGGACCATATCAGAAAATTTGAGAATCTCCAAATTTGCATACAGGTTGTTAGATGATGTCCTAGGAGGCACAAAGGACATAAGTCTCACAGCAAAGTTTTGAAGAACAGTTATACGATTAATCAAAGTTCCGCCATTAGGCTGACCCCAAATTTGATTACAGTATTGGAGATGGGAATGGAAAATGTCATAATAGATCAGAACATTTAGTGGCACAAAATGACGAAGTTTAGCTAGAGCTGCATTAGCCCTTTTGAGTTTGAGCACAGTGCTATTGATCTGAGATTTCCAGCTTAGGTCAGAATCAAGTAGAACACCAAGATATTTAATACAGTCACTAGGAATAAGCCTTTTACCATTGATAAAAAGCTTAAAATCATAATTCATGGTTTAAGAGCATGTTTGAAAATGATGTATTCCGTCTTAGAGGCATTAAGAGAGATTTTATTGGCATTTAGCCAATGACAAAGAACCTTGAGATCCAAATTCATTTGTTTGGCCAATTGCTTCAAAGAACCACTGAAATGAATGAGGTTGGTATCATCGGCAAAATGATGAACCTGGGAATAATTAATAGCACAATTTAGATCATTAATATAAATCAAAAATAGAAGTGGTCCTAAAACAGAGCCTTGTGGAACACCATGCCTGATAGGATTACCAACCGATGAAGCACCGTTAAGAGAAACAAATTGTTGACGCCCTGTTAGGTAGGACCTAAATAGGGAAAGAGAACTACCACGAATTCCATAGTGAAAAAGTTTTTTAAACAGTATATCACGGTCAACAGTATCAAAAGCCTTCTGGAGGTCAATAAATACTCCACATGCATATTTGCCTTTGTCAAGAGCATCCATAATTTTTTGAGAAAGGTTTAAAAGGATTTGAGAGGTTGAGTAACTCCTTCTGAAACCAAATTTTTGCTTATACAAGACCTTGTTTGTTTCAAGAAACCCATATACAGGTTTGTATATGAGTTTTTCATAAATCTTATCAATATTAGAGAGCAGAGATATTGGTCTGTAATTAGTAAGTTCCAATTTGGATCCTTTTTTATGAATAGGAATAACCTTGGCAGTTTTTAAGTTAGATGAAAAAATGCCAGAAGTGAAAGATAAATTAATGAGGTTCGAGAGAGGAACAGATAATTCAGTTTTAACAAGAGGTAGAATTGGTGAGGGGATACTAAAAGGTCCAGAAGACTTACTATTATCAAGCGTAGAAATGCAATGAAGAACTTTAGTATCATTAGTTAGTGAAAGAAACATAGAATTAGGAACAGGATTTTTTAAAAATGAGGAGAAATCTTTAGAAGTAAAAGGAATATTATTCCTAATGTTATCAGCAATTGATATAAAATAATCATTAAAAGAACTAGCAATTTTTACTGGGTCAGTGACAAGTGAGTTATTTATGTTCATACAAATACGAGAAGCAGAATCAGAAGAACGAAGAGAAATGATAGATTTAACACCTTTCCAAATATTGCCAATATTTTTTTGGTTATTACTAAAATATTTATTGAAATAATTACACTTGCTCAGACTACATAGAGACACAATTTTATTCCGGTATCTTTTAAAGCTTTCCAGCAAGAGGGATTTAGTGACCGGATCTTTCTCTTTTAAAAAACATTTATGGAGGTGATCCCTTTTAATTATGGAAGTAAGGATACCATTAGTAATCCAGGGGTTGGATTTTGATCTCCTTTTCTTATTGCATGCTTTTCTTAATGGAGCATATCTGTCCAGAAGACCCTCAATACAATTTAAAAAATTATCAAATGATAAATTGGGATCCTCAGCCCCCAATTGCAGGACAGTGTCCCATTTCATGCTACGGAGTTCGGCTAGAAAAGCAGCATGATTAAAAAAATTCCAATCACGAGCAAAAATACATCAGCCAATTTTCACCTGATATAGTTACATCAATCCGGGAACTGGAAAGGACCATGAACAGGATCTGCCAACAAAATGGCTGCGCAGTTCAACAATATATATATATGGGAGTAAATATGTAAAATAAATCCGACAATATAAAGAAAATTTGAAAAAACAAGTGTTCCGAAAATGGGATGAATTTAATTATCGATGTTTAAACATTTCGGTTTCATTAAACCTTCCTCAGGGTGTATCTTAGGGTGAAGACAATGATGGATGTTTTTATAGGTGACAGGAGATGAAAACTTTTTAGTTATGTAACTGTCTTTCATCAGCGTTATATTTTTGAAAGGCAAGTCATGATCCACGCGTTTTCGGAACACTTGTTTTTTCAAATTTTCTTTATATATATATATATATATATATATATATATATATATATATATATATTATATATTATGATAGATAGATAGATAGATAGATATATTTATATATAAAGGTATATATAAAGGTAAATACAGTAGTTTAATAGTTTGGTATTACAATAATTACAGCATCACACTCTCAAAAGAGCAAAGGATGCTTGGTTAAATTCCACCAGTCTCCATTCGACTAATTTTGGGAGTTTTGCTCAGCTTTATCGATTTCAGGATATTACGATGTCTGGCTGCCGATGGCACTTCCGAGACGCCTTTCTTCACTATTGGCAGTGACAGAGGATTAAACACGGGCGATTAAATTTCTGTAATGGTTCCAGCCTTCGTCGAAGAACTTGTGAGGGCTTGGTTATTTCTCAAAAGAGGACAACCACAATGGCGGGACGACACTCTTAAACTTTTTTTTCTTCCCGCTCCGTTTCTCGAATGATACGAAACGCCATCAGCATTAGACAATTGTTCTCAGTGTGTGCTCACATTGGCGCCTTCGAGTGCAATGAAGCAGAAATAACTGACGCTGCCGGCGCGTCACGTTC
>CM042139.1:98134333-98144333 GCA_023376005.1 Doryteuthis pealeii | reverse complement strand
TAGAAGCCAGCACATGGGCACGACAGTGTAGGCCGTCCAGCATAGACTAATATTGGTCAGATCTGCGCAGATGCTGGATACTGCGCGGAGGATCTGCCGGGGGCAATAAATGATAGGGACGGTTGGCGAGAGATTGTCGTGGATATCTGTGCTACTAGCCCGACCAGATGATGATGACATATACTGATAGTATATAGTAGATAGTGTATATACTTGTTTCGTTAAAGAAGTGTGTGTGTATGTGTGTGTTTGTGTGTGTGTGTGTGTGTGTGTGTGTGTGTGTGGTGTGTGTGTGTGTTCGTGAACATGTGTGCCTGCGTGTGTGTATTTATATTATGTAAGCAAAATACTGTTGAAATGCAATGTTCATACTGGTTAAACATTTTGGTTTAAATACGATATATCTGATTCCATTTGTATACAAAAATAAACTTATATTGAAAGTCTTTCTTCTCATCAATGCCACAAAGAATTTTTCGATGAAATTCATACAATCTGAAAATGATTTTCATCGTGTGTAAAATAAATTTTACGTATGTCATCTTACTTAGAGGTTAGTGGATATTCATCTTTTGAATCCACTAACACGTTCTGAATAATAGATTAAAAGAAAAATTGCTGATGTTAATTACTTTTATGCATTTAATGACTTCTTAAGAACAGAATGATGTTTTATAAAATACTGTTTCAAAAAAGACGGAAATAAAATAGTTCGATCTGATAGGCAGATTAGCAAGAATACACCAGTCAAAATAAAAAAGAAATACGTATGTGAACTGACATTAGTTATTTCACGCTATTTTAACTGTGGAAATTGCCAAACAAGTGTTATATAATCGCTGCCCCTTCAGCACCTATATTTGTGGCCTTGTGCCGGACTTGGAAAAGAACCTTAGAAAAATGTACTACCGATTATCTTAGATTACTGGGTGGTCTTTGTGGAATCACCGAAAAAGGTAGTTAGGATAGATAACATCTCTTTAACGAGAGAAAGCAGACGATAAGTCTGGGATTAAGGAAAAAACAGTCTTTGGGACTCCAAGAAGCCTTTGATGTTTAGGTTAGTGAACTCTGATCGACCAGTGAGATTGGAACGAATGGATTGAATCGAAAGGTCTCGAACGTTCTAGGGTGGAACCTTCTGGAGGATTGTTTGGAAATACTATTTAAGACCCACGGATAGGATCACAAGAGGTCAGTTAGAGTTGGATTTGGAGTGAGTTGGAGTTAGAGCCAGGAGGCGTGCGTGGCAGTACGGAGTTAAGCTGTGGTCGCTAAAGACGATAAGGAAAGGCTAAGAAAAGCTTGTTCACCGAGAAGTTTACTAAGGACTAAAAACTCGAAGTTGAATCCAGTTAAAATACACCTCTTGTTAAGACAAAGATTATTAGGGGCTCTCTCTCTCTCAAAAGTTGTAGGAACATAATAAACCTTTGAGAAGTAAAACCTGGTGTTATTAGTCTGCTCTATTTACAACGAAAGAAATCATTTTATGAATGGACTCACGATACAAACAAGATAGTAAAAGTCACTATCGCAAAGAAATCGTACTCATGAATGAAAGTCATTAAAGTGTAAACTTGTCAACACGTCAATTGGCCGTAACGAAGGAGCACGCGGCGTGCGTAAACGTGATACCTTTCCCTTGACCATAAACAAAAGAAGGGAGGAAGAATTTTGGGGCTAGCTAAGACTGACTGCTAGACCTAGACCCGTGTCAGTTGTAAACAAACTGCTGTGCGTACGAATATACGAGTAGTAGTGCCGAAGAAGAAAAGGCACTAACGTTAATTACGAACTGGTACCCCAACGTAATAGATCCCTAACTGGTCCCACTACGTTACGTATCGCTAATTAGTGCCCACGTAACATATAGCTAATTAGAACCCAATACGTTACACAAGACTAGTTTTTTTTAAATATCTTATTCTCTACAAAGGGATTTTTTGTTTTCAAAATAGTGTTTATATCACATATGATGCATTTGTTTTATAGAGTATATAGTAGATTTTTTACCGGGTCATTGGCAATGGCTTTATTATTAAACTAACATATCTAAACAAATATTATTGTTATCTAACACAAACACGCACATATATTAACAGATATCAAACACACACACACACGTATGGTTATCATCAGGTTCCACAGAGAGCACGGGTAACCATGGTTCTCTCTCTCGCTACCGTCGTTATCAGTCTGTGAAATCTTCGGAACAGCATTCAGAATTTGTACCAAAGTGCTTGATGTACTTTTACTTTTACTGGCACGTCAATTTATAAGTGTCCTCAGTAGAACGTTACTAATGAGTTCGTCCTTGCTTCTAAGTGCCCAACATATAAGTGTGTAGGGTGTTTCAGTTACGTAAAGGCTAACTTGATGGATTGTTAAATTATAGTGGGCAAGTTCAAGCACCATTCGCGTTATTTCATTAATTTCGGACAAATAAACTTGTGGATGGTATAACCCCGAATGCTGAAGACTAGGGATAAAATAGTACCACTACTGTTCTTTTACAAGGATGACGTTGACATTAAATACCCTTGGCGGTTGATATTGGATTAAACAAAGAAATTATATATATATATATATATATTATATATATATGTGTGTGTGTGTGTGTCTGTGTGTGTGTGTGTGTGTGTCTGTGTGTGTGTGTGTGATGCGTGTATGTATGTCACGATGGCGGTGGAAGTCGAAGTGGTGGTATTTCAGTCAGAATTTTAGAATCAACTTTTCAAGTCAGTTAGGAAACATTCTCTTTTTCGATGGACTTTTTATGCATTTGAAGTCGTTTTATAATTTACAATTAGCATAGCAGCGTTTATCTAATTTGAAAAAACAAATGACAATGTGTTGATTTAATATGAATATTCAAAGTTTATATTCTATGCTGCTTAAAAATTGAAAGGATTAAATTTGAAATATTTCAATCCAAACTGGCAAACATTTCTTCTGATGTTTGTTACACAAAAGGCAGCGCAATATTAAAGTCATCAGAAAATAAATGAAATAATTAATTCTGTCCGAGAATTCTCATTCTGTCGGTTACATTTATTTTTGGAAATGTTCATCATGTCTTTTCCTTTCATTTTTCTTTCCATTCCTCGGGTATTTTTCTTTGTTAGTTAATTCTAATTTTCCATAAAATTTCAATTACTTCTTTTGCGCTGAATTGTTGTAAAGCGTAATGATCAGTTTTGTCGGCTTTAATCGCATGCTTCATTTATCTTATGTTCTATTGGCAATCAGCCTATCCCTCTCCACTTCTCATAAAATATTTCCCATCGGATTTCAAACGATTAGAATTAATCAATTTAACAAATTAGTTAATTTAGTAATTGTCTCCCTAATAAAGCTTTAGTATGTTAATTTAAAATGCTCGATCGATAAAGTGTAGTTATTGAATATTTGTGTATTTACAATGATCATAGTTTTGATATTGTTTCGTTTTATTTGAAATCTAAATAAATGCTTATTGTTATGTAATGTTGTATGGGGAAGTCGCTTATTCAGATTAGGACATATTTAAAAAAAGTTCTATGCAATGAACAGGAGGAAAATTAATACAAAAGGTTGAGGAAACAATTAAATCAAAAATAATTATTTAATTGATCCAATTTATATTTAATTATAAATAGGTTGTTCTTTAATTTATCTGTTTAATAGAATATCAACTCCTTTTAGTGTTATTCAATTCTTACATTTGATTAATTTCAAAATGTCTGATTACAATCATAACTATACTTCCACATACATACGTATATATATATATATATATATATATATATATATATATATATATATATATATATATATATATATATATATAAGACTAAGATTTTGGTATGTACGTGTCGACGTATAAGTACAAAACGGGAGGTCACCGTGATTCGAAATCTTGCATACATATTAATATCCTTCTAACTAAGAAACACGCCAAATTTGGTTATTGATTTTTACTAATTAAGGGATATAAGTGATTAATTAAGCGAAAATCACCCAATTTGCAGAACTATCCATATACCAGAACCTGCTGATAATAAAATATTTTCCGCTGGCTGACTTTTTTTCACAGCGATTTATAGCGATTTACAGCAGAAATGTATCAGTTTAGCGAATACATTTCGCAGTCTAAGCCGTTCTGCTAGGAATGTATTACCTATTATTGGACCAATCTTTAAAATATTTATATTGTTGAAAAGAAAATAATATAATCTTTCTGAATATGCAATTTTTATGCGTTTTTATTAATTGAATTATTTTTTACAGCGAGTTAAAAAAAAGAAAATTGGCTTCAGAGAGCTGATATGTATAATTTTTTTTTCGTTCTAAATTTCAAGAAAAAAAAACAAATTCTTTTTTTTTCGCCTATTTACTGCTCAATCTTCTTTAAGATATCCATATTGCTCGAAAGAGAATGGGATAATCTCTCTAAATATGTAATTTGATTGAGTTTTTATCAATGGAATTATTTTTTACAGCGAGTTAAAAAAATTATATTTTGTTTCAGTCAACCTAGAATTCGTAGTATCATTTTTTCATACTTAAATTTTAACATAAAATCAAATCTTATTTATCGCATATTTATGTTTCTATCTTTATTTCGTTAGTAAAAAGTTATTTCTAAATTATGTAATTAGTTAAGTATGTCTTTTTGTACATTGAATTATTTTTAAAACGAATTAAATAACAAATCAAACTAAAACACTTAACGACAAGACAACTCAACTTTGTTTTTTATAAATTCCCGTCGTTCGTCAATTGTAAACAAAACCTTTTTTTTATTTTTCATAATCGCGTTAATTTATTTATTTTAATATTAGAAATACAAATAAAATCATGATACTAATGTAGAATAGTGCGCAAGAGATAATACCATTAGATTACCTAATACATTTGACGGACATACATGAAAACTCAAATGGTTATCAAATTTATGATATAATATACTTTACTATAATTATTATAGTAAAGTATACTATATTCGATCGGCTATGTTTTGAATTAATAATGTTATCTTTTTAAAGATTATTTATCGTTTTACTTAAATTTGATTACTTTATTTAATTCTTTTTTTCTTTTTCAAATATTAATTTGAAGTTTAGCAAATTGTGTATGCAGAGTGACCCAGAAAAAAAAAACAGAACCCACAAATTTTGTAATAAAACTGTTAATTTTAACTAGGGGGTTTTAGGGGTTAGGGTTAGGGGTGGGGTTTAGTGTTAGTTTAATGGGAAAATAAATGAATAATTTGGGTTCTGTTTTTTCTAGGTCACCTGTAATATGTTTTCATTTTCCGATCGATTCGCAAGTTTAGCCATATGATGTCATCCCCTCAAATCTGACGAAAAGAAAATTTCCTGACCTCCCACCAGGCAGGATTAAATTAAGATTGTTTTTACGTGTTGAATTTTATGGGTCAACCTTCGAGGACCGAACTCGGTATTCAGTAGTAATAGATCGGCAAACGATTATTAAACCATGTTTTTATCTCCTTTACCCGGGCTTAGCCGGGTAGCCGCTGCTAGTATATATATATATATATATATATATATATATATATATATATATATATATATATATATATATATATATATATATATATATATATATATATATATATATATATATATATATATATATATATATATATATATATATATATATATATATATATATATATATATATATATATATATATATATATAGAACATAAGATAAATGAAGCATTACTCTTTTATTTGCCTATCATCGTTTGTTTGTAAACAGTTATATAATCCCAAGTAGTTCTGTTTAATACACACAATTTACAAAGTTGTATGGTATCAATTATTGCTATATAATTCAAATAATTTACAGACACAGACACAAATAGACACACAAACACACACATACAAACACACACACACACATATATATATATGTGTATATATATCCACAATATTTCAACTATGAAATAAAATAAGGTAAAAACTCAAGGCTGTGTTAAGGCTACACGACCTTTAACAGAGCTTGAATTGACCCTTCTGTGGATGAGATTCAACTCACCTACATATCTTGCATGTGTAACATAGTATATTGGTGTTTTACCCTGTTTTTTCTTATAGTCTTATAGTGAAAGAGCCTTATACTTTTCTGCATTCTTATGCGTGTAGCATTGTATTTTAGAGAATTATAAGTTATTTAACTGTAAACTTTATATATATATATATATATATATATATATATATATATATATATATATCTATGTGTGTGTGTGTGTGTGTGTGTGTGTGTAGAATTAAACAAAAGGCACATCTCATGTTTAACAATTTTATTTTTTATCTTTTCTAATTTTCCGCCCAACTTTTTAATATTTGGGGGGAATTGGTGGATAAGTCCACCAATGTTCAGTTCCCGAGTACTTTCGGCACTTCGAAGTGCCATCATCAGGGATCACCACTGATGATGGCAGTTTGTTTTTTTTTTTTAATTTTAATTATATTAATGTGGATGCTGGAAGGAGAAGAATTGGTGATAAAAGTCTTATAGGCATTTTAGAATGTGTGTACTGTATTGGAAATTAATTTTGTTTAAGGATGGTTTGTATTGTTTTATGTATAAAGCTTCTAGTATTTGGAGTTTTTGTTTATTTTTTTCTTTGTGCAGAATGTGTGTATTTTCCGTTAGAATATTTCGGTAATTAGAGTGGGGGTTGAATGTAATTTTATGTGCTGTGAAATAGAGCTATTGTCTGTTAAATGGAGGGTTAGGCGCCTTGACAATGATGAGATGCGCCTTTTGTTTAATTCTACATGTATTAATGAAAGAATGCTGCCCAAATACACATGTATATATATATATATATATATATATATATATATTTATATATATATATATATATATATATATATATATATATATATATATATATAAGAAGAGAGAGAGAGAGAGAGAGAGAGAGAGAGAAGAGAGAGAGAGAGAGGGGGGGAATTATTTAATATTTCCCTATTTGACAGTAATCCTTGGTTTGCATGCAGCTATATTGCTTTTGAAAAATAATATTTGATTTATAGATGTAACACTCATAGCTACTCAGATTGGATATGTGAGTAATGGCAGTGAAAGGGGTAACTCCAAGCGCCCTAGAGTTTCAGAACTGGAGTATCATAACCTCATGGGATCTTGCATAATACATATGATACACCTTTTTTAGCGGGGATTACTCCTCAGTTAAGAATAGTTGACATATTATAATCCCCACCGACAGGCCGATGTGTAATTTATACAATTATATTTTCAAGTAACCTATGATAATTATATTTGGATACATTTAGCCCAAATAATCATTCTTAACAAAAGTAATTTGCACATAGTTTATCAAGAACTTTATTTAATATTAATAATCAGTTGTGTACACGTAATTATGGTTTCAAGTATTTTAGCTGGGTTGCTTATGTCGTAATATTCATGAGTTCTATATAAAGTAGATGTGCAGAGCTTACTGCACTGTTAAAGATTTGTTTTGTTTTATTTGTTTAAAGACATATCAAATCTTTATGGGTTATTTAAATCCGAAATGTTATTCCTTTGTAAATATTTTATTGTAATCATAACTATAATGTTAATGTTCCCTTGCATATTTGAATTGCGCTTTTTAATTTGTCTATAATATGATTGCTCACATCTATATGATACCAGTTATTAATATCCAGTACAAATAATGTGCACACAGTTGTATGGTTTAAAGTAACCATGTCTCATACTAAGAATATAGACAAACATTTGATATTAAGTATGCGTGTGTGTTACAACAAATTAGACAAACGTATATACTTGAAAGGACTAATCATGTAAAATAAAATTCATTTGTTGCACATAGTTATATGGTTACAAGTAACTATTAATAAGTAATTATTCTTAAAATAAGTGGCATACAGTGATATGGTATCAAGTCTCCCTTTACTAATACAAATACTAATAAGTTTCCCTTTACTAATACAAATGAATTTTCGAACCAATATATTTGAGCCGTATAAAAGAACATAACAAGTACTACTTCTCCGGTTTAGAGTGGACATGAGAGTAAAAGCAATGAAAAGTAATGTGAGGTCCCTGTAAATTTAGGTAAGTGGAAATAGTGACTCCGACTTGATATCTAACCATTTCTTCTGATAAGATCAGTTTCGATCATGGTTTGGACAGGTGCACAACGTGCGCTTGCTAATGTAATGTTTTATCAAAAACTGGTGAGTCAGGAACTACGACACAAAAAGTGTTTTGTGATAAGTTTATCTTACCTCGGAATAATGATGAATACAGAATATCGATACACGTATGGGGTAAGAATTATATCACATAACATTAAATGAGCATCTACAGCTCTCTTCGGTCTGACACTTTAGGTGTTCCTATTCAAGTTTGCATCTATATATATATATATATATATATATATATATATATATATATATATATATATATATATATGGACTGGCTGAGCGTGCAGTTCAAACCATTAAGAGTGGTCTTTAAAAAGTTACTAGAGATTTGGAAACATGATTATTGCGTGTATTAGCCCCATACCGTTTATTCCCGCAATCAACAGCGGGTCAATCACCAGCAATGCTACTAATGGGCCGTCAGCCTCGATCTCGTCTGGACCTTGTGTATTCAGATTTATCTACTGAAGTCACCACGAAAATAGACGATACTAAAAGAACATCGGATAAATATCGTAGTGAAAGGATGTTCCATATTGGAGATAGTGTTAGTGTGGTGAATTTTCAAGGGAGGCCAAAATGGCTGTCCGGAGTTTTAGAGGAGCAGCTTGGTCCACTGACTTTTAGAGTGCTATTGGAGGATGGTCGATTATCGAAAAGGCATGTGGATCATATTCGCGCGAATATTCCAACAGAACCTGTTGTGAGAGGTACAGAAGAATACAGGCAGCCTCAGGGTAGTCGGAACAAACAGTTACAGGGCACTCAACATCTTGTGCACATCTTCCTGCACCCTACAGAGATAGCAGTCTTTCAACAACCGGTGACAGCTTGGAAGATGAACACCCCAGAACTCGCATGAGAACACGTTTTCAGAAATGCAAAGAGGAGGGAAGAAGGAACAATGCTGAGAATAAACCCAAAAGACAGCGCACCAACATGAAACCAGACACAAAAGGGAAACGACCCAGTACCAGCCCCTTAACTGGGGAAATTGCTGTTAAGGAATCCCCTGAGGCTACAGATGATGATGATGTGACTATGTCCGAGAGTCGGACAGTGCTTCCTATAAGTAATGGGAGTTCTTGCCGGAGTTCCGTGGAGGGACCTATGGATGTTTCAAGCTAAGTGGGGAGGGATGTGGTATACTAAAAACCGGAAGCACCGTTTAGACCATTCTTTTGTTATGAAACGGAGGTACTGTTTCAGTCATCTTGTTTTGTTGCAAATAAAAGACGGAAGTAATCACTTCTCGCAGTTAACGTCAGCTGGACTACACGTCTTATTATTCGCTAAGCGCGTTATAACAGCAACATTAAACGGTCCACATTGTTTTTTCAAACCAGTTTTAATAAATAAATGCCCGATATTATAGATCTAACTTTGTTTAGCTTACGGTATATTTTTATTCGCCTTCGTTAGCTCAGTCACAATAGCATCTGAATAGAAACCACAAGTTTCCTTGTTCGATACTGGCATCAAGTGCGAGTTGGTTCCTCGTTTGATACCCCATACTTGTGACCTTGTATCAAAACCTAACCGTAGGTTTATTTTTCTCTCACTTCCTAGTTAAAACGAATTATGTAATTATTGAATTGAACTTCAAGTATAAAACAAAACCAAAAAATCAAATCTAGCTTTTCATTGGTAATAGAAAATAGAATTCAACTGGAAAAAAAAACAAAAAAAACAATGTGACCTTAAATCATAGGAGTGCGATAAAAGATATATTTTACCATATATAAATGTATTGTAATTATATTGTTGCAGAAGTATCCTTTAATTGCATTGATCAAACG
>CM042139.1:98114333-98131833 GCA_023376005.1 Doryteuthis pealeii | reverse complement strand
TACAGCATCGGCCAGGCTTTGAACTCTGGTCACCTAGTCCATTTCCTACGGGAATAACCATTACACTCTGCGTATCCATTTCTTTAAGAAAATAGGAACAATATTCATACTGACATTAGTGGTTATTTAGATTTTTGTCAAGTTTAAATCAATGTCACTTGAGATGAAGTATGGAATTCTGATTCGCATTAGGGTCTACGCCATGTCTATTTTATTGAGAATATTATTATCTCTTAATAAATGTCAAAGGGTTTGGTATTTAACAGCAATTTGTACAGAACAATGCCATAAGCACAAATTATATCAAAGAGAGAATGGATAAGATGCAACATAGTAGCAAGTGTAGGATGTGTGGAGATGAAGACGAAACAGTTAATCGCATAAGTAATTGCATCAAACCAGCAGAAAGGCTTGCCACGACTAGGTGGAAAAATGAGTTTCTTGGAATTAAATTTTGACCACATTACAAAATGGTATATGCCCAAATCCAAAATCCGTTCTAGAGAATGAGACACACAAGGTTCTCGGGTTTTAAGATACAAACGGATCACTTAAACCAGAGCAGAAACCAAGACCGAGTGTGAATAACCAAAAAGACAAAAAAAAAAAAGAAATGAGAAAAAAATTATCATCTCGTAGATGTTGCTATTCCGGCTGACCACAGAGCAAAGATAATAGAAAATAAACAGATAAACAAATACCTTGGCCTCGCAGTGAATTAAACAAACAACAACTTTGGAACTTGAGTGAATTGGAATTGATACCTTTGCAACGTCCCTAATGGATTTAAAAATATTCTGGTGGAGTTTGAAATCAGGACCATTCAAACAACATTATTAAGATCGGTTCGAATGCTTAGAAGAGTCCTGAAAACATAAGGACACTTCATGTCACTCAAACTCCACTGAATGACACACAAGGAGTGAAATAATAGTAACTTTCACTGTGCCAATAATAGTGGAAGCATTTGATCACATTAATAAAATAACTGACAGCCCCAGCCTATATGAAATACAAAAACATACACTTTTTGAAATACAAAAAAAAAACACACTTCGGAACTGAGCATCTCCTGATTAGAGTATTAATATGACTGGAGGATTAACGCTCGAAAGTATTAAGAGAAAAAAGAATACCATATAATCACCACCTTCAATCACCAGTCAAGTGTAATGATCTGATAAAGAATTGTAAGAAACTGAATGTAAAGCTAACAATAAACTACTACTACTACTACTACTACTACTACTACTACTACTACTGCTGCTGCTGCTGCTGCTGCTGCTGCTGCTGCTACTACTACTACTACTATTATTATCATTATTATTATCATTATTATTATTATTGATAATAATAATAATAATAATAATAATAATAATAATAATAATAATAATAATAATAATAATAAGTTATACCAATTGTAGTTGGTGCACTTGGAACAGTCCCAAAAGGATTAGAAAAGGGCTTGGAAAGTTTGGATATCAGAGGAAGGATTGAAACCATTCAGAACACTGCACTGCTGCAATCTGCCAGAATACTCAGAAGAGTCCTGGAGACCTGAGGAGACTTGCTGTCACTCAGACTCCAGTGAAAGACCATCAGCTAACACTGATGTGAAAACTCAAAAGGAGTAAATAATAATAATAATAATATTGAGTTTAGAAACTGGTTGTTTTAACCGACAGCCGAATGTCAGCAAGTTTCCTGAGCTCTCCACTACTCTTCATGTTATTTTAGACGAATTCCTCAGTACTGTGGTCAGGATACGCTCAAAATGTCTTCGGATTAACATCTACCTATCAGTGGGGCTTAGAATATGCTGACTTCATCCCCTGCAGAAGGATAATATCTACGCACCAAAAAGTGTCTACCGTGTATGACACAAATCTACCTCTGATAATAAGGTTGCAGTTCTGGAGATCTAGAGAGTGTTACGTCTTAATTACCATCAATGCAAAGTCCACTCTGACCCGATGAGGTAATACCGATTAGGATCCAATCTATGGGTAAACTAGATATGTGTACAATTATTGGTGTTTTATACGACCGTATCAAAAAGAATAATTTCTTAATAAACAATTACAAAAAGATGCAAATATGAACGTACAATGAACATGATTTGAAGGGATAGAATAAACCTTAACGTGTTTATATGCCATAAAAATCAACCAATTATTCTTATTTCCAATTCATTTGCTTTCTTTTCCAGTTCCAGATATTTTGAATGTTCCATTATTTTTTAGGTATTTATCTAATTTTCTGTTACTTTTATTTAAATCTGATATTTTATTGAAGTAGAACTAGATCTGACCTGTATTGGGTGATATGTTTGTATCTCAAAATGCAAGATGAATGTGTGCCTACCATTTTCTAAGACAAATCCTGGTTTGTTTATCAATCTCGCTCACTCGCTATGTCTCTATCACATTCAATAGCCCCTCCGTAAATATATATATATATTTATCTATTTATCCATCTGGCTGGCATACTACCTATCTATATGATATTTCATTATGGTCAAATTTTATTTGTTTTCAAAATCTATAATTATTTATTTTCTTTCGTTACTGATTTGTTATTTGTTTATCGATTCTCACTTTCTAATACCGGTTCACTCTGATAGTATCTATCCAGGTGATAGTATCTGTCCAGGTCCACTCTGATAGTATCTGTCCAGGGGATAGTATCTGTCCAGGTCCACTCTGATAGTATCTGTCCAGGACTTTGTTTCAAATAGGTATGTTTACTAATCATTTGTGTTAGATATGGATATTTTATATCATCTAACCCACTGTAAAAGAAAACTAAAGAATATACAGAAAATGTATATATCAAAGTATTTCCCTAAAATTTGGGTGTAACATATCCACAGACAGTTTGATATACTGTTAAGATTATTCGATACATCAACCAATCTACTCCTTTAGATTGTAATAATAATGAAGCTATTTGTCAAAATAACCATAATGGTGATATTGATAATGACAGATTTGATTACGAAAGATTTGCTAATCTTTAGAAAAATATAAATGTATAATTTACGCATTTTTCTAACCTATACGCATAAAATAATCCCAGATGCTTTGAAATGCCGTTGAAATCAATCGGCCAAACGATCAATCAATCATTCATATACTGATTTGCCCGAGAAAAAATAACATTAAAACAAACAAATAAAAAGTTACGTACTACCGTATTCATGTATGTGTTTTTTTTGTTTTGTTTTTGAGGAAAGGATTCACTGATATTTTAATTAAAATTTAATATCTATATTGATTCATTTATTTGTTATCGTTTACTTCTTACTTTATTTATTCAGCTGGTTCAGATAACGTAATAACATTACTACTGCTACCTTCCTATAAGTCCATACTCTTGCTGCAGAGTCAGACACCGACACTATGTCTTCTCAGTAAACGTTCATATGAAAGGAAATAATTGGAATAAACCTCTTAGACGAAGGTTAATTAGCTAATACTCAACAATTATCCTGTAAAATCACAAATAATTATCGAGTTTAAAGTTGTGAACTTAATCGGTATTAATTGTGGTATTATTATCTATGTAAGATGTTTGTTAGGAATAGATGATATATAATCGTGTGCAAATGAAAAGTATACAATTTACAACATTTCTAAGTCTTGTGGCATACATTATCCTCACAGGGTTTGACATGTCGTTAAAATCAAGGCATCAATCTCCTTTCAGGGTACAAGGATGATGGTCATGGTAATAATGATACTAATGATTGTTATCATATCGATAATAATAATAAAGATAATATTAGATATGACGCTCTAGGAAACATTAATCTTTAGAACATAATGCTAATATAAAAGTCCAAAGAAGAAGAACAATATTCTGAAGAATAACATTTTGAAGAACACACATTTTAATCAAAATAAGAGCGCATATACAAAAAGATTACACGCATTCTTATTTTATTTCAACTGATCTCTAGTTAGCAAAGTGTATGTTTTAAACATGTACTGTTTATACACCCTGGTATAATTAATATTGAAAAGCGCTATACGATTTTCCAGAGATTTAACTCATGAATTAGTAACCGATAAAAGAGTTGATGGATTATCTGTGAAGAAATGAGTTTAACCAAAGTAGAGAAAGTTAGAAGCGTCCACCTAATTAAAAAAACGTTGGACGAGGAACACAAAAACAATTATAATGAAGCAACCCATATCCACTGCCTGAAAGGGTAACCCTGACAACACTGACGTTCAATTAAAGCTGAGGTGCGAGTTAAATCAACCAGTATGGTCGTTCATTAGTGTGTACGGCACACTTACTGGGGACAATAGAATAAGACGACAATAGAAATAAATATAAAGAGTTTCTTAGGAGTACAAAATTTAATGAGGCTGTGTAAAAGCGTATACAACATGATAGAAGAAAATTAGGGTAACCTTATAAAAATATATTTAATCTAAGTGATATTATTCTTTTTTCGATCAATTCTCATCGAGAAATACATTGATAGATGTTTGAACGAATGTTGGAATTGTTGTTGAAAATGAACCCCTCCCTTTTCATCAGGAAGTAGGAATTAGAGAATTACGAACCGTGCGGAGGGGTTCGAAAGTGTCTGGTTCCACCACACGAAAGGTTGAGGCTTGAGGTATCAAGAGGAAGCAATATGTGGACCAGATTTTGTGTACACAGGATTGGCTGGATTCTGGAGATGTACTGAGACTCAAGTACTTGGAGCTGAAGTTCACTGAGGGGTTACTTATTAAGTATCCCCACATGCGTTCGGGCTTACCACCCAGCCATGTTTTCCATCCTTAGTGATTCCAGTAGGGAACTTCAGCTCCAAGTACTTGAGTCTCTGTACATCTTCAGAAGCCAGCCAATCCTGTAATTCTCTAATTCCTCCTTCCTGTTCAAAAGGGGGAAAAAACGTTCAAACATCTATAATGTATTTCTCCGATGAGAATTGATCGAAAAAAGAATTATATCACTTAGATTAAATAACTTTTTATAAGGGTACCCTAAATTTCTTTTAAGAAATTTTTGTCTCTCAAGAAATATATATATATATATATATATATATATATATATATATATATATATATATATATATATATATATTAAGGATCTTTGCTAATCCAGGAAGCAAATAAATTTACTTCTGGGTTAATAAAAATCGATTTAAAAGTGCTCAATAAAAAGAGCTAAATATACGTTTTTTTTAAAGCGAATGTTATAAAATATTCCAATTGCAGTTTCTTGCCGTAGCTATTCTTCAGGGAATTATTGCTTATTCCAGCCATCTACTTTTATTAATATCCGGGTTGTACTCATTCTTAAGTACATGGGTGTGCCACCCTACGTAATGCCAGAACGTACCTGGCACAGTTTATGCTCGTTCAAATGCCTACACTTGTTTGTCAACTCAGATCGCGAGTTCAATATATTCCCTGGGTCTCGCTATTTTTAGTTTCTCATTTAAACACAGCATACAGGGGTTTTCGTTTCCTTTATGTGAAGGTACTCTTTTTATGATTCCGCACTCTATCCTTGGATCTCTACCATGCTTTTCTTTTAGCTCCCACACATATTTTGCAAGTGTGGTTGTTTCTCTGTATTTTCTATCCCTAAATGATAGCTCATGCTGTGATACCCTATGTTTTACAGGTTGCTGGGTGGCCCCTACATATATCTTACTTTCCTTTGTATTTGGTGATCTTACCACTGCCTCATATACTACATCAATTAGTAGACATTTTCCTTGTACGATCCTGCTTCAGGTGTTATATAATTATAATATGTGAATTGTATGCTTATATTTACATTTCTAATTTGCATACGATTATATATAATCTACTCCTAACAAACTAATCTCTTACATAGATGATAAGACCACAACTATCACCGATTAAGTTCACAACTTTAAACTCGATAATTATAATTATACCCTTCTTGTAGCTTGATGTTATGGCAAGAGCTTAGCAAACTTTCCTTTTCAGAACAAAAGTCTTAAGTCGTTTTTCTGCAACTACGAATTTCTTTCAGTCATGAGACTTTCTACCATTAACTAAGATGTCCCCATTAACCAAGTCCGGTCATTTCCTGTCTATCTGGTCCTGCACGTTTTCAGCCTCTGGAAGAGTCGTCCGTCCGACGACACCGACCAGCTTCGCCTTCCTGACCCGTGACGCTGTCGACCTAGGTGCAGGAAAACATTGACTATTTGACTTATTGTTCTATTGTAACCCGCACATTATATTATAAGTGAATAAAGCTGTCGTTTGATAAACCTAAAACTATGCCCGGTTGGTGTCACTTTATTTTTTTAAAACCGTTTGCGGTGTTGGCTTACCTTTATTTGCCCCAGGACAAGACAGAACCAATTAAAATATTGCAAACTCCTTTACTAATCAGTGAGGAGACATAAAGAGGCAGCTTTGATTTTTTTTCGTTTATATACTGAATATCAAGAAATTAGAGACATGACAGATCAACAAAAGATTTTGGATCATCAAAAACAAAACAAAAAAATAACTGTCATATCTAATCGTGGAAGTCTAATGTGGTTATTTGAAGTTTTATGGCACGCTATCCCTGACGTCGACAAGAAGATTTTATTGTATAAAAGAAAATAGAAAATAAGATACACATAACGCTTCTGGGATTTAAAGAAAACAATGATTTAATCCGGACAGAATTGATCTAAGTGTGTATAAGGGAGTGGCCTATAAGGGATATAAGGGAGAGGTAAGGATTACCAAAAGAGTGTGTAATCCCTGTAAGACAGGGACATTTACAGCAAAGGGGGCAGTAAGTTTTAAAACAGTGGTCTTCAACCAGGTCCATGTCCCCACACACAGAGAGGAAAATACCGAATTGGTGGTCCACGGTGATATTTTCATGATCCAGAGAGCAATTATACCGCGGAAGAATTGTTATTACTGAGAATTGAATTTCTAAATGAATTACAAATATTGAATGCAAAATTCAAAGATGGGAAGCATAAAATAGGAAAAAGAAGTAAGTCTGCACACTTACCTACTAATGTAGGTAAAAGAAAACTGCATTTTAGCTTTTGTCACTTATTAAGTGACAAACAATGTTGATTTGAAAAAAGGTTTAGATTGACACCAGAGTGTAATAGATAGTTAGAAATAATCCGTTTCCATTATGTCTTTGAATAAACAATCTGAAAGAGCACTTTAGAACCAGATATCAATCTTATTGTAAATCTTTTAAATCAATATACAAACATTATAGCGTTCTGTTTTACTTTTCCATGATCTTACCTTTTGGATCAGGATTTATTCGTGTTTTTCACTTTTCATCAAAAGTTCGATCTTCGACTACCGATAGAAAAATCAGTCTTAGTCGAATCTCTTAGTAGAGTTTTTGACGAACATTTGACTGACTTACCGGTGTCAAATTGGCAGCAATATATGGCATGCTTGTCGGCCATGCGTTTTTTCCAAGTGGGTGCATGCGTGAAGAGAGAGTGAGAGTGAGAATGAGAAGAAGGGACACAGAAAGGAGGACTTATTAAAAAGCTAGGAAATAACTAGTTGGGATGAGCGGCATGCTAGGATATTCAGGCAGAGACAGTGTGAAGAGGTAAAAGAAAGTAAAAAAGTTGAAGCATTACAAGGGAAGTTCGATTTTGCATGCGACGAATACTGTTTTTTAGAAGGTTATAACATATAGAGTTATAACTCGGTCAGGTGGAAATTGGTAGAATTTTAAAAATCTTCCTGTAATAGTAGCGATGTCTATGCCTATGTCCACATAGAAGGAGGGACATCACAGTCTAACTAGGTCAAGATTAAAGAGTACAACTCAGTGGGTTTATAGATAAGGAATTTTGATAAAAAATTGACACTAGACAATAACTGACAGGCATAGACATCACTACTACTAAAGGAAAAAGTCGGAATGACATCAAAAGGAAAAAAAATTCCACCAATCAAAAAGACGCTTGAAAGAAAAAATACACAAATATCGCCCCTGGGGGTGGGGAGAAATGTATAAATGTAAACTGAGTTTGGCCATTTGCCAGTCTGAATAAAATAAAAACGGGGTCTGAGGAAGTTCAGTGTGCCTCAGATACCCACGAGTGGAAATCCATAATCCCGATACTCCTGGTATTTAAGGCCTTTTTATTCACAATATATATATATATATATATATATATATATATATATATATATATATATATATATATATATATATATAATACATTCAAACCGATACACGAATTCAGAGCTAACAATGTTGATTATGTTTTGTACATTCTAAATAGTTGACCCTGTCAGCTGCTTTAGTTTTATCACTTCCTCAGTTCATTTCGAATCGAGTCTCACTTATAATCTGATGGTCGCTCATCAAAGACCAATTTACTTCCAATATTTTACGCAGCTGGATGAGGCCAATATCTAATGACACTCATCTTTTGATGCCTTCAAACACATTTACTCTTCAAAGAAGTCTTATTGGGTCTAATTGATCAGTAATCAAAAGAAACTTTCTTTTAGGTTCTAAGGTCTATTCAGATGTGAAAAGCATTCATTAAATTAACTGACCTAAAACATCAATTCACCACGTTTCTGACATTATTACTTACGTCGTTCACTGTTAACGTCTCCTTGCGTTGCAAACTCCCTTATCACTTACAGTACATACTCAGTGATATATGTATATTGATAGTAACGAATAGATATTATATATGTGTTCATCACTATATATATATATATGTGTGTGTGTATGTGTGTGTGTGTGTCTCTCTCTCTCTCTATATATATATATATATATATGTGTGTGTGTGTGTGTGTGCGCGCGCGCGCGTGTGTGTGTGCGTGCGCGTGTGTGTGTGTGTTTGTGTCGTGTACCACGACTTTTGTAGGAAATATATTTTCTTCTAAACCAAAGATAGGTGGGTTGCTTTGTTGGTTGCTTGGTATTACGCCACGGAAATCCTTGCTGAATATTTTTTTTAAAATAATGATAATAAACATGTAAATAATTATGTACCATCTAAATACCAATAAATTATACATAACTATATGGTTTCAAATAACTATCCTCATGAACCGGATATAAGAAGACACATCAAAACCTTCCGGACCAAAATATTGTTAGTATAGTTAGGAGAGTCCTTTAGACATGCGAATACATTCTATCACTCGAACTCGCGTAAAAAACTACCACGTAAAACAGTTTGAAAAACTTGCAGGGAGTAAAATAATAACACTATTCCTTTGTTTTCATACAGTTAAACATTTACAAATATCAATATTATTCATCAATATCAATAAGTATACATGGTTCCAGATATTATTTCATGCAATAATATCATTTTCGATAAAGATTTTCAGTTAGAAGTAGCCATTAGAAATACAAATAATTAGCAAAGTTATACGGTTTCAATAATCCTTAGCCAATACTACCAATATTCAAATAGATTTATTTGATTCATACATTGGATCCTACCAGTTGCTACCACTCCAAGTCAGACTAATGGCCACCACAATCTTCCCAGAAATGAATCATCATTAATCTATGAAGTTTAGTGTCAGACACATTAAACTAGGATTTTATATTCATAGTTAAATTTTATGCAATCGTTTCGATTGTATAAAGTTAAACTATAAATATAAATATAAATATAAAATCCTATATTATTATCTAGTATTTATTTTTATATGTCTTTGTTATTCTTGAACCAAACTTTCAACACTACGCCGACTAAAAAAATATTTACATGAATGTATCTAAAGTAGTATTATTAGCATTATTCGGACTATTGTACCCATCTTCATTGTTATTTGTACAACGTTTCGGCCGATATACACTCCGGCCTTCTTCTATTTCTTGTCGGACTCGAGAACCTTCTCGGGAACCTTCTTTTCGAACTCGGGAACTTTCTTGTCGTAATCGGGAGCCATCACGGAACTTTGAACCTAACCCTTTATTTATTCCACTGGGGTATCCTGTTCTCATTCCGCTAACCATAGCTGGGGTAGGAGTTGTGTTAATTAATTATTTTTCTAACTGCTTTCACTCAGGATTGAACTCGGGAACCAGAGATAACTGTCACTTAGAAGTGTCTTTTTAACCTAACTGCCTAGTCCACTCGGCCATGTGACCAATTGGACAATTGTGTGTGAATTTTGGGAACTTATAAACCTAATGTCTTGATTTGGCTAGAATATCTACCTATTTTACTTATGTATGATTTTTTACCTAGACTCATATTGTTTTTTTTTTGTTGTTGTTTTTTTTATTCTCCTCAGTCTGATCTGGCCTTCTTAATTATGGGTTCCCACATTGTATTCATTTCTATGCTAGGTCTACTTAACAGCCCAGTACAGCCTATCATATGTGCTGATTCTTTGAGGCGTCTTCTCTTCCAATGTTCTTCTCCATCTATTATTCTAATTTCATCCCATAAGAGCAGATGGTTTCCCGAATACGACAAGAAAGTTCCCGAGTTCGAAAAGAAGGTTCCCGAGTCCGAGAAGAAATACCCGAAGAAGGCCGGAGGGTATATCGGCCGAAACGTTGTACAAATAACAATGAAGATGGGGACAATAGTCCGAATAACGCTAATAATACTAATCTTCAAGCCTCATCTCAAACATTCAGAGAAATAGTATCTAAAGTACTTAAGTATTTCTTCAAAGTATTTATATTTTTTTGGTTTGGTTTGGTTTATTTGCTTAATGGCATATCAACCTTCGTGGATTATTTAATACCATTTTGTAAAATAAGTGTAGTGGTACTCTTTAACGATACCTGAAGGGGTGGGGCGTTCACACCATTCATAAAGGTATTAGTCCGATAGTGAACGTAATAGTACAGCTGTAGTTCGAACTGACTCACCAGGATGTCACAGTCCAACACCTTAGCCAGTACACCATTGGAAGACATACTTTCTGGTTCTAGAGTTTGTATGATATAGGGTTCAGTAGTGAATAATACCTAATACTATCTGATTTGATGGTATAACATTTTATTGGAAAATATCTTCCTACCTCAATGAAGAAGAAAATTACCTCTTTCTACCAAATATATGTGTACTAATTTTTAGCTGTAATATTCGCCTTAGCCTGGTAGGTTTTCAAGACTTGGGGGACGCAACAGGTTATTTTCCATCATTGTTGTCAAATGTAAATCTGTATAAAATTGTAGCCTGATTGTAGAACGATAGTCTTTAGAATAAAATACGTTTCCACATAAGAGAAGACATTTACCATATTAATTTTATTATCTTATGAAATCAATTTCTTTCATTATTTCCAATACACTTAAAATGTTCTAAGAGAATAAATCAATTTCCAGTCCAATTTCCAGTCCAATACACCAAAATGTTCTAACTTAGAGAACAAAGAAATTTCAGTCCAATTTTCAACTAAATGAAATGATTTGTATATTTTTTGTGATAAGGAAATTTAGAAAGATTTGCTAATTGAAATAAAAGGCATTAAGGGCAACTTCCCAGCAGTGTAAACATATTTTTCAATGCGTTACACCAACAGCCTGTTAGATTAAAAATGCATGTCGAGAAAGATGCCAGGTCTACACTGAACAGCTTTAGGTCTTAGTACATGAAATGTACCCTGGTATTAACAGTCATCTCTACATTTTGAAATAGATTAATTATCGTTTCATAAAATAGTGGCATAAGGAAGTCATCAGATTGTCTTGTAAACGTGCATCTATAATTAGGAAAACTTCCCGCTATCAAATTACTGACAACTGAAGCAGTAAATATTGATGATTTGTATTTAAAAAGATGTTAAATATAATTATTAAACGATGTTGTCATAACATCAACTCGAATGGCGTACCAGTCGCAACCTACGCATTTGTGAGAACTTGGCGATTAAGTTCAGGGAAGAAAGCCACAGACTAAAGAAGCAGCAAAAAGAAATCATTGCAGACGGCCTGTTGGTACAGAGAAGCGAGAGACGGAAAGTGGAAAATGAGCAGGTAGCAACAGACTGGAAACGAACAATCAAAGAAAATGAAAACTTTCAGAAGAACACCAGACATTACGTTTTATGTAAACATAATTTCATACTTCATTTCAAATAGCATGGATTCCAACTTTACAAGATTTGAAATTATCACTGATATATATATATATTTTCATAACTCCTCCTCGAGAATAGGATAAGACACACGGTCAATTTATTAAATGGAGGTTAAAAGGTTTGAATTCAGAGTTTTACTTCTCCCTGATTGGTTTCCATAACTAGCCTATTCTGCCTTACTATTTACCCATAGCTGCAGGGAGTATAGTTTGATACATACCTTTTCCAAGAATATTAGCTGATGTGAAATATGGACAGCCTCGCCCATGATCTTAACTCGGGTCACTGAGCCCCTCTCCTCTCATGTAAGAAAGAGTATCGTTCCTATATGCCTCTTTTCAAATCTTTTCCTTCCATAACCAATCATTGTCCCTGTATTGCCAAAAGAAATGTGCACCAAAGGACGATCTCTGACAAGAAACTGAGACCCCCTGACTACTTGATTATCAGATGTTTTTTACCGTGGCTCTTCTTCTTGACAAAACGTATTTGCTAGACTACAAATTCAGACATTATGAAACAATGTGACAACTGAACATTTATTTCCATTATCAAAATATTCCTTATTTATACGTGATATAGATTTTGTTAAATAACAGTTTTGATTTATGGCAAAACCAGCAGTATCCCCGGCAGTCTCCGCTGCATTCTGTGTAAAGTATCTTCCGGTTCTTTTTTAAATTATCGTTAAAGATTAAAATCCAACTTCACATGAGAGAAGAACGAACATAGAATATTCAATGCTATTAATGCAATATCTGGTAAATACCAAGAGTTGTTCAGCATTACCCAAATATTCAGATAATCGCATCAGATTCAAGTTGCAATTATTATTTGAATTTTTCACACCTGGTGGTTTTTCACTGAATTCTGAGACGTATGCTCAGATTTTCAGAACTCTTATAAGTAGCTAAGCTGCATTTAATAGTGATGTTCTCGTTTCTTCCTCTGATCCTTGCTTAGTCTGCTTGTATTTGGGTTGTATGACACATAATATTTGCCTCTCAAACTTCGATCATTCACTTTCTATAACCTGTATTTACGGGATTACAGTTAAATAGCAGTGGGTTATATTATCTTTCCTACTCTATCAGATGTATCCGCACTGTGCTCCTCGTCTGTATACCTTAAAATTGGAACAGCCACAATTCTTAGAATTTTGACCAGATACCCCAATATTGTAATTAATGGAACGCATGCCCATTATGATACTCAATTCTTATCAGAGATAGTATATTGATGGCTATAGCGATCTAGAAATAAAATACCATGAATCTGGTAATAGCTGGACATTTGTATCGTTATCTGCATGGAAAAACTTTGCTAATGCCGCCATAGGGGGAGTAAGAATGCTTCTCAGCCCTCGAGCACTAAAATCAGTGAACAGCATAGAAAAATCCAACCGAGAATTATGAGTACTACGTTTAATGGCAATCCATGCCTAACTGTAGTCTCGTGTTACAGCCCCACAAACATCAGCAATGAAATAGATATAGAAACGATTTACAACGAGCAATCCTCCCTGTGTAGAAACACTCCCAAACACAACGTACTTATCATTGGGGGAGATATGAATATGCAGATAGGCAAAAACGAAAACAATAAATTCTGCTAACACGACACCCTAAACAGGAATGGTGAACTCCTAGATGAGTTCTCCCTTGTGAACCGGCTTGTATGTCTAAACACTGAATTCCAAAAGCCAAAAGGCAAATTATGGACATAGACCTACCCAAATAGCACAAAAGCACAACTGGACTACATCCTAATAAACAGAAAATGGACAAACAGTGCTATGAACTGCGAGGAGTATCCTCCGATCACAGAATAGTCACAGCCAGAATACGCCTAAGCCTGCGCAAAAACAAAGGGCAAACCAGTAAATCGATACGATACGACTGGTCCTTACTTGCCAACAGCGACATGCGCGATCGTTACTCGGTAACAGTTGTGAATAAATTTGACATCCTCCAGGAGACATCAGAAGCATACATTCCAAATGAGGATTACGAACACTTTGTCAAAGCCCACCTAGAAGCTGCAGCAGAATCCATACCGACCAAACAAAAAAACAAACATTCTGTCCCCTGGGAGACAGAAGCAGTTAGATTAAAGAGGAGAGATATTAAAAAGACTTCACAACACATTAAAAATAACCACACTAACATCAACAAAGAAAATCTTTAGAAATCCCAGGTAGAACTAAACTGAAATATACAATAAAGAACACAGAGAATACATACAAGAACAAATAAATAAAATCAGACAAGTAGTAGAAGATAGTCGTAATTAGCATGGCAAACTGTAAACGAAATTAGTGGCAAGAAAAGTAGCACTAGATCAAAGCTAAAGGTAAACAGCCAAACAGATAGACTTTAAAAAATGGAAAGACCATTTCCAGAAACTGCTAGGACACCCCCTAAACCCATTGAAAATGACATACAAAAATAACGAATAACGAATTAGACATTAAGCTAGGAGACTTTACGATGGAAGAACTTAATGAAGTACTAAGAAAACTTAAAAATAGAAAGACCACGGGCCTCGACGAACTAACCTCTGAGGTCTGGGAAATAAGGAAATTTGATTATATATTGTTTAGACTATGTAATGCAGTATACATACAAAATTCGATAGAAAAATTGACGAAGAGCTGCTTTCTCCCATTCCACAAAAAGGTGACCTGGGAATCGCTAAGAATTACAGAGGCATAAGTCTTACTGCCATAGCTGCCAAGATATATAATGCCCTTCTCCTTAATCGCATCCGACCCGAAATAGAGAAATCCTTAGCAAAAATCAAAATGGATTTCGCAGAAATCGATATACAACCACACAGATCCTGACCATTCGTCGAATCATAGGAGGGGTCCGAGCAAAGAATCTCGAGGCAACCCTACTATGTGTAGATTTTTTCAAAGCATTCGACTCCATACACAGAGGGAAAATGATGCAAATACTGCTAGCATATGGCCTACCCAAGGAAACGGTTAACGCGATAATGATGCTCTAGCAAAATACAAAAGCAATGGTACGATCACCAGATGCCGACACGGACTTCTTTGACATTGTCGATGGAGTCCTACAAGGGGATACACTGGCGCCATATATATTGATAATATGCCTAGACTACGTACTCTGAAAATCACTAGATCCCATAAAAGAAAAAGGCCTCACACTAAAAAAAAAGCAAGAAGCAGGAGATATCCCGCCCAGACTATTATGGATGCGGACTATGCTGATGACCTAGCACTACTCGCAAATACACCTGCACAGCCTAGAAAAGGCAGCACGAAACGTCGGACTATACGTAAACTCTGATAGAACTGAGTTCATGTCTTTTAAAAACTAAAGATACATCTCAACTATCGATGGCAAACTCCTAAACTCGTAGTACAAATATAGGTACATAGGCAGTAATATCTGATCCACAGAAAATGATGTTAATGCACGCATAGGAGAGACATGGTCTGCTATAAATAAATTATCGGTCATATGGAAATCCTAACTCACAGACAAGTTAAAGAGATTCTTCCAAGCCGTTGTCGTATCAGTACTGCTGTACGGCTGTACCTCCTGGACCCTAATGAAACGACTAGAGAATAAACTAAATGGGAGCTGCACATGAATGCTGTGTGTGATCCTGAATAAGACATAGAAACAACACGCCACGAGAAAACAGCTGTACGGTCACCTGCCATATATCACCCAAACCATCCGAGTAAGACGGACAAGACACGCAGGACACTGCTGGAGAAGAAAAGACGAACTCATAAGTGACATCCTCCTGTGGAAGCCAGCACATGGGCACGCCATTGTAGGCCGACCAGGAAAGACGTACATTGACCAGCTCTGTGCCGATACAGGATGCTGCATAGAGAACCTCCCGAGAATGATGAGTGATAGGGACGTATGGAGAGAGATTGTCGTGGATATCCGTGCCAACAGCGCGACATGATAATGATGATGACGATGATGATATTGTGATTCTACCAGACATATATAATATAACTCTATTCTGGTTATTATCGTACGGTATTTAAACAAACACCCTGGGAAATATTTCATGTAAATCTTTGAATAAATATGTTTAATATGAAGGATATTTAAGACATTCCTAGATACAAGTATTACCTGGTTTATATTAAGGCTTCTCAGCAAAAATACATTGTAATTATTTCCCATCTCTGGCTTAATGGATCGATTATTAAATAAATTAGTAATATGTAATTAAATTTCAATATGTATATTATCAATATAAATCGTAAAATGATTTTGGTTTGATTTCGAAAGTTGAATTTTGTATGATAAGTTGTATCTTACAGCAACATTTAAATCTTTAAATATTCTTTGTTGCTGGGCATCCGTTTTCTATTGGAATTAAATTTTCCCATAAAAGACATCACTCAATAAGACCCGGGCCTAACTAATGAAACAATGACTTTTAGGCAAAATCTGACACTTCTCTAATAATTCTAGGCCTTTCCTGTAGAACGATTTGTCTTTGGCCTCAAAATACGCCCCTGGTTTCGATATAACGTCTTCATTGAAATCAAATCCCTTTCCCTAGAGCATTCTGTTGAGGTCGGCAAACAGCCAGGAGTCGCTGGGTGCAATATCTAGGGAATAGGATGGATGTGGAAGCAATTCAAAGCGCAAGTCATCTAATTTTGCCTTCCTTGCGATCGTCTTGTGACATGGTGCATTGTCTTGGTGAAAGTGCACTTTTTTCCTCTTCATTTGTGGCCGTTTCTTGGCGATTTTTCCTTCAATCGCACGAATAATGCCTAATAATATTCGATATTAATGGCTCTTTCTCAAGGTAATCGATGAACAAAATACCTTGCACATCCTAAAATACGGAGGCCAAAACCTTGCCAGCTGATGTTTGCATCTTTGGTAACTTTGGATGGATTTCACCTGCTGCTGTCCACTCAGCTGACTGCCCATTTGACTCCAGAGTGAAGTGGTGGATCCATGTTTCATCCATTGACTCATATTTACACAATACCTCATTTTTTGCGTTGAAACAGTTGCAAAACACGCTATGTTGTTGTTTTTGATCTACTGTGAGTAAACGCGGCACCTAATTTGAACACAGCTTACTCATTGACAAATATTCATGAAAAATGTTGAATACACTGCCTTCTTATATCTTCAACGCCTCTGCCATCTCACGAAAAAAGAGTTTGTGAAGTTGTTTGGTGTTTTCTGGGACGACTGCCGAATTCGGGCGACCTAAGCGTTCAGCATTGTTTGTGTCTGTACGACCGCGTTTAAAGTCAGCGTACCACCCCTTAACCGTTGTTTTCGACAGCCCGAATAACCCTTATCAAGTCATGGCTTTGCTTGAACAGAATTTTCCCATCAGAAAGCAATGCTTTATCAACACACGAAATTCGGATTTTTCCATTGTTTTGAAAATTT
>CM042139.1:98096833-98109333 GCA_023376005.1 Doryteuthis pealeii | reverse complement strand
TGGAGCAAATATGGAATTTACATCTCATCATATTTGGTCATGTCATTACGGCATTGTTCCATCCACGTTGGCCGAGGAGATAATACGCTCAGCATCACGGCAAAATTCAACGGCCCATCTACGAATGCGAGTTCGTCATAACGGCTCATTGAAATATCGCCGAAAATCGGTAGATTTTTGATTAGCGATGCTGTTCGCTCTTTCATCGGGACAAAGAATTTTGATCCGGTGGTGAATAGGAATTTTGTCATCTCATAGAAACTGCGCGATAATATCAGAACTTATATCACAGGACCATGATCAGCTTGACTTGCATATATTTTAATTATATGTGTATTCAAGATATATGGTATTGTCCATGCGTAGATTTGTGTATGTGAGTGTGAGGAGTATGTTTGTGTATGCATATGTGCGTGCGTGCAAACTCGTGTGTACATGACCTGGTAGATACATCCTACATATATAAATATATCACCCCACATAGATATGGGAGTAAGAAAGTATGTTTGTGTATGCGTATATGAGTGTATGCGCGCAAAACACTGTATATATGACTTGTTAGGTACATCGTATATTTACAATATATCACCTTCACATTAGGTAATTCCATGTAAAATCATCCAGTAAAAAAGTTAAAATGTAACCCACCTCCTTCAATTTTTTCAAGGGGTGGACTATGTTAAAGTAAGGCAATCCCCAAAACTTGAGCTTCCAATTCCAAAAATTGGCCGAGTTATGTTCGTTTTAGCTCTCAAATGTGGTTTTTTTGGGGGGGATAAGCGAAAAATGGTGACATTTTTTATATGTTCTTGTCGGAAAAGGTGTTCTAGAACTTCCCTACTCCTAAAAGTTGGTTTATAAAGCTTTTTGGTTCAATGGCTCCAAAAATACTATCAAAACAGACTTAGAATTAACCAGTTTTAAGTTATTAATGTTTTCTGATATTTTCATTGTAAGATCAATAGGTTGCACTACACCAATGACAACATTCTATTTTTATTATTATTTGAAATAATATAGAACAATACATTTCCCTTGTATCAATCATATTTCCTGCAAAATTCTGACAATATACAAAGCTTAATATCGGCACCCCATTTCATTGTGGAAGTGAAAATTGGAAATAATAACAATATACAAATAAAACATATGTTTATCTACTAAAAGTATTTACATAGATTACACCTTATATTTATACAAACACAATGATTCATTCTCTTCTCAAATGCCTGTCCATACTGAAACTCGTGATAGTTACAGACTTTCCTAATATTATTTTTTTGATCTAGTAACCTTGCTTTCTACAACAATGACTCTCGTAAATAATCTGTCATATTGACATATTTCAATCCAACTTTTATTATGAGTCTTATTACATGATTGGTTTAACAACTTCCCAAAATCACAAGTTGTATCTATCTTAAGTATAAACTAATGGAAACAAAAAAAACTTGAACACAACTTGAAAAAATAGCACCGTTTTAAAGGTTAATGAAAACCGTTTTAAATCTACATGTAGAAGAATTCTCAGGAACAGGATAGTCAGCCTATTATTAGGTAAAATGATGGGCTGCAGTTAAAAAATATGGCCTAAAAATTTAGGGAGATGCTGCTGAAGGGGCAAGAAAGGTACAAAGGAGAGTGAGGTGAGTAATTTTTGGATATTAATCATGGTATTAATTGATACCAAGTTGTTAAGTGTAAATGAACTACAACTGTATTCGCTACAAGGCATTTGGCCTTCCAGCTCAGGCTCAGTAGCCAACACAGTTATATTTCCTTCACCCCTAACTCCAAGATAAGTTAGGTTGACAGAAATGTCAAGAACCCTCAAATTGTAATATTATTTTAAGAAATTATTTCTATGGCATTCTGACAGTTATTTTGCTCCATGTAGACTTTATTCAGTGGTTGACATATGCGACATTTTATTTTTTCTGGATGATTTGACATGGAATTACCGATAACTAACATTCACATTGTGCTTATATACATATTAGATGTGAACAATACTGTATTTTAAACTTTTAAACTACTGTAAATAATTTAGTAGGTAAATATATGTATTATGTTTATCATTTTCAATTTTCAATTCCACAATGAAATTGTGTGCTTTGTATATCGTCGGAATTTTGCAGGCAATATGATCGATACAAGAGAAAGGTATCGTTTCTATATTATTTTAAATATATCCAACCACCAGCACAGTCCTGATCATTTCTATTGCACTCTGATGGTTATTTTGCTCCATATTGACCATATTCAATGGTTGAACAGAAACAGTTAAAACATGAACAATTTGAAATGATTTTAGCTTCGGTTCAGAGCAAAAGACAAACTATCTTTTTGGTACAAATAATGTTCATTATATGTAAAATAATACTTAAAACTATTTGTCATTGATGTAGTGCCACATTGAGATTTTCCTAACTATTGATCTTGCAATAAAAATATCAGAAAGATTTGTAACTTAAAATTGGTTAATTCTAATAATGTTTTGATCGGATTTTTGGATTCCATGCACCAAAAAGCTTTTATAAACCAATTTTAGGAGTAGGGAAGCTCTAGAATTTTACAGACAAAAATGAATTACAAGAAGTAACCATTTCTTGCGCCCTTATCAAATTTGGAGAGCTAAAAATCAACATAACTCGGCCAATTTTTGAAATTGGAAACTTAAATTGTCGGGATTATCTAAGTGAAGGGAGTAGTTGACATTTTTACTTTTTTTCTAGATGAGTTATTATTGACTTACATTATTACATAAATACGTGAAATACGTGTGGATAGATCTCCCTCTATATGTATACGTTTATGTTCCATAAAAATTCCAGACACGAGAGCGAACATTGCCGACTCTTTGATATATTCCTATTTTCTTGGGACTGAAATATTTCTAAAGAAAGCTATTGAATGCGAATTGAGGACTGCATAAAAACTGTGTTTACATTAACGTTGTTAATATTCTTAAATGTAATTTTTAGAAGTGATACAAGAAGACTAGATTTACATGTATGCATTTTATGTGGCGAACACTACACATATAAACTAAACATTATAGACATGAGTTTGAGTATTGTGACTAGATACCATTTTGTATGTTTGTGATACATTTTTGTAATGAAAGCTATTGAATTCGATTTCAAACGTTCAAGAACTGCATAAAAAACGATGTTTACTTTAGCATGTATATTTCATGCCAAATATTGTTTGAAACACCCGGTTTCATCTCTCTCTCTCTCTTCTCCTCTCTCTCTCTCTCTATATATATATAATATATATATATATATATATATATATATATAATATATATATATATATATATATATATATATTATATATATAATATATATATATATATATATATATTATATATATATATATATATATATATATCGAGATAAAATCTCTTTTTTCAGAAGATCTCTGGAACTGAAGTCGTCTTGTTATGCATTTCTAGTTAAATGAATTTTTTTTTTTGAAAATGATGGTATTTTTTATAACTGTAAAAAATAATACCATCATTTCAAAAAAATGAAAACTTTCATTTAACTAGAAATGCCATAACAAGACGACTTCAGTTCCAGACATCTTCTGAAAAAGAGATGTCATCTCGAATATATATATATATATATATATATATATATATATATATATATATATATATAGAGAGAGAGAGAGAGAGAGAGATAGAGAGAGAGAGAGAGAGATTTTATCTCGAAAATTCAATAATAAAATACAGGTTAACACACAAAACCATTGTTACCTTATTCTTTTCACCTGCATTGTGATACCCTTCAAAATCAACCTCCAAACCAATATATATATATATATATATATATATTATATATATATATATATATATATATTATATATATATATTTGGCAGCTAGTTATTATTTAAACAGGTTCAGTTGAATACCAGAGAATATTACTTCTAATGTATAACTCTTTACAATTATTTGTATTAAGAACAATTACATGAAGCTATATTACATTATTATATAATCTATATTACAAACATAAATATACGAAATGTATACAATTTTATCAAGATTATATCTAAAGTGGAGTTAATTTTTTAGCATTAACTAACCCGCAAATAAAATGTAGTTAAACAAGCAACCAACTAACTTAAATAAAAATGTACTTGTTTTTTCAAAACTTAATTCCAATTTAATTGCCGCCTAAGGTGTCCGTTAGGATTCATCTTTATAAGTAATCCTCATTTTCAATGTTGTTTATAGGATTAATTGTATTCTGTAATGGAGGACAAATATGTTGGGTCATTGCGTGCAGACAGTTGCTGGGATTAATGCACTATAGATGTCATCTGTGTCTCTAATTGCAGACCCAACGGAAGATCAAATGTCACAGAAAAGTCACCTAGAAAGCCATACAGTAGCCAGTGTCCTTACACCCGGATGTTCGGAGTGATTGTTGGAGAAAATGTCTCTTGACAGCTGCATGATTGCAGGATAAGGAAGAAAAAGTGAGGCAAAAAAAAAGAAGTGCAGAAGACAGATTCTTCCCATCGCCATGAGCGATATGAATCGTAACTGAACAAAGATGTAAGAATTTCAGTTCTGAGAGATGTTTTTTTGTAGCCAACTGCACGGAAAATACACCAACCATGCGGGCCGACCAAGAGAATATAAATTAAATGGACAATCCTTTTTAAGATGTCACGCAACACCAGTGATCCCGCCGACTAGAGTTGGTCACAAGAAGATTTACTGCTATCAGTCAGGGTCAAGAGTGTGATGCTATTATTTTAATGTTATTCACGACCTCAACAGTTAATCTTGTGATGAATTTTAATTTCCGAGACAAGAAATAACTCAAACCGCGATGGGTCTGGTGAGTATGGACGCGGCCGTACTTGCTCCATCCTGTAGTTTAGTAAACATTTATTCAACATGCCTATTTACTAGCTGTTGAACATTCACACTGATACGTCGTATATAGAACCTATTTCTATCTAATAATATATTTATCAACTTTTATGTTGATGGACTGCAAAAGTAATTGTTATTTACTAAGTTTTGCTTAGTATATGACCTGTGCCTTATGTCTGTATTTACCCAACCTTATCTAATAATTTTCAAAAAATGTATCTAATGCATAGTCGGTATGCTAACAGATTCTACCACTCCTGGTCAGAATAGATTTTGAATTATTAGCAAAGAAGCAGTATCTTTCTCGGAAATTCAGATGCAGTTCAGTGTCATATCCAGGACATTTCTTTTTTAAGGGAACGGGGATTATTCCTCTGCAGGGGATATTCATCATATCCATAGCACCGGCGAGTCGGCTGTTTTTTAATCATTAGGTCTACCTCAAATACTCTCATGGACACCGTATTTTGATAAAATCATTGAACAATTTCTTTGATTTCACATTATGGGTCGAGGGAAAATGGTGGTCTTTAAGTCACCCCATGTCTCCGAGACGCTTCTGAATATTATAGTCTATCTTAACTACGCTGTATTCTGAATAGTCCCGATTCTTCCTCTGATTTCCAATTCCTCCAGTTTCTTTTCCAAACCTTTGGCTATCGTTCAAAGGGTTGCAACTACAATTGATATTACTTTCACCGTTATGTTTTCATTTGGTTGGATATAATAACTGAACAATGGCTAAAGACACAGGAATTGGAAACCAAATGTTTTAGTATATTCTAAGTACAACTTCAGGGTTTAAAGTTCTATTTCTTACAAATATCATTTTTATTAACAAGATCTGACCCGCCCTGTCGGCTGGGGCGTTAAAATGCACCGACTGCACCTTTAAAAGGGGTAAAACTCCCCCAATGGGGCCATCTGTTGGCCGTGGGTTGCGACCCAGGTGTCTGAGCAGTTCATGACTTGCAATACTGCACTTTGGTCCTATCTTGGGCTAGACGGGTAGTCGGAGAAGCCCCTCCGATCAATCGGCTGTTTACGCCAAGCCCTAGCACCTATATGATTTTCTCAACCATATTACCCTTATGGCAATCCCCAACCCTTTTTTATCATATGGGTGCTAGAAGGTGGTGGCTGCGGGTCTACATGTCCTGGGAATGAAGTTAAACTCTATCTGATGGTGAGGTTCCAGTCTTGGAGGTTTTGGGAATGTGAGCACCATTGCCTCCCTGGTACACTCTGACCCGGAGTGGTAGTACCTGTTAGGGTCCCATCTATATGGCTTAAGTAGAAAACATGAGTTTATAAACAAAATTGTATTATCCATTAAAAATGAAATTATTTCAAAACTTTGTCAGCATAAGCATTTTTTTTTACCAATAGAAGTACTGGCATAAAATGACACAAGGAGTTGACATGCCGTAAAACTCAACCAACCAACCAACCAACCAAGATCTGACGTGGTAAAATAACAGTAGGTAATGCGGTTTTAAATAAATTATAAGTAAATATCCAATTAGTGTACGGGTATTCTATGAAGTAAAGCGTCGACGGTGCAGCAACCAGGTTTCGATGTTCATTGTAGCATTTTTTATAAAATTATTTGCCTCTCGTAAGAATTTTCTTCTCTTTTCCCTAGTAACGAATTAGCGGCATTAAACGAAATCCTTTCTTTGCCATGTCTCAATCAGAGGCAAACCATTTTGGGGGAACATATAAATAATCCACTCTCTTTAAATGATTAATTTCACAAAAGAAACAGATTATTTTTCTAGAATATCCCTATTCATGTTATACATTGACAAATAATATCTATCATGTTAATACCAAATTATATTTAAGGTGTCACTGTAAAATTGTTGTTTATATTTGAACTGACTTTGGAAAATTATGAGCAAAATGTCTTAATTTAAATATACTGTATTTGCGTGTAACCACGTCAGCTGAATGCGTGACTAAAATGGTCGGTCATAAAAAGAAAGACTAAACTAGTTTATGTTTATATGAGTTTTTAGTTTTATTCAAGGCAGTAGCAGATTGAGGTAGAATAGTGTTAGACTCGCAGACGACAACGTATCAAAGAGAGAACTTGGCTGTCTCTACATACATCAGTTAATATGCCTGATCCTATTATTTTTAGAGTAAGATTATATGCCATCTGGTGTTGGGGGTGCCTACCTGAAGTAATTCTATAGATTTCCCGCGAGAAGCAGGCTAGCAATCTGAAACAGACCAGAGAGGTGATTAAGTTCCAAACTCAAATCAAAGTGTTACACCTTCATCTGTATCACTTTTATTTTAGCTCTAATTTTGCTTGTCCAATGAAAAATAAACAAAGAAAGGTCATGTTTTAAAAAATGTTTTTTTTTTATCACTTACCACAAGCAGACAATCAGCCCGCAATAATTACCCAATAATTGTAATCCATTGTGGTCTACTTAACAAACAGCCGCCATATTACATATCATAATTGGACATAAATATTGTATGAGGCAGCTTAATATTCTTCAATTCATCGAACACTCTCAGATTAATTGCAAATAATCAAAGGAAATATCAGTTAAAATACTTCAAATAAAATATTTACAATGAACTATCCCGAAAAGGAAATAAACAGAGTTTGTCAAATTAATTTAGGCCAAAAAATATATCAATATTATCAACGATGTGGCTATTGATTTCCTCTCTCGAAACGAACGGTCCATTGTCGTTGTCTCAATTATCTTTATTCGATAGTGTTTAATCTGATTATATAGCTCAATAATTGTTTGCAAAGAAAAAAAATAATAGCAAGAGAATTTTGTCACTTTTGCTGAGCTTATTTCTTACTAATGACTGATTCTATTCGATAACGTCCGTTTTTTCTTACTGTAGACAGAGCGTTATTATTTTGTCTCATAATGATAACTTTTCCTTTTTTCATATCGAACAGATTTTGGTCTATTGTACAATAAGCTTTTTAGCGACTGCAGTAAATTAGTGGCAATTTCTCACTACTTTGAAATAAAAAAGACTACTTTTCTAGTATTTCCAAATAATGTTTTCTTTTCTATCTTACATTTGTTTTACGAAAATGAACAATTGTTCCACTCAATCAGAAGTTGGCACAGAAAAAAAGAAACAACAAAGTCAAAGAGAAAACTGATATTTTATCACCATCAGGAATCACTACGACGTTATCAAGGAGAGCAAAACAGAGATGGGCTCAGACGTCTCACTCGGCTCATTCGAACAGTTTAGATATCGAAGGAGATAACTTAAGCATTCTATCATTACCGGTTTAATGTTTATTTTCTGTGGGATAATCCCTGATATCATTTAATTAAACTCATTTAAAACATCGAGAACTAAACTATGCAATTTAGTTTGCGTTTTTCAAATCTTAGTTCTAGTGAATCTCTATTATTTATCAATAAATCCTTTAATATTATACTTCATCATCAAAATCAGATTCCCTTACTCTCTCCCTCTCTCTCCCTCCTTCTCTCCATCTCTCTCTTCGCATTTCTTTTTGTTCTTTGTAAGTCCTTCTAAAACGCCATCCAATGTCCGCATAGAGCTGATGAATGTATGTTTTTTCCTGGTCTGTCAACATTTGTTGTCCATATGTAGGAGACCATGATAGAAAGTTGCTTAAGAGTTTTTTCTTACTTTTCAGCAGGATCTATAATACATTGCTCGTCTTACTGTGATAGTCTGCGTGATTGGATACATGTGGCTGTACAGCTGATTTGTAAATTGTTGTTTCTCAAAATAGCTCACAGAATAGAAAGTTGTTTCCATCTAACATTTTTTCTCACGTGGATTTTCTTAGAGGTTCATGTAATGAACCATGCATTAGTAACTGAAGGTCCAGCTTCAAGCGAGTTTCCACTTCATTTTTAGCAATATGTTCAATGGTAACGCAATTCAGGTTGTTCATTCTAAATCAGAAACGAGAAACAGTAACATTAGAAAGGCTGAACAAACTTCCAATGAGACCTAACACTGCGTTTTCTGCCTTAAGGAGAAATATTCTTCTGTAACAATAATGGTCATCGGCGCACAGTACTTAGTCCAGAGGAGTTTGGCAGCACCAGGTCAAGTAGAACCTACACGAGATTAATACCCTATTTGACCTGGTGCTGTCAAACTCCTCTGGGACTCAAGTACTGGCGCCGATGATCCATATATTGTTCACAGAAGAATATTTCTCCTAAGCAGAAAATAGAGTGTTAGTCCTCATTGGAAGTTGTTCAGCTTCTAATGTTACTGTTTCTCGTTCTGATAGATATGACAACCTGAATGCGTTAACCATTGAACTATGGGCTAAAAAATTGAAGTGGAAAACTCGTTGAAGCTGTGGACATGTAGTACTAATGCATGGTTGCATTAACTGAAACTCTAAGAAAAATCCACGAGAAAAAGTTAGATGGAAACAACTTTCTGATTCTGTGAGCTATTTTGAAGAAAGCAACATTTACAAAATTATCAGCTGTTACAGCCACAATGTACCAATCACGCAGACTATCACAGTAAGACGAGCAATGTAATATTAGATCCTGCTGAAAAGTAAGAAAAAAACTCTAAGCAACTTTCTTATCATGGTCTCCAGCTACATATGGACACAAATGTGAACAGACCAAGGAAAAAACATACATTCATCATCCCTCCCCCTGCTCTATGCGGACATTGGATGGCGTTTAGAAGGATTACAAAGAACAAAAGAAATGCGAAGAGAGAGATGGAGAGAAGGAGGGAGAGAGAGGAGAGAGTCAAGGGAATCTGTTTTGATGTGAGTATAATATTAAAGATTATTGATAAATAATAGAGATCATCTAGAACTAGAATTAAAACGCAAACTAAATTTTGCATAGTTTAGTTCCTCGATGTTTTAAATGAGTTTAATTAAATGTATCAGGGATTACCCACAGAACTATAAACATTAAACGCGGTAATGGTAGAATGCAAGTTAATCTCCTTCGATATCTAAACTGTTCGAATGAGCCGAGTTGAGACAGTCTGAGCCCAATCTCTTGTTTTTGCTCTCCTTTGATAACGTCGTAGTGATTCCTGATGGTGATAAAATATCAGTTTTCTCTTTGACTGTTGTTTCTTTTTTTCTGTGCAACTTCCTGATTGAGTGGGAACAATTGTTCATTTTCGTAAAACAAATGTAAGATAGAAAAGAAAACATTATTGGAATACTAGAAGTAGTTCTTTTTTATTCAAAGTAGTGAGAAATTGCACTAAATTTACTTTGGCAGTCGCTAAAAAGCTTATTGTACAATAGACCAAATCTGTTCGATATGAAAAAGGAAAGTTACATTATGGAACAAATAATAACGCCTCTGTCTACAGTAAGAAAAAAACGGACCGTATCGAATAGAATCATCATTAGTTTAAGAAAATAAGCTCAGGCAAAAGTGACAACATTCTCTTGCTATATTTTTTCTTTGCAACAATTATTGAGCTATATAATCAGATTAAACACTATCGATAAAGATAATTGAGAACAACAATGACCGTTCGTTTCGAGAGAGGAAATCAATACCACATTCGTTGATAATATTGATATATTTTTTGGCCTAAATTAATTTGACAAACTCTTTGTTTTTCCTTTCGGGATAGGTTATTGTAAATATTTATTTGAAGTATTTTAACTGATATTCCTTTGATTATTTGCAAATTAATCTGAGAGTGTTCGATGATTGAAGAATATTAAGCTGCCTCAATACAATATTTAGTCCATTATGATAATGTAATATATGCGGCTGTTTGTTAAAGTAGACCACAATGGATTACAATTTATGTCGGGTAATTATTGCGGGCTTGATTGTCTGCTTGTGGTAAGTGATAAAAAAAAAACATTTTTTTAAACATGACCTTTCTTTGTTTATTTTCATTGGACCAAGCAAAATTAGAGCTAAAATAAAAAGTGATACAGATGAAGGTGTAACACTTTGATTGAGTTGGAACTTAATCACCTCTCTGGTCTGTTTTCAGATTGCTACCTGCTTCTCGCGAAATCTATAGAATTACTTCAAGGTAGGCACCCCCAACACCAGATGGCATATAAACTTACCTAAAAATAATAGGATCAGGCTTTAACTGATGTATGTGAGACAGCCAAGTTCTCTCTTTGATACGTTGTCGTCCTGCGAGTCTAACACTATTCTACCTCATCTGCTACTGCCTTGAATAAAACTAAAAAACTCATATAAAATAAACTAGTTTAGTCTTTCTTTTATGACGCGACCATTTTTTAGTCACGCCAATTCAGCTGACGTGGTTACACGCAAATACAAGTATAATTTTAAATTAAGACATTTTGCCTCATAATTTTCCAAGTCAGTTCAAATAATAAACAACAATTTTACAGTGACACCTATAATATAATTGGTATAACAATGATAGATATTATTTGTCAATGTAATGAACATGAATAGGGATATTCTAGGAAAAAACTGTTTCCTTTTGTGAAAATTAAATCATTTAAAGGGTGGTTTTTATATGTTCCCAAAATGGTTTTGCTTGTGAGACTGGCAAGAAAGGATTTCGTTAATGCCGCTAAAAATTCCCGTTATAGGCAGAAAAGAGAAGTTATACGGGGAAATTATAAAATCTCCATGAACATCGAAACTTGGTTTGCTGCACACTCGACGCTTAACTTCATAGAATACCGTACACAATTGGATATTTACTTATAATTTATTTAAACCGCCATACCTACTGTTATTTTACCAACGTCGATCTTTGTTGGTTGGTTGGTTGGTTGAGTTTTACGGCATGTCAACTCCTGTGTCCATTTTATGCCGAGTACTTTAATGGGTAAAAAAAAAATGCTTTATGCTGACAAAGTTTTGAAATTAATTTAATTTTTAATGGATAAACAATTGTTTATACTCATGTTTTCTACTAAGCCATTAGATGGGCCCAACAGGTACTACACTCCGGGTCAGAGTGGTACCAGGGAGCAATTGGTGCTCCACATTCCCAAAACCTCCAAGATGGAACCTCACCATCAATAGAGTTTAACTTCTTCCAGGACAATGTGACCCGCAGCCACCACCTTCTGCACCCTATGATAAAAAAGGGTTGGGGTGCCATACGGGTAATATGGTTGAGAAATATCAATTAGGTGCTAGGGCTTGGCGTAACCAGCCGATTGATCGGAGGGGCTTTCCGACTACCCGTCTAGCCCAAGATGGACCCAAGTGCATATTGCAAGTCATGAACTGCCAGAACACACTGGGTCGCAAACCCACGGCCAACAGATGCGCCATTGGGGGAGTTTTTACCCCCTTTTAAAGGTGGCAGTCGGTGCATTTTTAACGCCCAGCCCGACAGGCGGGTCAGATCTTGTAATAAAAATGAATATTTTGTAATGAAATAGACTTTAAACCCTGAGTTGTAACTTAGAATATACAAACATTGGTTTCCAATTTCCTGTGTCTAGCCATTGTTTCAGTTATTATATCCAACCAAATTGAAAACATAACGGTGAAAGTAATATCAATTGTAGTTTGCACCCTTTGGACGAATAGCCAAAGGTTTGGAAAAGAAACTGGAGGAAATTGGAATCAGAGGAATGAATCGGGACTATTCAGAATACGG
>CM042139.1:98086560-98096733 GCA_023376005.1 Doryteuthis pealeii | reverse complement strand
TTTAGAAAGCAAGGTTATAGATCAAAAAAATTATATTAGGAAAGTCTAACTATCACGAGTTCAGTCCTATGGAACAGGCATTTGAGAAGAAGAATGAATCATTGTGTTCTGTATAAATATAAGGTGAATCTATGTAAATACTTTAGTAGGATTTAAAACATATGTTTTTATTGTATATTGTTTATTATTTCCAATTTTCACTTTTCCACAATTGAAACTTGGTGTGCCGATATTTAAGGCTTTGTCATATTGTCAGGAATTTTCAAGGAAATGATTGATACAAGGAAAGTATGTTCGTATATTATTTTCAAATAATAATACAAATAGAATGTTTCATTGGTTGTAGTTGCAACAACCTATTATCTTACAAAGTTGAAAATATCAGAAAACATTAATAACTTAAAAACTGGTTAATCTAAGTCTGTTTTGATAGTTATGGAGCCATGTGGAACCAAAAGCTTTATAACCAACTTTTAGGAGTAGGGAATTTCGTAGAACACCTTTTCCGACAAGAACAATATTAAAAAATGTCACCATTTTTCGCTTATCCCCCAAAAAAAACCCACATCTGAGAGTAAAACGAACATAACTCGGGCCAATTTGGATGGAGCTCAAGTTTTTGGGGATGCCTTACTTAACATATTCCACCCTTGAAAAAATTGAAGGAGGTGGGTTACCATTTTAACTTTTACTGGATTGATTTTACATGGAATTACCCAATGTGAAGGTATATATTGTTAAATATACGGATTGTACCTAACAGTCATATATTACACGTGTTTGCGCGCATACACTCAATACGCATACACAAAACATTGTACCTTCTTACTCCCATAGTCTATGTGGTATATTTTATATATGTAGGATGTATCTACCAGGTATGTACACACGAGTTTGGCACGCACGCACATATGCATACACAAAAACATACTCCCTCACAACTCACATACACAATTCTTACGCATGGACACATACCATATTATCGAATTACACTATAAATTAAAAATATATGCAATCAAGCTGATCTGGTCCTTGATATAATCTGATATTTATCGCGCAGTTCCTATGAGATGACAAAATTCCTATCAACCACCGGATCAAAATTCTTTGACCCGGGTGGCCGGCCTGGTCCCGATGAAAGAGCGAACAGCATCGCAGATCAAACTACCCGATTTCGGCCGATATTAATGAGCCCGTTATGACGAACTCGCATCGTAGTCATGGGGCCGTTGATTTTGCGTGACTGCTGAGCGTATTAATCTCCTTCGGCCAACGTGGATGGAAACAATGCCGTAATTCTGGACATGAAACCAAAATGATGAGATGTAAATTCCATATTTGCCTCCAAACAAGACTCTTATCAATTCCGTTTCCATTGGAATGTAGATTGACGCTACAACTAATAATATAAATCTGAGATTCTTATTACCACTGTGTAAGTTGAAAAATATTAATGATTTACACGGAATTAACCTATTTAATTTTTGTTGCCACAATCAAATTTAACCACTACGAGGATTTCAAAAGTATATAGGGAAACTTATTTTCAAATACTTGTAAACTAGTTCTATTTCAATTTTTCTACATTTCCGAAAGCACTCGATAACAAGAAAATATCATAATTACAACATACATTTACTTTATTAAATATAAATCTAAATCAAAACGTAAAGATATGTATGATAAAATTCAATTTTCATCAAACGGAAAACAAAAGAAAGCTTTTAATCTAGTTGAAAATCTTATGCAAATGAAAACGTATGACTTATTATCGAAACTATTTATAGGCATTAAAAAGTATGGACAATATTTCGGTACGATATTTACCCCTCTCCTTCTTTAAACTTTCAATTTGATATAAACCAATTTTCAACAAAAATGTAGCATTAATGGCATAATAAAATTGCATTTAACATCAGCCGCAATAATTTAAAGTAGATCGAATTTCGCACATTTTGAAAAAATAAAATTTGTCAGTATTTAAATTTTACCAATAGCAAAGGCTAAACTTCATATAAAAATAGGTTTATATTATTTTCCTTGATATAAAATTAAATAATCACACGAAAGTTGCGCATCTAAATTAGAAGTATAACTTAAAAAACTTAAATATTTTTATGAATATATTCTTACGTTAAAGATCAGGATTTTTTTTCAAACTAATTCTTGGAAAAATCAAAAAGAAAAGTGTTAATTGATTTGTGGTATAATTAAAATCACAATGGTTGGAATTTCACCACATTTATACATGAATCAATACACACATGGGATACATATAAATCTAAAATTTCAATTCATGAATTACTTCCGATTTTATAAGAAAAAAATAATTAAAACTGATATATCGTAATGACGAGTTATATCGAATGGTCGATCACGAATATTATGAGGAGAGGTCCTTCACATAAGTGCCCACACAGATGTGATTCTTGAGTGTATTAAATGAGTTACTAGCACCACCACCACGTTACTGAGACGGTCAGGGCCAAGATGATGTCATTCACTATACCCACCCACCGTTTCCTATTGTTGTTCATATTTTCACTTTTAATTCAGTATGTCGTCCAAATATTCAAGCGGCCTCGCAGTCCTGAAGTATTTCTAGGACCGGCAGCATAGCATCAATGATTCTGTTGGAGAAAAGTCCGGTGCCACCTTTTATCCCAAATGGAAAGACATTTAGCGGTATATAAACCTTCGGTGTAGTATGGATAGTTCAGGTATTGTCGAAATTCTTACCTCGGTTTCTCGTGCAAGACCCTAAACCTCAGACAAAATACTTAGAAAATACTGTGCTGAAACTTATTTTTTTCTGTAAGCCCGTCTAATTTATTACAGAACAGCTGTTTTATTAGGGATTTCCATATTGTCAAATAATGATTATCCAGTTAATACCGATGAGACCAACGAAATCCCCTGGTACGAAACGAATATTTGGAATAACGCTTTTGCCCACCAAATAATACACCTTAAATTTCGCCTTTAAATTTTATGTTATTTCCAGATACGCTCTAGTGACTTAAGCAGTCTCAGTAGTTTTGGTCGACCAATTTTTCCCATGTTGACTCGTCCAAATTGAAATATTATTACCGTTGTTTAAGCAAACATTCGCTACCGATTGTCCATTTAATCCTTAAATCAAACGTGTTTTCCTTTCCCGTTGTCTTCATTTCTTTTTGGATATAAAAACAATATTAACCCCATTGCTGGGCTTTTGTTCTTTTCTTTTTCGATATAACTAATGATTTGTGGCTTTTCAGCCCGGCATTTAACAACATCCGGCGTTTTTTTTTTTTTTAAACACAGCGCTTCTGTTTGATTTTTATCACACATAAAGAAACGAAATCCGTCATTTTACTGTTTGACGGATATTTAAACATCTATATCGCGTATGGAAGAGGCATCACGTTCGTCGAAGATTTCAGACACATTTTAATAGTTTCGTCCAAACGGAAAATTTCTTTGTTGCTAGGTTGTATCAGATTTTGGTCTATACTTCGTATTTTGGCAAGACCAATATAACTTTTCTTCCTCGTCCGACCAAAGTAGACACCTCATTGAAAAGATTGGTTCGTTATATCCTAATGTTTATTATGACTGGAAAAGTGTCATGCCGTTGTCGTGTGTCAACGAAATTCTGAGAGAGGTTTAAATTCCACCCGTAGAGAGGATCGATGATCCTGCTTTTCTTGCACTACTTGATTTGGTTAGTGTTTCCCAAATTCTCTTTCTCAATAGTTGCTTTCGTATTTGTTCCTGATAATAGTTTTGATTCCGTTCCTCGTTGCAACTTTTGTGTTGCTGTATAGAGCGTTACATATTAGAGAACCTAATCTTGCACCAATTGTCTATGTTTGTTTAAAAGGTATTAAATTCCACAAAAAACACCTCAAAATTTTATGGAGTTTTATCAAACGTAATGCCAAAAGCGAGAGAAAACAAATCCACAAATTTTGCAAGTAATCTTTTGTTTTAAGAAAGTTCTGCCGAGAAAAAAGAAATATTGTCATTTCCGTTTTCTTGTAGTCCAGTTTCAAATAAGTGTACGACCTGCTACACGATTTTTTCGGTAAACCCATTTTCCTGCATTTTCAGGTGAAATCAGTGTTGCGACATTGCTAGCACGATAATATATATATATATATATAATATATATATATATATAATATATATAAATATCGTGTGGCAAATGCTACGACGAGTATATATATAATATTACTATATAATTATAAGGAGATAATACATGGTACATTAAATCTGGTTCGTATTTATTAACTCTCCCAAGATCAACAGATACGTACTTCTGGTTAAGATATTGACAAATGGGAGACGATGTACGAAATTATTTAAGGTCGTTCTGAGACTGTCCTTAAATCAATTGCTCAATTGAACTATCTGCAAGACATTAACTCTTTTTTGGACACATCGAGGAAAACAAGATTAAACCTGAACCCCAGACTCAATAAGACTTGGTACTTACAAAACATACAGATCGGATGCTACCAAATAGATCTGGATGACAACTGACCCCCAATTTAGTATAGATTTAGGACTCTACATATTTACAAGAACATACAGATACGGATTCTAACTACTGGATACGATTTACAATGATACATCAGCGCTGCTATAAAGCTTGGTATTTTTACAATTTACCATAGGTACAAGCACTCGGAATTTACCAACTGGATTTTATAAACAATTTGGAAAAAACTATAAAGCCTAGGATGTTTAAATAGGTAGATTTGATGTTGGGAGAAACAGACATCAACCCCGACAATCAGTGGGGAAAGTAATAAGAAAGTGTTCATGAAGATGATTTTTTTTTAAATTCATAGTTTGAAAAATAATTGTCGACTCTTTAAAGGTTCGATTATGCAGTATATACTGAATATATCTACAATCAGGCATCACGACAAAAAATTCAATTATTGCTTGTAAATTGCTGGCGTGTTTGTTTATTAGCTTGATGCAAGAAAAATGGGGTTTGAAATACGTTTGAATATCGTCCATTTCAAAGATAAACGTTCGTTTTCGTTCATCAAAACGTATGTAACATAAATATATATTAGTAATTATATATATAAATATAATAATATATAATGTTATAATATCGTGTGTGTGTGTGTGTGTGTGTGTGTGTGTGTGGGTGTGTGTATATATTATATATATATATAATATATATATATATAAAATAATAATAAAAGTGATGTGAAAATGGAAACTATTTTGTTTTTCATGTTATCTATTTTTTTGATTGTTCAAAACTAGTTTTCGTCCTATTCGTCAGAAAAATTTGTTGAAGAGAAATATTTGTTGGAACTTTTATTTTTACGTTTTCAACGTTGTTGGACAAGCCGAAGAAAATGAAGGCAGACAAAATTACAAGCTTTAAATTGTATTTGTTGAGTAAAAAACCATATTCTGGTGAATTATCCCCTTAGATGCTTTTTTTATATACTTCATACATCTCTGTGTTGAATGCAACCTAAAGAATTGATGAGATTTTTCCTCTATGTTTGGGATATTTCAAATTAGATGTGGGGTGACCTAGTAGCTGCTGTATTCGTTTACCATAGTTTAGGTGAAACCAGCACATTTTTTTACCAGCCTGTTTAATTAAGATTTGTATTAAGTCCAGAGGCCAATATGATTTGATGTTGTGCCTTTTTAAGAACAAATCAGATTACTTGTGCAGAGGGAATATATCTGGTAAACCATATCTAAGAATTATACACCATTAAACCCTCGCCCAAATGTACTCTAGAAGAAGCTCTTTGAACTTGGTACAGGGCTTTGTGTTTCATTGCACCCCAGACATACATACAGAACAGATAGACAGATAAAACAGAGATACCTATATATATAGTATAAGACATGGGCAACCTCCACCGTAATGTTAATGGGTTTGCAAGCTAGATTCACAGCAATGTGTAAGAATTCGATTGTTCATTAGGTGTCCCATATTTCGGACTTGTGCTACATTCCTAATCTAAGCTTAGTAAATTACTATTTAGTATAAGAATCGTGCGGATAAAGATTCTCGGCATAATTTCTTTTGATTTACATTTGATAGACGTTTTTCATTCATTTAGTCATTAAAAAGTTCACTAATAACATTTTAAGTTTTCATAATGGTTACACCAAATAAAAAATCTGAATTATGTGAAAAAATTGGAACACCATAAAGTGGGTACAGTCAGCAAAAGATAAGGCAACCAAAAAAACTGAATGACAGGTTATTTCTTCTCGAGCTTACATTCGATGGAATCTATATTACTTTTTGAGCAGGGATTTTTGTATGTTCTTTACAAGAAAAACAGACATTCAAGTGTAAATCCATTAAGTTGATATACGCAGTTTCATAACATTAAGAAAGTTTGTATTTAAATGTGCTTAACACTCAATTAAGTCCCGACCTGACATCAAACAATTCAACCCACTAATAAAAGATCCACATGATTTTGTATAAGTACATACCCTTCAAACGGACGAGTTGCAAATTGAGCTCAGTCGAATTATAGTTACAAATTACAGTTGATTTAAATACTACTGTTTGCAAATTTTCAAACAATGGAAAAAAATGCCGAATTTTCGCTTGTTGATAAAAAGCATTGCTTCTCTGATGGAAATTCTGTTCAAGCAAGCCATGACTTGATTAAGGTTATTCCGGGCTGTTCGAATATAACAACGGTTTCAAGTGGTGGTACCGCTGCACTTGTAAACGCGGTCGTTACAACACAACAAGATGCTGAAACCTTAGGTCGCCGAATTCGGCAGTCGTCCCAGAAACACCACAACAACTTCACCAAACTCCTTTTTCGTGAGATGGCAGAGGTCTTGAAGATATAAGAAGGCAGTGTATTCAAACATTTTTCATGAATAATTTGTTCACATGATAACCTGTGTCAATTAGGTGCCGCGTTTACTCACAGTAGATCAAAAACAACAACATAGCGTGTTTTTGGCAAACTGTTTCACGCAAAAAATGAGGTACTTGTGTAAGATATCGAGTCAATGGATGAAACATGGAGTTCCACCACTTCACTTCTGGAGTCAAATGGCAGTCAGCTGATGGACAGCAGCAGGTGGAAATTCAATCCAAAGTTACCAAAGATGAAACCATCAGCTTGGCAAGGTTTTGGCCTCCGTATTTTAGAGATGTTGCAGTATATTTGTTCATCGTTAACTCTTGAGAAAGGAGGCCCAGTTAATATCCGAATTTATTAGCATTATTTCGTGCGATTTGAAGGAAAAATCGCCAAGAAACGGCCCACAAATGAAGAGGAAAAAAGTTGCACTTTTCACCAAGACAATGCACATGTCACAAGACGATCGCAAGGAAGGCAAAATTAGATGACTTGCGCTTTGAATCTTCCACATCCATCCTATTCCCTAGATATTGCACCCAGCGACTCCTGCTGGTTTGCCGAACCTCAACAGAATGCTTAGGAAAGGGATTTGATTTCAATGAGACGTTATTATCGAAACGAGGGCGTATTTTTGAGGCCAAAGGACAAAATCGTTTCTACAGAAAGGCTAGAATTATTAGAGAAGTGTTCAGATTTGCTCAAAAGTCATTTGTTTATTTAGTTATGGCCCGGTCTTATTGATGAGTGTCTTTGTATGGGAAATTTAATTCAATAGAAAACGCATGCCCCAGCCAACAAAGACATATTTTAAAGATTTAAATGTTGCTGTAAGATACAACGATTATATACAAAATTCAAACTTTTCGAAATCAAACCAAAATCATTTACGGACTTTATATTAAATATACATATTGAAATTAATTACATATACTAATTTATAATAATCGATCCATTAAGGCTTTCTCAGCAAAAAGTACATTGTAATTATTTCCCATCCTTCTGGCTTAGGTCGTTATTAAAAATAAATTAGTAATATGTAATTAAATTTTCAATATGTATATCTATCAATATAAATCGTAAAATGATTGGTTTGATTTCGACAAGTTGAATTTTTTTATGATAAGTTGTATCTTACAGCAACATTTAAACTTTTAAATATTCTTTGTTGCTGGGCATCCGTTTTCTATTGGAATTAAATTTTCCCATTAAAGACCATTCACTCAATTAAGACCCCGGGCCAATCTAATGAAACAATGACTTTTAGGCAAACTGACACTTCTCTAATAATTCTAGGGCCTTTCCTGTAGAACGATTTGTCTCTTGGCTCAAAAATACGCCCTGGTTTCGATATAACGTCTTCATTGAAATCAAATCCCTTTCCCTAGAGCATTCTGTTGAGTCGGCAAAACAGCCAGGAGTCGCTGGTGCAAATATCTAGGGCCAATAGGATGGATGTGGGAAGCAATTCAAAGCGCAAGTCATCTAATTTTGCCTTCCTTGCGATCGTCTTGTGACATGGTCCCATTGTCTTGTGAAAGTGCACTTTTTTCCTCTTCATTTGTGGCCGGTTTCTTGGCGATTTTTCCTTCAATCGCACGAATAATGCCTAATAATATTCGATATTTAATGGCTCTTTCTCAAGGTAATCGATGAACAAATAATACCTTGCACATCCTAAAATACGGAGGCCAAAACCCTTGCCAGCTTGATGTTGCATCTTTGGTAACTTTGGATGGATTTCACCTGCTGCTGTCCACTCAGCTGACTGCCCATTTGACTCCAGAGTGAAAGTGGTGGATCCATGTTTCATCCATGACTCATATTTACACAATACCTCATTTTTTGCGTTGAACAGTTGCAAAACACGCTTATGTTGTTGTTTTGATCTTACTGTGAGTAAACGCGGGCACCTAATGAACACAGCTTACTCATTGACAAATATTCATGAAAAATGTTGAATACACTGCCTTCTTATATCTTCAACGCCTCTGCCATCTCACGAAAAAAGAGTTTGCTGAAGTTGTTTTGGTGTTTTCTGGGACGACTGCCGAATCGGGCGACCTAAGCGCCCTTCAGCATTTTTGTGTCTGTACGACGCGTTTAAAGTCAGCGTACCACCCCCCTTTAACCGTTGTTTTCGACAGCCCGAATAACCCTTATCAAAGTCATGGCTTTGCTTGAACAGAATTTTTCCCATCAGAAAGCAAAGCGTTTATCAACACACGAAAATTCGGATTTTTCCATTGTTTTGAAAATTTGCAACAGTTAGCTTCATTTAAATAACTGTAATTGCTAAAACTAATTAATTTCGACTGAGCTCAAATTTTGACTCGTCCGTTTGAAGGGTAGTACCTTATAAAAATCATGTGGATCTTTTATTAGTGTGACATTTTATGTCAGGTCCGGGACTTATTGAGTGTTAAGACATTTAAATACAAAACATTTCTAAGTTCTAATGAATGCGTATATCAACTTAAAGGATTTACATTGAATTCTGTTTTTCTGTAAAGAACATACAAAATCCCTGCTCAAAAAGTAAATAGATTCCATCGATGTAAGCTCGAGGAGAATAACCTGTCATTCAGTTTTTGGCTTGCCTATCATTTTGCTGACTAGTACCCTTTAATGTGTTCCAATTTTTCATAAATCAGATTTTTTATTTGGTGTAACACCATTTGAAAAACTTAAATGTTATTAGTGAACTTTTTAATGACTAAATGAATGAAAAAAAAGTCTATCAAATGTAAATCAAAAAGAAATATGCCGAGAATTTATCGCACGATTCTTATACTAAATAGTAATTTACTTAAGCTTAGATTAGATGTAGCACAAGTCCAGAAATATGGGACACCTAATGAAAATCGAATTCCTTAACACTTGTCTGTGAATTCTAGCTTGCAACCCATTACATTACGTGAGGTGCCCATCTATTACTATATATTATAGTATCTCTGTTTATCTGTCTATCTGTCTGTATGTATGTTGGGGCTGCAAATGAAAACAAAGCCCTGTACCAAGTTCAAAGAGCTTTCTAGAGTAACATTTGCGAGGGTTTAATGGTGTATATTTTTAGATTGTTTATCCAGATATATTCCCTCTGCACAAGTAATGATTTGTTACTTAAAAGGCATCAACATCAAATCATAATTGCCTCTGGACTTAATACAAATCTTAATTAACAGGCCTGGTAAAAAATGTGTGTTTCACTAACTATATAAACGAATACATCAGCTACTGGTCACCCACATCTAATTTGAAATACTCCCAAACATAGAGGAAAAATCTCATCACTAGGTTGCTT
>CM042139.1:98076560-98084060 GCA_023376005.1 Doryteuthis pealeii | reverse complement strand
ATGGAAAATCCCCTATAAACACTTTCTGTAATAAATTAGACGCTACAGAAAAAATAAAGTTCAGACAGTATTTTCTAGTATTTTTCTGAGGTTTAGGTCGTTGCACGAAAACCGAGGTAAGATTCGAAATACCTAACTATCCATACTCACGAGTTTATATACCCTAAAATGTCTTCCATTTGGACTAAAAGGTGCACCGAGACTTTTCCAACAGATCATTGATGCTATGCTGGCCGGTCTAGAATACTCTATGGAATATTTGGACGACATACTGATAAAAAGTGAAAAATATGGAACAACATAGGAAACGGTGTGGGTATAATGGAATGACTCATCTTCCCCTATCTCAGTAGTGGTGTGGGTGCTAGTAACTATTTAAGTACACTCAGATCACTCTGTGTGGGACTTATGTGAAGGACTCTCCTCATAATACTCCCGTGATCGACCATTCGATATAACTCGTCATTACGATATATCAGTTTTAATTATTTTTTCTTTTAAATCGGAAGTAATTCATGAATTGAAATTTTTAGATTATATAGTATCCATGTTGTGTAATTGATTCATGTAATAAAATGTGTGAAATTCCAAAACCATTGTGATTTTAATTATACCACAAATCAATTACATTTTTCTTTTATGATTTTCCAAGAATTATTTGAAAAAAAAAATCTGATCTTTAACGTAAGAATATATTCATAAAAAAATATTTAAGTTTTTAAGTTACTCTAATTTAGATGCGCACTTTCTGATGTGATTTATTTAATTTTATATCAAAGAAAATTAATATAAACTATTTTTATATGTAAAGTTTAGCCTTTGCTATTAGGTAAAATTTAAAATTATGACAATTTTATTTTTTCAAATGTGCGAAATTCGATCTACTTTAATATATTGCGGCTGATGTTAAATGCAATTTTATTAATGCCATTAATGTAATTTTTGTTGAAAATTGGTTTATATCAAATTGAAAGTTTAAAGAAGGAGAGGGGTAATATCGTACCGAAATATTGTCCATACTTATTTAATGCTATATAGTTTGATAATAAGTCATACGTTTTCATTGCATAGATTTTCACTAGATATAAAAGCTTCTTTTGTTTTTCGTTTGATGAAAATTGAATTTTATATACATATTTTAACGTTTGATTTATTTATATTTAATAAAGTAAATGTATGTGTAATTAATATATTTTCTTGTTATCAGTGCTTTCGAAATCGTAGAAAATTGAATAGAAAATAGTTTACAAGTATTTGAAAATAAGTTCGTATATACTTTTGAAATCCTCTGTATGTAAATTTGATTGTGCCAACAAAATTAAATATTATTCCGTGTAAAATCATTAATAATTTCTTCAACTACACAGTGTGATATAAATCTCAGATTTATATTATTAGTTGTAGCGTCCCAATCTACATGTCCACAATGGAAACGGAATTGATAAGAGTCATTGTTTGGAGCAAATATGGAATTTACATCTCATCATATTTGGTTTCATGTCAGAATTACGGCATTGTTCCATCCACGTTGGCCGAGGAGATAATACGCTCAGCATCACGGCAAAATTCAACGGCCCATCTACGAATGCGAGTTCGTCATAACGGCTCATTAAAATATCGCCGAAAATCGGGTAGATTTTTGATTAGCGATGCTGTTCGCTCTTTCATCGGGGACAAAAGAATTTTGATCCGGTGGTGAATAGGAATTTTGTCATCTCATAGAAACTGCGCGATAATATCAGAACTTATATCACAGGACCATGATCAGCTTGACTTGCATATATTTTAATTATATGTGTATTCAAGATATATGGTATTGTCCATGCGTAGATTTGTGTATGTGAGTGTGAGGAGTATGTTTGTGTATGCATATGTGCGTGCGTGCAAACTCGTGTGTACATGACCTGGTAGATACATCCTACATATATAAAATATATCACCCCACATAGATATGGGAGTAAGAAAGTATGTTTGTGTATGCGTATATGAGTGTATGCGCGCAAACACTGTATATATGACTTGTTAGGTACATCGTATATTTACAATATATCACCTTCACATTAGGGTAATTCCATGTAAAATCATCCAGTAAAAAAGTTAAAATGTAACCCACCTCCTTCAATTTTTTCAAGGGGTGGACTATGTTAAAGTAAGGCAATCCCCAAAACTTGAGCTTCCAATTCCAAAAATTGGCCGAGTTATGTTCGTTTTAGCTCTCAAATGTGGTTTTTTTTGGGGGGATAAGCGAAAAATGGTGACATTTTTTATATGTTCTTGTCGGAAAAGGTGTTCTAGAAATTCCCTACTCCTAAAAGTTGGTTTATAAAGCTTTTTGGTTCAATGGCTCCAAAAATACTATCAAAACAGACTTAGAATTAACCAGTTTTAAGTTATTAATGTTTTCTGATATTTTCATTGTAAGATCAATAGGTTGCACTACACCAATGACAACATTCTATTTTTATTATTATTTGAAATAATATAGAACAATACATTTCCCTTGTATCAATCATATTTCCTGCAAAATTCTGACAATATACAAAGCTTAATATCGGCACCCCATTTCATTGTGGAAGTGAAAATTGGAAATAATAACAATATACAAATAAAACATATGTTTATCTACTAAAAGTATTTACATAGATTACACCTTATATTTATACAAACACAATGATTCATTCTCTTCTCAAATGCCTGTCCATACTGAAACTCGTGATAGTTACAGACTTTCCTAATATTATTTTTTTGATCTAGTAACCTTGCTTTCTACAACAATGACTCTCGTAAAAATCTGTCATATTGACATATTTCAATCCAACTTTATTATGAGTCTTATTACATGATTGTTTAACAACTTCCCAAAATCACAAGTTGTATCTATCTTAAGTATAAAACTAATGGAAACAAAAAATTGAACACAACTTGAAAAAATAGCACCGTTTTAAAGGTTAATGAAAACGTTTTAAATCTACATGTAGAAGAATTCTCAGGAACAGGATAGTCAGCCTATTATTAGGTAAAATGATGGGCTGCAGTTAAAAAATATGGCCTAAAAATTTAGGGAGATGCTGCTGAAGGGGTAAGAAAGGTACAAAGGAGAGTGAGGTGAGTAATTTTTGGATATTAATCATGGTATTAATTGATACCAAGTTGTTAAGTGTAAATGAACTACAACTGTATTCGCTACAAGGCATTTGGCCTTCCAGCTCAGGCTCAGTAGCCAACACAGTTATATTTCCTTCACCCCTAACTCCAAGATAAGTTAGGTTGACAGAAATGTCAAGAACCCCTCAAATTGTAATATTATTTTAAGAAATTATTTCTATGGCATTCTGACAGTTATTTTGCTCCATGTAGACTTTATTCAGTGGTTGACATATGCGACATTTTTATTTTTTCTGGATGATTTGACATGGAATTACCGATAACTAACATTCACATTGTGCTTATATACATATTAGATGTGAACAATACTGTATTTTAAACTTTTAAACTACTGTAAATAATTTAGTAGGTAAATATATGTATTATGTTTATCATTTTCAATTTTCAATTCCACAATGAAATTGTGTGCTTTGTATATCGTCGGAATTTTGCAGGCAATATGATCGATACAAGAGAAAGGTATCGTTTCTATATTATTTTAAATATATCCAACCACCAGCACAGTCCTGATCATTTCTATTGCACTCTGATGGTTATTTTGCTCCATATTGACCATATTCAATGGTTGAACAGAAACAGTTAAAACATGAACAATTTGAAATGATTTTAGCTTCGGTTCAGAGCAAAAGACAAACTATCTTTTGGTACAAATAATGTTCATTATATGTAAAATAATAAAACTATTTGTCATTGATGTAGTGCCACATTGAGATTTTCCTAACTATTGATCTTGCAATAAAAAATATCAGAAAGATTTGTAACTTAAAATTGGGTTAATTCTAATAATGTTTTGATCGTATTTTGGATTCCATGCACCAAAAAGCTTTTATAAACCAATTTTAGGAGTAGGAAAGCTCTAGAATTTTACAGACAAAAATGAATTACAAGAAGTAACCATTTCTTGCGCCCTTATCAAATTTGGAGAGCTAAAAATCAACATAACTCGGCCAATTTTTGAAATTGGAAACTTAAATTGTCGGGATTATCTAAGTGAAGGGAGTAGTTGACATTTTTACTTTTTTTCTAGATGAGTTATTATTGACTTACATTATTACATAAATACGTGAAATACGTGTGGATAGATCTCCCTCTATATGTATACGTTTATGTTCCATAAAAATTCCAGACACGAGAGCGAACATTGCCGACTCTTTGATATATTCCTATTTTCTTGGGACTGAAATATTTCTAAAGAAAGCTATTGAATGCGAATTGAGGACTGCATAAAAACTGTGTTTACATTAACGTTGTTAATATTCTTAAATGTAATTTTTTAGAAGTGATACAAGAAGACTAGATTTACATGTATGCATTTATGTGGCGAACACTACACATATAAACTAAACATTATAGACATGAGTTTGAGTATTGTTGACTAGATACCATTTTTGTATGTTTGTGATACATTTTTGTAATGAAAGCTATTGAATTCGATTTCAAACGTTCAAGAACTGCATAAAAAACGATGTTTACTTTAGCATGTATATTTCATGCCAAATATTGTTTGAAACACCCGGTTTCATCTCTCTCTCTCTGTCTGTCTGTCTCTCTCTCTCTCTCTCTCTCTCTCTCTCTATATATATATTATATTATATATTATATATATATATATATATATATATTCGAGATAAAATCTCTTTTTTCAGAAGATCTCTGGAACTGAAGTCGTCTTGTTATGGCATTTCTAGTTAAATGAATTTTTTTTTGAAAATGATGGTATTTTTTATAACTGTAAAAAAAATAATACCATCATTTTCAAAAAATGAAAACTTTCATTTAACTAGAAATGCCATAACAAGACGACTTCAGTTCCAGACATCTTCTGAAAAAGAGATGTCATCTCGAATATTATATATATATATATATATATATATATATATATATATATATATATAGAGAGAGAGAGAGAGAGAGAGAGAGAGAGAGAGAGAGAGAGATTTATCTCGAAAATTCAATAATAAAATACAGGTTAACACACAAAACCATTGTTACCTTATTCTTTTCACCTGCATTGTGATACCCTTCAAAATCAACCTCCAAACCAATATATATATATATATATATATATATATATATATATATATATATTTGGCAGCTAGTTATTATTTAAACAGGTTCAGTTGAATACCAGAGAATATTACTTCTAATGTATAACTCTTTACAATTATTTGTATTAAGAACAATTACATGAAGCTATATTACATTATTATATAATCTATATTTACAAACATAAATATACGAAATGTATAACAATTTTATCAAGATTATATCTAAAGTGGAGTTAATTTTTTAGCATTAACTAACCCGCAAATAAAATGTAGTTAAACAAGCAACCAACTAACTTAAATAAAAATGTACTTGTTTTTTCAAACTTAATTCCAATTTAATTGCCGCCTAAGGTGTCCGTTAGGATTCATCTTTATAAGTAATCCTCATTTTCAATCGTTGTTATAGGATTAATTGTATTCTGTAATGGAGGACAAATATGTTGGGTCATTGCGTGCAGACAGTTGCTGGGATTAATGCACTATAGATGTCATCTGTGTCTCTAATTGCAGACCCAACGGAAGATCAAATGTCACAGAAAAGTCACCTAGAAAGCCATACAGTAGCCAGTGTCCTTACACCCGGATGTTCGGAGTGATTGTTGGAGAAAATGTCTCTTGACAGCTGCATGATTGCAGGATAAGGAAGAAAAAGTGGGAGGCAAAAAAAAAAGAAGTGCAGAAGACAGATTCTTCCCATCGCCATGAGCGATATGAATCGTAACTGAACAAAGATGTAAGAATTTCAGTTCTGAGAGATGTTTTTTTTGTAGCCAACTGCACGGAAAATACACCAACCATGCGGGCCGACCAAGAGAATATAAATTAAATGGACAATCCTTTTTAAGATGTCACGCAACACCAGTGATCCCCGCCGACTAGAGTTGGTCACAAGAAGATTTACTGCTATCAGTCAGGGTTAACAGTGTGATGCTATTATTTTAATGTTATTCACGACCTCAACACTTAATCTTGTGATGAATTTTTAATTTCCGAGACAAGAAATAACTCAAACCGCGATGGGTCTGGTGAGTATGGACGCGGCCGTACTTGCTCCATCCTGTAGTTTAGTAAAACATTTTATTCAACATGCCTATTTACTAGCTGTTGAACATTCACACTGATACGTCGTATATAGAACCTATTTCTATCTAATAATATATTTATCAACTTTTATGTTGATGGACTGCAAAAGTAATTGTTATTTACTAAGTTTTGCTTAGTATATGACCTGTGCCTTATGTCTGTATTTACCCAACCTTATCTAATAATTTTCAAAAATGTATCTAATGCATAGTCGGTATGCTAACAGATTCTACCACTCCTGGTCAGAATAGATTTTGAATTATTAGCAAAGAAGCAGTATCTTTCTCGGAAATTCAGATGCAGTTCAGTGTCATATCCAGGACATTTCTTTTTTAAGGGAACGGGGATTATTCCTCTGCAGGGGATATTCATCATATCCATAGCACCGGCGAGTCGGCTGTTTTTTAATCATTAGGTCTACCTCAAATACTCTCATGGACACCGTATTTTGATAAAATCATTGAACAATTTCTTTGATTTCACATTATGGGTCGAGGGAAAATGGTGGTCTTTAAGTCACCCCATGTCTCCGAGACGCTTCTGAATATTATAGTCTATCTTAACTACGCTGTATTCTGAATAGTCCCGATTCTTCCTCTGATTTCCAATTCCTCCAGTCTCTTTTCCAAACCTTTGGCTATCGTTCAAAGGGTTGCAACTACAATTGATATTACTTTCACCGTTATGTTTTCATTTGGTTGGATATAATAACTGAACAATGGCTAAAGACACAGGAATTGGAAACCAAATGTTTTAGTATATTCTAAGTACAACTTCAGGGTTTCAAGTTCTATTTCTTACAAATATCATTTTTATTAACAAGATCTGACCCGCCCTGTCGGCTGGGGCGTTAAAATGCACCGACTGCACCTTTAAAAGGGGTAAGACTCCCCCAATGGGGCCACCTGTTGGCCGTGGGTTGCGATCCGTGATGCTTAAGGATAGAGCCCAGGTGTCTGAGCAGTTCATGACTTGCAATACTCCACTTTGGTCCTATCTTGGGCTAGACGGGTAGTCGGAGAAGCCCCTCCGATCAATCGGCTGTTTACGCCAAGCCCTAGCACCTATATGATTTTCTCAACCATATTACCCTTATGGCAATCCCCAACCCTTTTTTATCATATGGGTGCTAGAAGGGGGTGGCTGTGGGTCTACATGTCCTGGGAATGAAGTTAAACTCTATCTGATGGTGAGGTTCCAGTCT
>CM042139.1:98059060-98071560 GCA_023376005.1 Doryteuthis pealeii | reverse complement strand
TTCTGCTAAAACAGTTACCCTGCCAAGGCTTAACAGCTGAATCTTCTCTCAGGTTTACCCATATATGTGATGGGAGGGAAGAAGCACCTAATTTCTGTTTTCTCTAAGAGCTTTAACGCATAGTAAAATGCAAACACCCTCGTCCTGATTTGAACTCTGCTATTCGCGTTCCTTTCACATATATGTTAGGCTATGGTGTTTCTTTCTTTCATTCTTTCTCTCTTATCATCAGATAACTATCATGTAAAAGAAAGTTATCCAAAATCGATCAAAACATTATTATCAGTTACATTGGTTATAATAGATATTAAGTTAGATCATCATTAGGTCAGCCATACTTGTGACTTTGTGAAAAATCTAAGCTAAACTTAGCAAGTAAATATATGGTAATTAATTAGTATCTAACTGTTCTGAGTCGTTCATTATTTAGTCTATTTTCTCCACGGGATTAAACTTAGCAAAGCTTAGTAAATGACTAATAACTTCGATCCTTATTAGGTAAACCATATTCGTGGGTTTGCATGAAATCTAAGACATGCGTAGTAAAGAATTATATGGCAGTTAATTAGTATTTAACCATTTTTTTTCTTCAAGAGTTTAAATCATTTGTAAATTACTAATAGGTTGGATCTTCATTAGGTAAGCCGTACTGGTGATATTTGTCATAAATATAAACTACGCTTAGTAAATAACTATATGATAGTTAATTAGTATTTAACTTTTCTAAGCCAATCACAAGCAAGTTTCATTTTTAATTTGTTTCTTTAAGTATTCTCCAAAACCAATTTATTTTTAAAGGGTCTCATGGCGTAATGGCTAACATATGATATCTCGTATTAAGTAAGAAATCCAGTCGCGCTATTATGTTCACTTTGTGAACTTGTGAAAGATGTGGACCCACATATATCCACCAACTATGCGTTACATAACAGATGTATTGTTCTTTTACACGGATGAATTTGACATTGAATGAAGCATGGAGGTTGATATGCCGTTAAACAAAAAAAAAACAACGCTTTTTAAGGCATATGTTTATTTTTATCCATGTAAATATCTGGGAAGCCTGTTTTCCTTCTAAATGAGTTCCTTTCTGTAAAATATTCAAAGTCCTACATTGGCTCTAATAATATATCACCCTTCAGTCTACCTTACAAAGTTTTAAACTCACTTGATAAGAATATCGGTACAATCTTCATTTTTCTCAATGCCCTTCCTACTTTTAGATTATTAGTACGAAATTTCTGACTCAATTACAATAATCAGCCAATAAGTTTATCCCCTTCTGTTTCTCCTTTTTAAATAGACGATTCATTCTTATTTAAAAAAAACTGTTTATTTACTTGTGTGGTGTGATAATAATCTACCATAAACTAATCACACAGAAAATAAATTTACACTGTTTGAAACCTTTAAGACAGGGAAACCAAGAAAAAGTGGGAACAACAAAGATAAACATGAAATTTAATTACAAACCCTTACAGTGATCAATTTAGCCTTTTCTGTTTCTTTTTTATCAATTGGGAAACCAGCAATATAGAAAAGAATATATAAAACACACCAGTGGAACATTAAACATTTTATTATTCGAACAAGTGTTAATAAATATGTGGTTACAATCTTGTTTTAGGAAATTATTTTTGTCAGCTTAGAAAAAAACAGTTAACGTAGACTTTCTGATTTAATCAGCATTCCTTTCTTATGATACTTAGTGGGATATTTGTAAACAACTGTCTCAATTATGTTGCTGTCTCTAAATAGCGAGAAGGTGTAAACGATGAGTGTAAAATGATAAATTATCAACTTTTGCTAAAGTCCATCTGACGCGCGTAAACAAAATATTTATTGAGTTTAAAATGTTCATATAGGTTAGTTACTTGGTTGTATTCAGTGAACAACACTTGTCGAGCTATTTTATTCTGACGTCAATTTAAAACTAACAAACTCAAATTACATAACCTTACTATTTAATAATATTAATCTACTATCATTAGTTTGCACACAATATTAGTAATCTTCTACAAATTCAGTATTAGTACTAGAAAGAATTACTTTAAGCCATATAGGTTTCAAGTACTCCTTTCTAATAATAATACTTTTCAAATTGATCTATTGACGTATAGATGGAATTATCAAAAGTACTACCACTCCGGGTCATAGTAGACTATGGAGTTCTTTTAACGAATAGCGAATGCAGATAATGCAGTCGGGGTACACTAGTCCTAGTTTACATAGTATGCAAATATGGGTTAGCCTAAAATATGAATTAGGTACTGAGGCAATTAGAATAATTATTATCTTATATTACGGTCCATGTTATAAATGATCCAGACACGTAATGTGGTTGAAATGTTTTTTTCAAATATTCGCTTTAATTCTTTTGAATTTCAATCCCATCTATATCATATTTTGATTTATTAATGTTTCAAAATGTTTAATTTATTTTTCTATATATTTGTCATAATACTTGAAGCGTACGCGGAATCCTCACATTTTGAATATATATATATATATATATATATATATATAGGCAGAAAATTTTGGACCAGTGCATATATCAAGAAGACATTCCTGAGAGGGAATTAAACTGAGTTAGGACGGTTAGAACCCCTCGGCTTAAAACTGCCAGGGTCTGAAAAGACCCGGAAACAATACGGAATGATCTGGTCCGTTTGAAAACACGCCATATCAACTTAAACGCAAACGACTTAACAACTGGACCGATTGTTAAATGTCCACTACCATCCAATGACTTATAAACACATTAATTTTAGTAGAATAAAGAACGATTGGTCACAGTTTTAAGAATGTTGTTGTTTTGTCTTATCTAAAACAACAATAATATCAGGTAAATGTGTGTTTCGATTCTCACAAAATTCGCATCAATCCGTGTAAGTTGATGCCATTAAACCCATGCAGATAACAACCACTGACCCTTATGTTAAATATGTTGTTTTCTGCTCCGTAAATCTTACCCAGTTTGTTTAGGCTATCAGATCACAAATGAGGAGGGAGGGGGGAACAGATAATGAGGGGGAGGGAGGAACAGCAACACCCGAAACAAAGAAAACAAATAAAAAAATAAAGAAACACTTTCAGGACAGAGACGATGAAGAATTCATCACAGAAAGCAAAAAAAGTGCAGACGAGGAGGAACAAAAAGAAAACCAGCATCATGACTTTACTGTATGCTAGTAATAGTGGCGACTGAATGACACTCGAAGAAGAAACTCGTCTGCTTCTATGGAGCCCCGAAACATCGCTATTTTTTCTTATGCAAAAGACGCATCATATGCATACCCTAGGCATCGCTCAGAATGCGGTCAAATTTTTTGCAAGCGAATGTTCTGGGGTTCGCGCCGGCCATTCTCTCCTGTATACCAAGCGTCGTCTTTTCGATCGACGGTACAGGTAATCTCATTGAAAGTAGCCGGTGGTGCATCCTGGCTTTCACTTCTACTACATCGACTAAGGAATAAATAATTGTTTTAATACCAAATCTAAAAAATATGATTTTATCATTCCGTTGGGATAAGAATTGAATGGATTTACCTAGCCACTTTGTATGAGTCATCTTTTAAGCAGAGTTTAAAGCATGATCTACTCCTTCTAATCAGGTTGGCATACCAAGGATAAATGACCTAGCCTCCCCTACCCATAGTTGAAGAGAGAATATTTGCATTTGGTTAAGATGGTTTCTTTGTTTAAAGGCATATCAACATTCGTGTGTTAATGACAAAACCACTCTCGTAAAAGAACAGGCGTACCATTTAAACCATAACTGGGGGATGAAGGGATTAATCCATTTGTCAAGTATATTAGTCCGAAAGTGAACGTAATAACAAAGTTTGACTTTGAACTCGTTTACTACAATGTCACAAATCAGCACGTTAGCCACTAGGCCACAAAGTCCCTCATTTCGCCAAAGGTAGTAGTGCCACGTGAAATGTAAACAACTTCGTCCAGGATGTGAAATCTAGTCACCCGGTCAATTTTCTATGTGGATGTCCATTACACAAAGAACAGCTCTTAGAACAGTGTAGAAGGAAGATATATCAATAATGTCATAGTGAGCCGACACCGAAAAAAATTATGCAGGATTCAGACCAAGATTTAAGTGGGATTCATGCATGAAAGCTTGGTTTAGATCATCCTTATACGAATACAGACTGATTCTGTGCATCAGTTATGTAATGAAAGTCAATATGATGATGGCTATAAAGATAACATTTACATTGATTATCATGATATCATATGGAAATTTAAATACTTTAAAATATTTTATCCTGGAAATGCGTCCATAAATCTACCGAAATTTGGAAAATGCTGCAGTGATAGGGTGAATAACATTAACATTTCCAATGACTGGGTGATGCTAAAATGACCGCATTACACAAAACTTCGAGAGTTGGGGTGTCAGCAAATATATAGAATCAAAATACAAAATCCTACCTAACCCTGATGTCTAACAACGAACACTGTCGCCGGAGGGAATTACCCAAACTAATTGCTCTTTCACAGTAAGCCTAGAATGTAATAGTAAGTTGTTGACTTTGAAATGCTTCTTCGATATTCACTGTATTCTTGGATGAAAGTAGCAAATGAGTTCGTCTGGAAACCGGTGATCATTTCCATAGACATTTCTCCATTTGTAATACTCAAAACATTCAGTGATATATATTATTAATACACTGCATTTAAAAGGATTTATGGTGTTTACGTTGAAGATATTACATGACACATTTTTATTAATTGAAGAAATAAGGAAATGCATATCATCTTCAACATCGTCCAGATGCAGATATTCAAGCTTGGAATTAAGCTCCTACTCTTTTTTTCTTTCTATAGATATCCCATTCTTCTTTTTTCCTTCATTCTTTTATTCACTATTTCTTTTATTCTCATGATTTCATTATTCATTTTATTTTTTCTTTGATTTTCTCTTTTTCTTTCCTTCATTTTTCTTTTTTTCTTTCATTCTTTTAATCTGTCTTTAATTGTTTCTTTCATTCTTTCTTATATTCAATTATTCTATCATTAGTTCACGCATTCATTCGTGTTCTTTCTTTGAGTTTATTTCGTTATTTTCTTTTATTTGATTTTTTCTTTCTTGCTTGCTTTCTACCAATCTTTATTTATTTCCTTCTATCCTCCATTCATTCTTTCATTCACTCGTTTTCTTATATTCACTCGTTTTCTTTCATTCATTATTTCTTAATTCTTTTATTTTACTCTTTCTTTCTTTCCGTATTTACTTGTTCGTCGATTTATTTCATTCACCTATCCATCCATTATTTCTTTCATTCTTTAATTTCTTATTTTCATTCGTTCTTTCTTTAATTTATGAATTCTTCCTTCCTTTCTTCCCTCCTTTCTTTCTTTATGTATTTCTCATTCCTTTATAATTCCTTTATTTCATTTTTTTCTGTTTCTTTCTTCCGTTCCCTTCTTTGCTTTTTTCTTACTTGCTTTATTTATTTATTCATTTATTTCGGGTTTACTTTATTCATTCATTCCTTCATCGTATCATTCCTTCTTTATTTCTTTATACTTTCTTTCATTTATTCTTTCTTACGTTTTTTCTTTCTTTCCTATATTCTTAATTTTAAATTTTATTTATTTCATTCTTTCTTGTTTTCTTGTATGCATTCATATATTCTTTTTTTAATACCACCATTATTTTTTCTCGAACATTGTTTGAATATCTGCAATAATATATAGCGTTATAAGATTTAATTTTCAATTTATATGAGGACACTTCAAAAGAAATAAGTGAGAAACATTTTGCTAAACACGAAATAGCAATTTACTTTAAATCAAATTAAATTGTAATGAATGAAAAGGTAACAATGTATTAGCAAAACTGTGTTTGAAAACGTTTCATTTTATTTTTGAAAATGAAGAAAATAAGTAAAATTAAAATAAGTAAACTTTTTCTATGAGATTTTCTTTGAAACTATCTTTAACATTGACATGTGATTATGTGTGAAATATTGATTAAAATATTTTACTTGTTTCGACGATCTCCTTAAAAAATACACATTCTGGGCCAACAGTGACAAAGAAAAACATACAAGTCGACGTGGTACTGCGGCTTAGACCAATATCTTGTTGGATTGCGGGTGCAGCTTTTGAGATTATGGCTTGGGGCTGGACACAGAATCAGATGAAATGGTTGATATCGTCTAAAAACCCACGTTGTGGAAAAAAATTCCGACAAGTTGTTGCAAATATTCTATTTTCAGCAACAACGGTGCTCCGATTTAAAACAGACTTGGTGTATAGGGACAGTGGTGGATTGTATCAAACCCGCATGCTTTGGCTGGTTTTCCGACTCTATATTCGACCGCAAAATGCCGCATTTTTGTTAGGATACAGTTTCATTGTCAAAATCGCCAAATTCTCATTAATCATGAGTAGGATTTGCTTGACATAGGATAGTGCTGTTCACTCTGCTTCTTCGTGTTGATACCTCTCATATAGATACATCGACATAAGGAGGTGGATTGGTCTATTATCGATATCAGCCGGATAGCGAAGGAGTTTATCCCATTTTAACTAGCTCTAGACCAGATAATTTTGTTTGCATCTGAGGTCGAGCGCCCCACCTACCATTAGCTCTCCATTTTACCGCACAGATCCAAGCTGTGCTATACATGTGCTCTTGGAGAGCACCGGCCCCGAACTCAGAACTTTGAGGTGCTTTGGCAAATGCTCTCTCGTTTGATCGACACCGGCTGGTTAAAATAAGAAGTGGTTACTGCTATGTCATGCAACTATCATTCATTTCAAATTAGATAAAGCCGACTATGCAGCATACTCTTTAGAAAATATTTCTGTGCACAACCAACTTCATAGTGTCACTTTAAAGCATCGGTTTACATCGGGGTTCGTATGGCCCTGTAAGCTGGTGTTACAAATTATAAGGCTGTGGTGACTAGAATAAATTCAGTGTGAGAAGAATTTTGAGGTTAGGAGGGGAGGAGAGCAAATTTGTAATTCTTCATCAGCGAAGAACTAAAGCACAACACACTCTGATGTCAAATCCTATTCATATGATATTACAAGTTTGCCCATGTAATTACCGTTTGGGCTATTTGGCGCTGGGAGGTAAGTACATTATAAAAATCCACTAGAAATAGACTTCTGGTATTTTGGTTTTGAATAAAATTATCTTTTATTAAAAAAATTGTTAGGAGTGTACTTATTCATATGGTGATACCGTTTATTTAGGAAAAATACGATATACGATTTTAAAATATCGATATTGAATCTCTAAAATTGATTTTGAACAAAAATAGAATTCAAATGAGGATGTGTGTACAGCTGCGAAAAGTTATATACTAAAGTGATACTGTTTAAATATTTAGATTATTGTCCATTCATGTCATGGATAAACTGTCGCACATGGGCCACATGAGGTCCTGGGATTTTTCCGGGAGAAAATAACGTTTCTAAATATATACAGCTGCAATTTATAAAAACTAATTTTAATAAAATTTCATTTCAGGGATTTGGAAAATATTAACTTTTTTCTTCAATACACGAAACATATTCATATTGAATACATTGCTTTTTTAAGCATTCACTTTATCTTAATTGAGATGCGATTCTCTCTCTCATATATATATATATATATATATATATATATATATATATATATATATATATATATATATATATATATATATATATATAATATATAATATATATATATATATATATATATATATACAAAGTATATTGTAATTTTGTTTAGAAACAACCAGAATTAGATCTAATAATTTTTTATTATTCAGCTGTATATATATATATATATATATATATATATATACAGCTGAATAATAAAAAATTATTAGATCTAATTCTGGTTGTTTCTAAAAAAAATTATACCTGATAACTTCTTATTTCAAATCCCTGATAGAAGATTCCTAGGTTTAGATCTACCCTGACCATCCTCATTAATATCTAAGGAAGTTTATTTGTGTATAGCCGCCACCCTGTATGCTGTTTCAATACAGTACCCCATCTGTGTGTGAGATATATGTATTTATTAATTTGTTGACTCACGTTTAAGACTTTCGGTTAACCGAGTCATTCTTTTTTTAAATTCTTTATTTCACTTCTAATATAATACAATTGTTCTCTATTTGTTATAATAGTGGGCATAATTTCCCAGATACAAGACGTATATGCGGAAATCTCACGGAGAATAATATCAGGTGGAAGGAATTTGCTACGATAAAATATGTGCTCAAGGCAAAGCTGAACTAGACCTCTTGGACAATCCTTTCTATAGTACCATTTTTTCTGTGATGTCATATAGAAGAAAAACGTTGACTACATAGGAGAAGGAAAACAGCGATTGGTTACGACTTTCCTCATGCGAACCCGGGCAATTGTCGAATAGTATCCGAGATAGTAACGAGGATTCGGAAAATCTCCCCGATGATGGGAAAATGAAAATGTCAAGTGATTTGGAAACAAGATGATGAGAGTGAAATCAAAAAGGAAATAGAAGTGTATTGTGGCCAAAATGAGGTGAACATCAGTACTGTCAAATAAAAGAAAAATTGGACATATTTTACAAACACAATTTATATTCACTGGGTTAACGCACAAATTTTGATTCAATATTTTTACAACTAGTACAATATAAAAAACGGCCTCCGGGCGATGTAAAAATAGTTTTTTGAAACATATTGCCTGAGGGGTGGGAGTAAAAAATTCAATGTCAGCGAGTTTGTAACCTAAGAAAGTAAAATCATAAAATTCATTAAAGGATTAAAAAATAAAACAATTTGAAATCGAAACTTTAAATAAGTATTAAAATAAAACAAACTATATATAGATGTATAATACCAGTCATGTATTTATTAAAACTTCTTTAAAAAACAATGAGGACTGTCTAATGTTGTATGTTCAAGTTTTGAGTGTATTTATTCTATGTTATGGCGAATTCGGATAATGTGACGTAAACAGTGACGTAATTTCTGTTACAGACAAAAACCGGAAGCGAATCTCCATTATTAATAGAAATACAAAAAAATCCGAGATAACATTGGTTTACAGATACTTTTGCTACATATTTTTGCTACACGAGTCTTAGATTAAATTGAATGTGCTGATTTCGAACAGTTGCTCACCTTTGTTCTAGCGCGTCAGAAGTTTGAAAAATATACATCATATTCAACTGGTAGATCTTTCAAACCTTTTATTTTGAACGAGAATTCATAATAACTTTTTAAAAGCAATTATATTCATGATTATCTCTCATGATTCTAACAGCTAAAACTAAAATCTTAGCACAGAAAATATATAAAAGACGGAAAAAAGTATTTTCATTAGACCGTAACTACATCAGAGAATTGATATCTGATTAGAAGTTCTGATATAAAATAAATCCACTACAGATGACGGCATGGAACTTATTCTTATTGGTTGTATGTACCTTTCATAGGTCGCATAGAGCTGAATATAACTCTAATTTAATAGGCTAATATTGCAAAAAAATGGAATGGCATTGTATTCTCATCTGGACGTTTAACACATAATCAGAAAGATATAAGTGATCAACATCAAGATATTTCAGATATGAAAACTCCAGTGTGATCCAAAAGTCTTGTCAACCCCTAATGAAAAGTAATGAAAGTGATAGAAATAAAAGTAATAAGAAGAATAAAAATAAAACAATAAAAAATGAGAATCTTGCAGTGAAATCATTTTGCACATTCTTTTTCATGTCAGAATACACACGATCATGTGTCCAGACATTTGCAAGCAGTCTCTCTTCAAAACTCTAGGTGGTCGTGTCAGCTATCTGAAATAGAACATTATTATTATTATTATTATTATTATTATTATTATTATTATTATTATTATTATTATTATTATTAAAACAAAAAATAAATGGTTGCTATTCAATAGTGATGGATCTGCGTGACGAGCTTGTGAATCATTAATTTCCGATGAAACCCAACGTAACATTGGGAATTTTTATATTAATACCCTAATAAGAAGCCACGTATGTCACTCTCTATCAAGACCTCAGATAAAAGATGGACAATTCCGTTTTGATTCATAAGAAATGAATGCATGACTTCAAATTTCGTAAGCAAGGAAAAAGAATGTGCTATATATCAGAGAAAGAAATAAAGAAAAAAGAAAGAAAGGTGAGTTAGGGTGCACTTATCGTCTGTTTCTATGAAATAAAGAAACAGAAATAAATAAATAAATAGGAAGTTAAATAAAATAAAATAAAATAATCAGAAACACGAAAAAGAAAGAAATAACTTCGTCAGAGATTATTATACTTTTTACATATTGAAATATTTTCAACAGCTCGTAAGTAAAACATCAAATGATTTAATAGTCAAATTAGCATACCGTTGTACTTGCACGGTTCCCGTTAGTATGGCATTACAATGTGTATAACTTTCAAACATGACATGATGGCGAGATTCTGCATTTATCTTTGAATTAAGGAGCCTGAAGATATTATTTTCCTGTTATTGCAGATGAGAATATATTTTGTTTTTGTTTTTCAATATTATCAGAAGCTCGTCTGTTTACCTGATCTCAAAGGGCTTGACACAATTCAGCACTTCCCATAATGATATGAAGTCATAAAAAATCATTATCAGGCAATGATCAAGTGACATATTAAAAGCTTTTCGATCAGCTAAATGCGACAGCTTCTGACAAGAAACTATTTCTTTGTATATGATAAGAATGACTTCCAAATATTCTAGTTAATTGACTCTAATGGACATAAGTGATGTTTATAAAATGTGCCAAAAAAAAAAATAATGAACGCGCTAACGTAACGTTTCTCAGATTAGATATTAAAAACAAATGTTTTTTTGCAGATAAAAACATTTACACACGATTAGAATAGATTATACATTGATATTATCAGAAGCTTCCTTGCATTTATATTTTGATGTTTGATGCATGTTGTATAATGGATATGGTCGTAGAAGATGGACTCGGGGGAACCTCGTTTGCATTTCACATAGTGCAAATGCCAATTGGAAAGGTATGAATCCATCTAATCTCCTTCCAGTCGTGGATAAACAGTTGGACGGCTTGGGCTTTGTTAGGCAACCAGTCTAGGAGAAGGAAATCTCTTAATTCAAGCCTATTAATATGTGCTGAAGACACTGACATCGTGTCACATTATACTACTGCGGGTGGTTAGTACACGCACACACGCGCACACACACACATACACACACACACACACACACACAATAGAGGTGCAGTCGACGTATTACACAGTCCCAGCCAACAGACCTGAATAAATAAGAAAGATCAATACCTAGCTCCTTTGAATTGTTACTTTTTAGGGGTAAAAAATAAAACAAACAAAACGAATTTATTTTTATCACTTTAACGCAACAAGCAATTGAATTCAAGTTTTTGTCATATATATATAAAATGTTTTTGAAAAATATATATTTCAAAACACTGAAGTTTAGGAATATATTAAAAGAAAATTATATTTTAAATGTAAAAAAAAAAAATATTTCCTAAAATAAACAATCATTGTACTATACGAATTATCAGCGATTTTTAAAATTTAATTAATCAATTTCCTCTCTTTTTAAAAAAATACCATAAATCATATTCTCTCTCTTACTCCCGTTTTCTCTATCCCACTTCGACTCTGGTGTTCCTAATTATTTTTATAGTTCGGTCATGGACTGGGTACTTTTGGTAGTATATATATATATATATATATATATATATATATATATATGCCCCCGAAAAAGATGGCATTAAACATTTGAATCACACATGCAGCTTCATATGTTTATAATTAAGAAACATAAGGATTTTAATTTTTGATTTTTACTGATTAAGTGATATAATTCATTGATTAAAAAAATCAACTTCAGAGTTCTTCAAAAAATCTAGCGGGTCACAATCATAGAAAAGTACAGAATACTTATATATAAATGGCTTATATATATATATATATATATATATATATATATATATATATATATATATAGCCATTTATATATAAGTATATATATATATGTGTGTGGGGGTGCAGGCGGTCGTGTGTTTGTAACTTAATAGAAAGTTAGTTACGTATATGTGTCAGAACGAATACATTTAAGATTGCTACACACATTCAAAAATGGAACATCATCTTTAGATATTTCTGTCAGCAGCAAAAGAATCATCCATACACCTTTTTAATTTAGTTATCATCGAAATAGATTTTAATATATATATATATATATATAATATATATATATATATCCTTTAATCTATTTCTGTTCTCAAATGTACGTTCTGATGTTGATCGAATTCCTTTAGACGTTAGCTTTGAAGAAAACAATTAAATTAAAATCCCTTAAAACGGAGCAACGATCCGTTTCCGATTGTTAAAATAGATTTTGTTGTTAAATCATTTATAATTAATCTCACCCTCCTTGCTCTTCAAAGCCACCTATTTTTTCAAATACGATTTTTTTTCTGTCACTATATTT
>CM042139.1:97929060-98056560 GCA_023376005.1 Doryteuthis pealeii | reverse complement strand
TATATATATATATATATATAGTGGATTCTAACCTCATCTCATACCAAGCTATATCTAACAATATTCGCAAGCAATTATATGATCTCAAGTAATCCAATCTAATATAATTATGTGGATTCCTATTTAATACAAATAAGTTTCACACTATTATGTAGTTTAATCTGTTCTGATTTAATCCTAATTAATTGAACATTTATATAGTCTCAGGTATTTCGATTTCATCCTAATAAATTACTACAAACCTTAAGGATTTTGAGAGCATTTGCAAAAACGAGTGGGCTAAAACCCACACGGGGATGTTTAAAAAACTTCGTAACCAACTACAGGAAACGCCTGGCTCTTGTTATTGCCAACAAGGGTTTCTTCACCAAGTACTGATTTATATTTTGCTATGGGGTGAAATACTTATTTTTTCAATCAAATATAAGTAAATGTTCAAAAATTGATGATATGTGATTTTCTATCTTTTTTAAAAAATGTTTTATCTCTCACTTTCATATATATATATATGGCAATTTAGAACCAGCACGTAGTAAGATTTGTGAAAACTCCGCTTAAGAAATTGAACTTGTCACATCCTACACTAACGGAGGGGTTGATAAATGTATAATGATATAAGTAGAGTTGTGTTTTGTATCCCACACGCAACCTAACGACCAATGCCCATCATCTATATAGCAGTCCACCACGTTAAATATTTATATATATGGGTGCAAAATATGGTAATAAATCCGATGGTATGTAGAAATAATGAAATGAATGTATTCTAAAAGTTATATATATATTTGTTGATGATCAAGTCGATGTTTCGGTTCATTATAAAACCTTCAATAGGTCACATATTAATAATGTTTGCCACCAGGCGCAATTGTTTTGTCATACTATTTTCTATTTAAGATGCTAAAGTCATGATTTTTATAGTTATTATTCTGTATCTTAGTAACAATTATTTTGATATTTTAGTCTATCTATGATATTGTTATTTTAGACTGTGGATTTTCTATGTGAAAAGTTTGAGATAGCCTGCATAGACATACATTCATTACACGGTTATTCCCTTTGAGTATAACATAAACAAAGGGAACCACTCTTGACTGATAATTTTTAAAATTCATTTTCCCATTAAACTAACACTAAACCCTATCCCTAACCATAACCCTAAACCCTAACCCTAACCCTAAACGCTAACCCTAACCCTAACCCCTAACTTATTTCCTAGTAGATCAATAAGTAAATAAATGATTTATCAGTCAAGAGTGGTTCCCCTTTGTTTATCTTAGGCTTATACGAAATATCCCATTACACATACTAAATATTTTCATGATTAGTGTATAGTGAATTTCAGTTCCTTGATATGGATGCATAATACATTATGTTGATGAATAATTAGTTGATGCATAACTGTTTACAAAAATAGCTCCACTCCTCACAATTGTTTGCGTCTTTTACTAATTCTAGTAATATTTAATTCTCATTTAAATTGTTTACGTTTTCTAGCCTTAGAATGCTTCTTTGTTCTGTATTTCTTGTCATAAATATTTTATGAAATCATTTGTTTTCCTGTCAGGTGCTTCCCTTGAAAACAATGGCGGCGTCTTCCGCTTAATTAAAAACGAATGCGTCGCGGGCAACTCACGAAGATATTAACGCGGGAAATTTCAACCGCCGATTCACTTAAGGTTATCCAATTAGCCAAGTGTTTGAGTCATCAGACTAATTATAGCAATTTAGCGAAAAATTACCAACAGAACGACGCATTCATTATGAAGACTTGCCAATGATTGTTACTTGATAAAAAGCGTTTAAATATACAAAGAAATCAGAAGGAAATTAGTGTTGACACAGGTGCAAAGCGAGAACCATGCATATCTAAGAATGTGAATCTCTTAAAAATGTTTCAAAGAAAGGTTCCTATATTGTTGCAAAATGTTCTGCGTCGGCATATACTTATATAGGACGATTGTATTGTGTAGGACGAACCAGTCTTTTAGGATGGACATAGTTTCATATCTTTTTGCCATCGTTCACTTTCACTCTGGAGCCCTTTGGAATGGCAAAATGCATTAGATAAGTTTTATTTTGGTTTATTAGGACTAGATCAGGCCTTCTTGTTAGGAACAGGTGATACGTTGGTATCTCAACACGACAGATAATTCAATGTCTCATTCTCTAAGAGGGATTTGATAGTGTGATTAAATTTTGATTTTTTGCACAATTACCAGTCTATCACTCTTCCCATCCAGTTGTGAATACTGCTGTACTCCTTTTGTGTTAGTTTTCTGTATTCGCTTATCATGTGATTAACCGTTTTGTCACTGACTCCATATATTCGCTACTTGCACTTTGTTGCGTATTATCTATTTCCGCTTTGATATAATTGATTTTTGTAAATATCTTTTTCACACTTGTTTTAACTGGTTTATTTTCAGTGGAGTGTGAGCTAGAGCAAGTATCCTCAGATTTCTTGAACTCTTCTGAAAATTATAGCCGATCTTAACATTACTTTAGTCTAGGCGATATCGATTCTTTCTCTGCTTTCCAATTCCTCCAGTTTATTTTTCAAACGCTTGGGGGAACGTTCCAAGTGTACCAACTACAATTGTTATCACCGCCACCATTATGTTCTACATGTTTTTGAGCTCTCTGACAAGATCCAAATATCTTCTATTTTTTCTCATTTTTTAAATTTTCGTTCTATAGTCAAAATCCCCTGGATGGCCAGCTCTTTTATTCTTGTGAATTAACATTTGTACGACCCTTTTCCTATGACCACTGCTATCAGGTGTCATATCTTCCATTAGGTATCTGTTTTTCTTAACTGGTTCTCTTTTATGTCGGTCCTTTTATCAGGATTCTCTTTTAAGTCAAGCGTCTCTTCTGTTGGGTCAATTTTGTTCAGGAACAACACTGAGACCTTTTCTTGTGTACTCTTTTTTCATTCCTCCGATATATTCTTTTTTGTGTCACCGTCATATATTTTTCATCGTTGTTATCTTCTTCCTTGATGGCTATATCATCAGATCGTGCTGACAGCGGGAAGATAGGGAAACATATGTTCCTTCTTATTAGGTTTAACGAGCTTGAATGAAAATATATACAGCAGATAATTAGATTTCTAGAGTAGTAACCTGGCTTCTACGCCCAAGGAAATCAAGTATAAGGCTTTAATGTTGGAATTAGAAATATTGTTGCTTATCTGTGGCTCCAAAATCTACAATTATTAGTGATATAATATTGAACATTTACAGAACAAGTGCTGTTAGCCTTGAAAAAACTTCACATACCTAGATTTTAGCCTACTCTCCGATGGTTGCACCATACACAAAAGACAATATTTGTGTATGTACATAGTTGGCCAAGGAATATAGGTTTATAGCATCTGGTATGCCTACAACTATAATGGAACTTTTAAAGCTTAAAAATTGGTCTCCAAACAGTATAATAATAACTAAGCAATATTGCATGTTATAGCAGTATTCTAATTAGTATCGTCGGGGTGGCCTAATGCAGCGAGGGAGTCTATCCCCTTTTCACTAGCGCCAGACCAAGGAGATTATTTTAGCGCCTGAGGTGGAGCGCCACACCTACCATCAGTTCCTTACTTTACTGCACAGATCCCTGTGTTACTCATACGCTGAGTTGGCGAGGGCGGGTTTCGAACTTGGAACCTTGTGCTTTCTAGCCGAACGCTCTACCGACTGGGCTAACCGGGCCCTATCAAATTACCTTTCATTACTATTTTTTGTGGACTGTGGATGTTTAGCTTAATCTATCAGTAGTTTACATTGTTTCAATCAATACCTCACGTACCGATATCCTGTCAGCAGTATTTGTATTCCCTTGGTTTGGTATCTTCGTTAAAATCCCTAGAAAAATACAGAAAACCAAGGAATTCGAAAAGAAAATATATTTCCTTAAACCTATATGATCATCAGTATAGCCTACCAAAAATGGGACTCTCATGATGCACGGGATATATGATCAAATCATCTTTTGATTATCAAATATGAGCTGTTGCACGTTACACGCGATCGGATGATACTTAAGTATATACTGCTCTCTGTTCATGAATACTAATCATTTGTTTGTATACAGTTATATATGTTCATGCATTTCTATCTAATACTAAAAGGGGGGACCATGTGGCGTAATGGCTAACATGCTGGACAGCGACTTCATAAGTAGCAAGTTCGAAATCCATTCGTTCGATTACATTCACTTTAGTATTAACACACTTGTGGAAGGTTTGAACCCTCTCATCCCCCATACATGGGAAAATATTTCCACTAATGTTCTTCTACAAGGAAGGCTATGGCATTTATAGATGACACATGGAGGTTGATATGCCATTAAATGAAAAAAATAATACTAAAGTGTTATTATACTTATACAGTTTCAACTATTTAAAGCAAATATATACGTTCAAGTAAGCAAACATAAAAAAGTAAAACTGGAATTCTTGAGAAACTCAAGTCTTTCAATCCTTCAGACTTCATTGAAAAACCACTGGTTAAAACTGCAAGAAGTAAACTAATAAGTATCCCTAGTAAAAAGCTACTAACGCTTCAAGTTAGAGTGGATCTGGGAGTAATAAAGACATGATTCATAGCCCCTAAGTCTCCGGAATTGGTGACTCATCACCAGATGCATGTTTAGTGCCATATCCAGAATGCTCCTTCTCTACAGAGGATGCAGCCGGTGTATATGACCCCCCCCCCACCTACACGTTTTTATGTTTTCGAAAAAATATGAAAATATATATCATTTCTATCGGCCGATGAATTATGTATATCCATTTAACACGTGGTGATAATCGAATTAAATCAATCACAATTCCCAGCAAGAATTTATGAAATGTCTCAGTATATTAAGTGTTGAAAATGATGTGATTTATTACCAATTTATGAGTGTCCGTATCTATGTATTTGAATGCATTTCTATTGGTGTCACTTTCATTTAATGGATAGTAAAGTTGAAAGTGAAAAAATTGAAAATTGGATAAATTGCTATAATTTAATATTTATTGTTTTAACTAATATTCATTCAATATTTGCTTAGTTTAATGAAGTCATATCCCATAAGAACTAATCTTACCAAAAGACAATTTAAACATTATGATTATAACAATTCATATTATTTATTTATTTTTAACTGTTGTCCTCATCTTTATTGTTATATACACAACTTTTTGGTCAATTATATATATATATATATATATATATATATATATATATATATATATATATATATATATATATATATCGGCGTTTTTAGTCGTTTCTTGTCGAACTAGGGAAACGTCTGGTTTTAATTTTCTTTAGAAGGCTGAAGAACGACTCGCCTGGAGAACGACTCGGCCGAAACTTTGTGTATATAACAATAACGATGGGGAAAGCTGCCCGGAAAAATCTTAATAATACAAATTATCAAGCCATTTCTCAAATCTCCAGATGGAAAATATAAACATTCAGTTTTATTCCGTTTATAAATGTTATACAAAAATAAAAGTGTAATGGGGATTAGGATTGTAATAAATGAAATCGTTATCTCCGCCAGAATTTATTTGATAATGAAACGTATTCATTCTCGAATACGTATTCTATAAATAATTTTACGTTTACTGAGATACTATAGGATAACTCATTGGTTTACTCAAAACTGACGTATGTGACGCGTGTTCTTATTCACGGTATACAAATTAGTAATTATAATATTACTTATTGGCAATCAAGATGGGCAGAACAGTGAATCCGATTAATTCTGGGTTAATGAATTGCAATACTATATAATTTAATATACATAATTCAATCAAATTATTATGGCATATATATATATATATATGTGTGTGTATGGGGGTATGTGTACTCACTCACCCAAACACACACACACACACATACACACACACACACACATATATATATATATATATATAGTGAGAGAGAGAGTGTGTGTGTGAGAGAAAGAGAGAGAGAGAGAGAGAGAGAGAGAGAGAGAGAGAGAGAAAGATATTGATAGATAGTATATCTGGCAAAAATATGGAATTAGCACACTTAAAGAATGTTGACTTTGGTTTCTTATTCAGGAGAAAATAGACTAATGACAGTTAAGAAGCAAAACATTTTTGTTTAATAACTGAAGACTGATTAAATTGTTCAAAGTAATGGTATCTTTTTCCAAAGTAGATATTTACTGATATCCCACCATTTCTCTTGAACACAAGTATCGATTAACCTGGGGAACCATGCACTAACCAAGGCTCAAGCATGGCCAGTACTAAAAATTACGGGTATCTTTCGGCATTACTCTTTTGATGCGCCTTGGGCACTGGGCAATAAACACAGCCCTGTCCCTATACATCAAGGTGCGGGTGTTTCCTGGGTGGATTAATCGTTGTGATCACGCAGATATTAATATCTTACCTGTCCAATAGGCGAAGCCACTGGACACAGACTTCCGAAGAAACCGGGTAGGCGTACATTCATCCAAAATACCCAGTTTAAATTATTATTCATATACACAATGGGTTACTTCCATTATAATTGCATGGGTTTATATATGCAGTACATTTACTGATTTTTAATACTAACGGCTTTTTTATCAGTCCGTAGACCATCCGCCACGGAAATACAAGGTTCATGTTTCGATACCGGCCGCCGTCAACTCTGTGCATGAGTAGCTCAACTTGGATATGTGCGGTAAAGTGAGGAGCTGATGGTAAACGTGGCGCTCGACTTCAGACGCAAAAAACATATTGTTATATTAGTCTAATATATTCTCGTATAATAATAATAATAATAATAATAATAATAATAATAATAAGTGTGTAGTTCGTGCACTTGGAACGGTCCCAAAAGGTTTAGTAAAGAGACTAGAGGAACTTTGAGACACTTCAGACAGCATTGTTGAAATCAGCTAAAATACTCAGTAAGTCATGGAGACCTGAGGTGACATGTTGTCATTCAGATTCCAGGAAATACCATCAGCTTCCGCGGGTGTTAAAAACTCACAAGAAGTGAAATAATAATAATAATAATAATAATAATAATAATAATAATAATAAGAAGAAGAAGAAGAAGAAGAAGAAGAATGGAAAACACTAGGCCATGATGGTATTCAAGGACTGGTTTACAAAATTCACTTACATCCACAAGATTCTAGCCCAACAACTGCGAAGATGCCTACAAGAAACAAACGTATCCGAATGATCAAAGCAATAACTAACCTAATCCAGAAACATCCATTTGTACATATTGTTTATTCTCGCCATGATGCCACATCAATTATGTATTTAGAAAATGTACAGGGGGCTACAAAATGACTAACTCACAAAAAAATATACCACCATATGTAAATGGATGATATAAAAATTTTAGCATGTATATACAAGTTGTCAACATTTTCTGATAATTTCGTTAAATTCCAAGGAGTAGTTTTAGGATAGGATGCAAAAGTATCAATTCGTTAATAATTTGAAATGGAGTGTATGCTCTATCATTGTTACCGAGCACTATATATCTATCAATAAATCGATATATATATATATATATATATATATATATATATATATATATATATATATATATGATAATCATGTACAAATATGCGACCACGAGAGCTATTGAAACCAAAAGCTCGACAGTTATAAATTGTTGGTGTTATATAAAAACTAATGGTAAATAAAAAGAGAAAAAAAACAGAAATAGAGCATATTGATGTGCAGATGTAAAAAGCGAAAAATTCACTATTTACTAGAATATAATTTTTAAAGTCAATTAATTCAAGAATCGCCTAAAAACTAATAAAAAGCACAATTTCAAGCGGAGGGGAATTCCATTCATCCCTCACCTGTTAAGATTGTGTCTTTTTGTTGTCTTTAGACAATTTTTAATATTTTATTTTACTCATGATAGTTCTGGTATGCACTGCTGGAAACCAGATCATATGGTATTTAAAACCTCGCAATTCTTTTCAATTGGTATTTAGGTACATTATGTTTCTATTGCTGATCTTAACTCATTGATTGCAGAAGGTGTTGTGCTATAAAGATAGTTCAATCCATTGAATATCTCAGTCGCACCTAGAGGACATGTTAGAACCTGCATATTACGGGTGAACAGCTCGGAAACTAATCACTGGTTACAGCGTGGCGTGTATTATCAATATTGGGTGGAATTCGACTATTATTTTCTTAAAACACAGTCACTAATTCAGGTTTGTATATATGTATACATATGGCGAACTCCTGTATATACAAACTTGCATGTATGTCAACCTATTCCTTACTTTCTAGGCACTCGTATTTTACAGGAAATAAAAGTTAATCTTCAAAACAATTGCTTCCTTAATCATCGAACTTAGTTTATATATATATATATATATATATATATATATATATATATATATATATATATACGTGTGTGTGTGTGTGTGTGTACATGAGTGTGTATGTGTGTGTGTGTATGCAGGATTTTTTCTGTTATGCAGAGATTATTTAAGAGGATGGACAGCTTGACTAGTTTCCTTACGATCCGTTCGAGTGAACAGGCCATTTTCTTAAACATTGGTATGAAACTTGTTAATGAGCGAACTGAAATTATCGCAAGTATTTTCAGCTCTGCAAAATGCCATCTCCTTTCATATTTGATTTAGCCAGTTTGTTCCGATACCTATTTAAACGAAATATATATATATATATAATATATATATATATATATTATATATATATATATATAGCTTAATGTATTTTTAATACAACTGCTAGTAAAATACAACAATATTTTACTTGATGGTTTCAACTTGAGTTGCCCTTCGATTTTCTGACCAAATGTTTTGATTCAGTGTGCCATCCATCTTCCTTCTTTTTTTTTTTCTTTTTTTTCTTTTTTTTTTAATCTCCAACGCAGTGTAAACAATAGCATCAAACGATCTATCTGTGTTATCTGATAAGCCCACATTGGGAAATATGAGACGCGGTTTTTGAGACGAGCAGACAGAAGCAGATAAAAATGAAATAAATCAAAAACTGGAATTTTGTACATTAAAAAAAAATGCTGCATCAGAATTTTACATTCATGCAAAACTCAAGCACGCTGAGCTACTTTTAGTTTCTTTTAAATGGCTCGAATAAGCAACAATATTATAGAGTCCTTTGTCTAAAACCCGTGGGCAGTTCTTTTCGTCCACAAACCTGGAAAAAAGAAATATTCCTTGGGCTAAGATTGATATTTATAACGTGGTGTGTATTGAACATCCGGGTCATAAGGCAGTGTCTGAGGCCACAAAGGGCTATGAGATTTACGTAGCAAAAGTCAATTTTTAGGTGACCTCAAATGAATTAATGTGTTATCACTATAATATTTTAGCACATAGAATACGTGCTGTTCTTTTAATTGAATAGGCTATATATATATTCGTGAGATTATTCTGTAGAACAGAATCATTGATATCATGATGTACAGCTGTTAATATTGAAATGCTACTAATAAATCTTCACTTCAAATACAAGAATCTATCTCTTCATAGTTCACTGTTATCTGTGAAATGCTAATATGAATCCGTAATTCCTCCATAAATAGAAGTAGCATATCCTCATAGAAAACTGTTAAATATGAAATGCTAATTAGAATTTATATTCCTTAACTCCTTTGTAAAATCATCATCATCATCATCATCGTCCTCATCATCATCATCGTCGTGCTGGCAACTCGTATATGTATGACTCTCTCTCTCTCTTCTCTCTCTCTCTCTCTCTCTCTCTCTGTCCCTGTCTCTGTATCTGTCTCACCATAGGTCACCAACCCTGGGAGGTCCTCCATGCAGCATCCACAATTCACACAGAAGTGAATGATGTCGGTTTTTGTTGGTTGGTCTACACTGGTTTGTACATGTGTAGGTGTCCACAAAAGAATGTCACTTATGCGTTCGTCCTTGTTTCCTCAGCAGTAACCATCATGCAATGTTCGTTTACACTGATTGGTTGAGTGATAGGAGCAGTAGCTGTACAGCTGCATTTTAATGGGGTACAGCTTCAAAATTTGTTGAAGTTCCCATCTAAATTTTCTCTTTGTGCTTTGTTAAATTCCAAGTGTTGCAGCCGTACTATAGCACTTATACAGCTATGGATTGGAAGAATGTTCGCTGTATCTTATCAGTAAGACCAGAAACAAAATCATCAATAAAATCGTTGATGTCTGTTATAACAGGTTAAAGAATAATCTATTAAGTACAATACATAGGATTCAACTGGTAGTATAGTTTAATAGCCGCTGACGGTGGCCTTAAGGCATTTTAAGTGAAGAAAAAAACACGAAGAAGAAAAAGAGAAACATGAAAAAATATAGGAGATTTGCATAAAATTATGAAAGTACGAACAAAGAAAAAGAAAGATGGAATAAACAACCAACTAAGTTGATCTCTATTCGTTGACATGCTTTTAAAACTAAATATCTAATATAGATTGATTCATTGATTTTAATGATATGTCTAATCACCCGAGTTATTTTCTTGAGTAGATGTTAGGATATCACATATATCACGCGTTTTTTTATATTTTGGTCTTTAACGTGGTTAATTTTTAATATATTTATATGGTGTTAGGTATTATTATCAAATACAAATAATTTTCACATAGCAATGTGTTTTCAATTATCCATATTTTATTCCAATGATTCATGAATAATTTTTCGGTTTCAATTAATTTTTCTATTTAATACTATGCCTCTTTTATATTCTGTCACAGTTATATGGTTTCAACTAAATAATAATAATCTTTAATTTAAAACTATAGCTGAAATTAACTATTGTTAATACATACATTTTCTGATTGTTCAAATGATTGGACGCTAACAAGTTTACCTAGGAATAATGGCAATGATGGTGTACTCCACATATCCCAGACCACAAGAATTGGAGCATAACCATCAGATGCAGTTTAGTATCATAACGAAGACACCAGATTTTTTTAATGAAAGCATATTCCAGTGCAAAGAATGGTCGGTGTATTCGTAGGCCTGCCAATACGGTCGGCTAACATGAGAGTAAAGAAATGATGGGAAAGAGGGTGGATTAAGCTTTTAATAACCATTTTGGCCTTGAGATGACGAAAATTATCAGTTCACTTTTGTTCGTAAATAGTGATGTTTGAAAAGATGAGGTTAGTATAATATGTGTCTAAATTGCAAGTAAACGAAGTTATTTGAATGCCGTATTGATCCAACAAAACATAATTAGAATGTATTTCCTTTATTGAAAATCCTTACTCAAAACATATGCTCTGCTAGCTCCCACCATAAGAAACATTATTTGTCAAATTAGTTTTTATGCGCAGGACAGTTAAGATTAACTGTAAAGCAAGGATTCAAAAATAATACCACACACTTTATTGCTGATGTTACAACTTCTCGGGACCGAATTCAGGCATACGACGTGAAAAATTATTTTCACGTCGACCAACGAAATTTATAATATTTGACAAATCGTAGTAGACCACTAAAACGTGACGAGTTTGGTTTTATCCGTATGATGTCGGTCATAAATTGTGGCACTTCCTGTGACTAAATGACTGACCATTAAAAAAAAAGTATCGTGTCTGACTAACTTTCGCACGGACAGCGAAAATTATCGTTATACATCCGAATTACTATTGGTGGGCAGCGGTCATTGTATTATACACACTTGTGTCAACCCTCAATCCTTTTTATCATATGGGAGCTAGAAGGTAGCTGAAGATCTTAGTCTCCTAGGTATGACGTTAAACTGCATCTATTAGTGTGGGTATTTTATTCCCAGCGGTAGTACGTGTTAGGCCCCCATCTATAGATTAAATAGTTAAAAATGTCTTTAAAAATTAGTTTAAAAACTTGAATACACAACAGGAGTGAATAAAACAAAAACATGACTAAACAACCAACTAACCAAACAAACAAATAACCAACATACGGCTGAAGTTTGTTTAATATTAAGTAAAGCAAATAACACATTCATATGCATCTTTTATCGATATTATGTTTGTCTTCAGAGATAAATATATGTTTGACTCACTAATCAAACCATTAGATTTTCTCTGTGTGGCACTTAGCGTAGCCCCATCTAATACCAACAAAGAGTGTATTAATGTCTAAGCATAGACAGAGAGGTCACTTGGGATAATGAATTCTCGGAAAATTTTCACAACGTATAATGATACAAGTAATTATATCTCAGTAGTGTATGCCTTTTATCATTAACCCTGGAATCAGATCAGTTTAATTAGAATAGGGTTCATTTAATTAAGTGTTATCACCTCATCTATTTGAATTAGAATTTTGACATGATATGATATAAGCATTTCCTTTGTAATATTGCCAATTAAAGATTAAATCATGTTTTTTTTTTATTTCTCTTGTATTTTAGGCCCTGGGGAAAATCGCCTAGAGAACACCAATGCTTGGATGTGAGAAAAGAAATGTATATATGTGTAAATATATATATGTAATCCTTTAATTTACTGTTATTCGGATCCAACAACCACTCCTCCAACAATAATATTGTTGATAATAACTCTGCCTGTTCTCACAACGTTGCCACGTAATATATATAAATATATATGTATATATATATATATATATATATATATATATATATATATATATATATTTACTTCCACATCTGGGGATTTTACACATTATTCATCGTACAAACATTAGTGTCACGGTATGCTTCTCTGATGAGACATGACCGAAAAAAAAAGATATCTTTTTCAGAAGGAAAAAAAAATTTGTGAAATTGTATTTATTATAACATCTCACAATGCACACGCTTTTTAAAACCATTTTCAAATATATATATATATATATATATATATATATATATATATATATATATGTGTGTGTGTGTGTGTGTGTGTGTGTGTGTGTGTGTGTGTGTGTGTGTGTGTGCGTGTGTGTGTGTGTGATTTTTTTTAAAAAAACATAGTGGCACCACATACCAAAAGCAGAGGCTCGAAGACATTTGTTCATTAATAATTTATTTTTCTTTAAACAAACGAAGGCCCTGACCAAATTTTGTTAAAAAACCGAAACACCGTCAATCGTCAATGAAACTTTTTTTTTTAAATTTTAATTTTTTATGTTTTATAAAATTTCATATTGTTTTATTTATTTCAACTTTTTCTCATACATACACACACACATACACACACACACACACATAAACGCACGCACGTACATACACACTCACACACACACACACACACACACACACACACACACACACACACATATATATATATATATATATATATATATATATATAATATAATATATATAATTGTCTTATCTTTTAGAGTACTTTGGTAAAAATGTATTATTGGTGTTTGAGGTGCATTCACTTTTTTTTTAAAATACTGTTTGGTATTGAGGAATAATAAACATTTGGGGGGAGGCGCAAATATTTCCTTTAATGCCATTGCTTGAATAATATCTGAAGAAACTGAGTTTGAATTTCCGTGTTCTGGTAAATACCAATTTAGTATTACTAATAATGGCCAGCATTAAATGCTTAACTAATTAACTAATTAGCAATAATTTTAAATTAAAGCATATATAGACATCCCCTCTACTTTCTCTTTTCGTCTCTCTCCTTCCTTCTCCTTCACTCCCCCTCTCTCTCACACACACACACACTCACACACACACAAACCTATATGAATAATATATATATAAGCTTATAACTCTTTATCTCTCCCCCTCTCTAATCCAGTTTTTACTTTACATCTCCCAGTCAATTTTCCGATATATATATATATATATATTCATTAACCCCTCGGTCTACACTTTAGTACATCTGTGAGAGCAATTTCAAAGAGTGGTGAGTCAAGAGTGAGAATAGTCCACTCTCTTTGTCACTTCTCCAAAGTCAAAGTGGGTGGCTGTCACCACCTCTTACCTACACTACAAATGAATAGTATTGAATTCAAATAGGTACACGTTTTTCATAGATAAAGCTGAGAATTAATGCAAATCAACTAATTTGGTAGGAAATAAACTCCCTTTGTTTCTCTTTTCCAATCATTTCAAATAACCAAAGTTTAATTAAAATCAGCATATTTTGTTATAAAATCCTGATTTTTGATGTTTTGTGATTAAAAACTGTACGATTTTATGAAAGAAGAAACGCAATACTGAGACAAACATTATGGTACACTAACCCTTTTTAGCATAACTTACTACGTTTTATGTCAGTAATGTTAACATATGCTTCTTCTATTTAAAAAAAAATTAATTTCATGGTTCGTACAGTTTTTAATACCAAAAAAAAAAAAAATCATGAGTTTATTACAATATAAGTTGTTTGGAATTAGCTTCAGTTATTCAAATTTCTTCTGACGATACTGTTTTAATAATTTAATTTAGTCGTCTAGTAAATAAAATGTCTTTCTTGTTTGAAAATGATTCTGGCATTAATTTTTTATATTAAAAAAACAAAAACATAGCTGACCATATCCCGAACCCTTGCACCCTGAAACACTGCTTTTTAAGAAGAAATTAGAGCTGAAGCCGAACTATTTTTTTGCCTCCTGTATTTTTTATAGTCTGCTGTAAATAAATGAGAAGTACAATTTTCTGGATATATAAAATCTCGGACAATATGTCCGATTTAACATCATTATTAAACATTCTATTTCAAGGATAGATTAATTAAACCTTTATATAATCAAAAATATCAAATTTCATGTTAGGCAATGTTAGTTCCTGACTCTTGCTAGGAATGTAAAAATCAGTGATTTTTATTCAGATAAGAAATAAAACGTAATTCATTAAGTACTGAAAATCAAATTTAAATTGGATAATTTCCTGATTTTTGGTAATTGTTTGAAAAGTAAAATAAAATGAAATTCGTCCAAAATTGCCTCCCTTTTTCCCGGTAACATTCCTACCAAAAACACTAAAACACTGGAACGCTGATTTTCAAGAAAAAACATAGCCGACCCTATCCTTAACCCTAAACCCTAAATATTTAGTGGGGCAAGTACTACGGAGCAAATGGTCGCCCTGTTCCGTAGAATAACCTTTTTTTTAATTTCCACCAATGTCATTTTTGTGTCTATTCTCAATAGAATACACTTCATAATATATCAGATATACTTTATGAGATTTTGTTCGTTTATATTTATTTACAAATCATATTCTTATTCTTATTCTTATTCTTATTATTATTAGTTAGTACTAAATGGTGACTGTTTTTACTGGAATATAGATGAGGATACTTAATTAGGTGACCTCCTAATCAATAGCAGATAATGTGCTCTACCTGAGTCCTATGTTTATTAAAATGACTTGATTCGGCATTGAATGACCCGAAAATGGTTGATAGGCATTAAAAGCAACCAACCAACTAAGTGACAGAAAACGATATTTGATCTATGTCCTGTAGATTTAATATCGTTATTCTAAGTATAATATATAATTTTAACAGTGCTGTGGTTTGAATGGTGTTGAGTTCCAGTTCACAGAGTTTATTTTCCAGGTTCTTGGGTACGATTCCAAAATCTCTAACATCATCGTCAGCTTTACGTTCCACAAAGTATTCTAGTTTCTGGGAATGTCCAGGTTTTGGAGTGTTTTTTTTTTTTTACTGTTTTTAGCGTTCGTTTATTTTCACTTTTTTTTTACTGGAACGACATTTCTGTTTCATTTAATTGCGATTAGGTTTGGTTTTCTGGCCTAGACAGATCGGTTTGTATATGAAAATTTCAGATAGCTGCATGCGTCTCATTTCCGGATTTTGATTCATGTATACACCATTTGTCAGTATTTTAATTAATTCTCCCTTGCTCACTTCTCCCACCCAGTCGTATCTAGTCTTGTTATCATTTCATGATGAGTTGCTGCATTAGCTTATTATGTGATTAATTTTCATCTCTGTCATGGCATAACATACATTTGGTCTTTTCCTGCGTATTATACATATTTGATTCGACATATTCACTTCTTGTCATGTTTCCCCTATTTGGCTATGTTCAGGTCAACTCATGTGCAATTTTCTTCAGGGTGTCTCTTGAAATAACCGCAGAGGTGTTTTCATTCCCATTTCTCTTTTCTAGATTTTAGGATTGTACACATATATTGGTAAGGCTACAGCTAGAAACACGTCCCTTTTTGTTTTATCATAGGTGTTGATAACCTATGAATAACAGTCCATATTTTCCATATACGTAGATGAGATATTGCTAACTAGCTATGTAAACTGGTCTATTAATTTAAGGGGTTGGCCATTCAATGTAGAGATGGCTATATTCTGTTTAAAAAACATCAACTCTTGCTGCCTTTTGCTGCCAATTCCAGGCCTTGTTGCAGAAATTCGGCTGGGGCAGGTGTATTAGCGAGAAGCGCTAGATCGCATAGCGTCAACTTGATTCATCATTGTGTGTGAAACCATTTCCTTCCTCTAATCATCTAAATAGAACGTAATCTAGGGGCATCACAAATAACAATGGTGCTAATGAATCTCATGACAAGACTCATCCGACAATGTATAAGGGTGGTGCCTATTGAAAACATAACCACCGAGAAATTACCTTGACTAAATTAATTGATTAAAACTCAAACCAAATGCTCAATATTCCTATAATCAATTGTTATTTTGATACACTTTCATTCAAAGAGCATGTACCCATGGTTAGTTTATTAATCTACTTTCCCATTGCATGCCTTGACTGGTTTGTTATGATACATACTGCATTTTATATAAGATATACGCCCTTCTATTTGATATACAATTCTGCCTATGGTTCTTAAGAAAATTGTCTCATTACTATTTCATGAATACCTAAACTGCTAATCTCTGTAGTAAAGCTTGCTACTGATATAAGCTGTGTTATCTTTCTAAAGGAGTGTCACTGCACATATAGTAGTTATATGCAAGGTATACAACGCTTTTCAAAATAAGAACAAACGCAGTCGTAGAAGATATGAAATATTAAAATGACCAAGGGAAATATTGTGACATTCTTTTGATAATAGTTTAGCAACAATCAAATATACCAGGATAGTACCTATTGCACTACAACCTACGGATATATATATATATATATATATATATGTATGTATATATATATATATATATATATATATATATATATATATATTGAATTTTAGTAAATGTGGGTTTGTTTTTTGCCCAATTACAAATCTTATGGTATTTTCTTTAATGAAGTATATATATATATATATATAATATATATATATATATATATATATATATATGTGTGTGTGTGTGTGTGTGTGTGTGTGTGTGTGTGTGTGTGTGTGTGTGTGTGTGTGTGTGTGTGTGTGTTTGAGTATGTCTTTGTGTTTTGAGTGTGCGTGTGTGTTTTAATATGTCATTGTCTATAGTGGCATAAAGGCGTCGGGGAGCAGGAGTCTTCATATGCATCTAATTTCTCTCCCTTCCTCCCCCTTTCTCTCTCTCTCTCTCTCTCTCACTCTTTCTCTTTCTCTTTATCTTCAGATACATATAACCACATATATATATACAGGCACAGCATTCTAGATCATTCTATTTTTATAAACATACCAAACTATATTATTATATCATTCCTTGTGAGTTTTTCACACTGGTATTAGCTGTTATCCTTCACTGGAATCTGAGTGACAACTATTTTCCTCAGATATTATTATTAATATTATTATTATTAAAATAATCATTATTATTACATGTGTGTGTGTGTGTGTGTGTGTGTGTGTGTGTGTGTGATTGTGTGTATGAATATATACATATATATTCAATATTCTGCATCATGTAAAATAAAATCACTGTGCCGATTACTTTGCAAACACTGAATACACAATGACAGTTAGGTAGATAGAATGATGCATGAAATCTATATCTACACGTGCGCAAATACGCGAATGTATATATATATATATATATCATACGTAGTGCATTCAATGTTCTCATCTGTATAAATGTATAAATACATAGATTTCCCTGAGCGTAAAATATCCATACATCTTTCTGTATTCATGCCCCCCCCCAACAAAAAAATTGTCCATGGAAATCACATCTATTTTTCAACGCAAATGATCAAAACGATATCATGAAGGATCAAACGTTATAGTTACCACAACACTCTGTATCACTTCTCCATTCCCCTCTCCTCCCCTCCCCTCTCTCTCTTTCTCCTCTCTCTCTCTCTCTCTCTCTATATATATATATATATATATATATATATATATAATATGTGTGTGTGTGTGTGTGTGTGTGTGTATGTAAAAAACACAGCTTGCTCTTAAATCATTTCGTTATATCGACTAAACATGGTGTGAACAAACGATGTTTATTACATTACCATAAATAATCCAGCTGTTTCGAGGCAGGCCAATTAGTTCTGCTATAGTAAAATCTGTTACATATAACCCATACTAAAGCGAGTATTGTTGTATCCTAGTGACGACTGCAAAAATTCCAACATGCTAGAATATCTTTGGTTTAATGGTATTTTTATAAATGTTTTCTGCTATTACTTATGTCAATGTGATATTCCAAAGGCAACAAGCAGTGTTGTATGCTTGTAAAATATGCACAATAAATATGATAAAACTATTTTTTTCAAACTATAATGTGTCTATGTATTGCTTTCCCTCTACATATATATCTAACTTTTTATCTGTAAATAATATATATAATATTATATATATATATATATATATATATATATATAGGTTTTTTTTAATAGTATCTTTGAAGCATTGTGTGTATGTGTAATATAAAGATTTTTGAAGGCAATTTACAATGAAATATGTGTTGAAAATTATATTTATTTAACTTTTTTTTTTTTTTCGAATCTAAATATTTTCGGAAAGTAAAATTCCATCCTCAGAGTTATTGAAAGTGCTAGGTGTTTTTTTATAGTACTTATCCCACGGCGATATTGTAATAATCTGTTGTTTTAAGAAGTTGAGGAACGCCGTATATTTGATTTTTTTTCTTTTCCGGTAACCTTCGTGATGTTAAATCGGCTATTTCCGTGATGTTAATTCGGCTCGGCTGCTCCTGTGCGCGTTGAGATTGTTCGAAATTCTTTTAATTTTTACTATAAATAATAGCCTTGCTCCGGCATAGTGAAATAAAGTTTTTTTTTATAGTATCTTTGAAGCATTTGGTCGATCTGTCTGAGATCTTCTTTTGTCCCTTTTAAGAATGACCCAGAGTATCTTATAACGGGGACGGCCCCGGTATTTATTCCTTTGATGACATTTCTGCTGTTGAGCTTGGTTTCTAAGAGTTTTCTTATTTATATATTTTGTATATTTTTAGACGTTCTAAAATCCAAGTATGTGGGACCATGTCATAAGCTTTTATGTAGTCAATTCATGTCATTGCAACATTTTTTCGACTATTTTTAATTTCTTTAAGGATGTGCTGATCTATATAAAGTAAGTCATGTGTTCCTCTTTTTCCCTTCTGTTCTTCTGGAAAAAGTTTACGCCAATTTTATAATTAAGTGAGAAGTATATTTCTTCTTTAATTACCACTATCAATATTTTCCACATCATGGGCAGACACGTTATGAGTATATAATTGCTAGGGAAATTTCCTTTTTTGGGGTCTTTCTGGATTATCATTATTATTATTATTTTTATTTCTACTACTACTACTACTACTACTACTACTACCAAAAGCGACTTCTGGACTGTGTAGATATATATTTTAAATGATATTGCCTGGAGGGTGAATTAAATAAATAAATGAATAGATAAATAAATAAAATAAAACATTTGATATCTTTAAAAAATAAACTACTTAGTTAAAAAGCATTATATTCACTCCACTCCACTGAGATGATTTTTACGGACCACCAAAATGTTTCTAAAAAGTTCTGATTTAATTATATTATTTATAATATAGAAATTATTTTAAATCGTACGAGTAAAATATATTTAGTTCGGATTTCATAAAATTAAAGTTTAATTTTTCCCCTAATATATTTTAGGAAAAATCTATTTTAAACAAAGATTCATCTGAATTTAATAAATGTCGACATTTTCGTAAGAATTTGACTCTTAATTGAATTTTTTTAAAGGTCTGTAGTTTGGCCACGTTAAAATTCAATGATGTGAAAATGTAAACATTGTTTTCGTTCATTATTTTCATTATTTTCAAAAACTTTTTTTCAAATCATCAGGAGTTATTTTAATGTTCTTCATTTGAATGACCCCAAAACTTTGACGATAATATTAACATTTATTCAATTCATATTATGTTAAATAGAAGGCGGTGTAATCTTACACACCGAATTTTATCAAAAATAAACGAATATTTTAATTTCAGTGTATAAAAAGATATACTTCCGTTAAAATTTATTTGGATTTTATCGACATTCAAAATTACTTAATTGTTTTTTTTTTATCGTAACAAAATGTAAACAACTCTTAGAAGTGTCGGGCATGCGCATATAGTTACATAACAGGATACAGTTAAATTCAAAAACCTTTTAAAATTTAATGTCAAAGGAGAATTTCATGTTTGTTAATAATGTTTTCGTAAAACTCCAAACGTTAGATAACTATATATATATATATATATATATATATATATATATATATAATATATATATATATATATATATATAAGTGGTAAAAAATATATTTTTTTTAAACAAGTTTTAAAAAGCTCGCTGGACCATCGTCATCATAATTTTATGTAGAAATGATACTGTCTATAGATTACATCCTCATTGACAAACATGCGTAATTCATGAAATGACTGCGATGTGAGCAGTGACGTAGTTTCGGCTATAGACAAATAGAGACTGAATCTTCATTATATATAGATTATTGTTATTATCATTATCTAAGTTTGTTTTTCACACCCGCCTTAGCTGGTGGACTTTCATTGAGAGCTTAGTGACAACAAGCCTTCTCAGGTCTCCGTGGCTTTTCTGAGTATTCTAGCAGATCTTAACAATATCGTATCCATAGTGTCGATTCTTTCTCTGATTTCCAATTCTTCCATACTCTTTTCCATATCCGAGGGGACAGTTTCAAGACAACAAGTTATAATTGGTAGGACATTTACATTCATGTTCCATTGTTGCTTTTTTTTCAGTTCTCTGACCAGATCTAAGTAGCTGTCTATCTTTTCACTTTCTCTCATTTTCACTCTGTGATTCGCCGCAAAGGCTAATCCACGAATTCACAAGTTCACTTTTTTCTTGTAAATTAAGACTAGTTCTGCTCTCCTAGTTGCGATTAGGGACCTGTCTATATTTCAAAGTTCTAGTGAATAGTATGTGTCTGATAGTTTAGGACAGATTCAAGTTTGAGAATATACCATTTGGTTAAATTTAGTTTCTTGCAGGATTCCCACAGGATCACATTTACCACCTAATCTTGCCTAGTCTTGAGCTGCGAGTTTGCTACATTAGCTTATTATATGATTAACTGTTTCGTAATTATTACTATCATTATTATTATATGGATAAACGAACAGGGGCTGTAATTAACAATGTTCAGTCACTCTTCCACTGGGGTGGTGGCAACCTGATATGCTTGATGTAAATCTCTGTAACCAGTATGACAGAGTTCTCTATTTAACAAGTAGTTAATTACGTAGTTCTACTAATACCAATATATATATATATATATATATATATTATATATATATATATATATACACCTATATTATATATATATATATATATATATATATATATATATATATATATATAGAGAGAGAGAGAGAGAGAGAAAATTGTTTATATTCATATGTAAATAAGGCTCAATATTATGGATAGAGTATGCATATCTATGTTAGGATAGCGGGGACATGGAGTCAACTGATCTTTGTTACCGATAGTTCCTCGCTATGCGGTTCTAAACAAAGGAATTGTATGTTCACACTAAGCTAACTCATATGTATATATATGTATATATACAGGGTGTTCGGGATACGTTTGACATATTTATATTTGGTTATTTTTCTCTGTATGTTGGAGGTATTGACGCACACTACGCATCATTTAAAACCTTGGACACTTCTTCATTCATATACGTGATGACAGATAGAATGGATGACTGGAACCGACCTAAATCATAAAAGAAAATAACTGATGATGATCTGCGCCGGCCATCAAAATAAGGAGATTATGGTTGGTGCCCGATGCTCCCTGAACTCTGTAAAAACAATCAGTCATGAACTGGAGAATTGCAATGGAGATTACGTGGCTATGGATAGAAGAATGTAACATAACAGACGATCTGATTGCGTTCGTACAGCAGAATTTATCAAAAATCTGCAGAAAAATTTGGAGGACTCTGGCATTGGAATTCGGGCTTAGGAACAGAGGTCAACTGCTACCAGAAAAGGCCCGTGAAAATCGTCTGACAAAGGCGATAAAAACTTCTAAGAAAAGAGAAACATCCTGCTGAACCACACATAATCTTGTTATTTTCCGATGAGAAAAACTTTTGCCAAGATCAAAAGCACAAGACGCAGAATAACAGATATCTTGCATACAGTCCAAAGGACACTCCTCGTGTCATGCAGACTACATTTCCCCAAACTGTGATGGTTTTTGGATGTGTGTCCTCTGAGGGTGTTGTGATACCTCCGCATTTTTTCAGGGAGGATATCAGGTTGAATTCAGAGGCCTACGTGGAGTTGCTAAACACTGTAGTCAAGCCCTGGATAACAAGGGTAGCCAATGGTAGGCCATATATATGGCAGCTGGATTCGGCCCCCTTCCACACCTCTTGAAAATGTCAAAAATGATTGTCGGCAATTTTTTACGACCACACCAGTCCCAATATTTGGCCTCCGAACTCCCCAGATCTTAACCCCATGGATTATTATGCATGATGCGCTGTTGAGAAAGACACCAATCGTTGTGCCAGTACTACAAAAGCCCAGTTAATCGACAGAATTATGGTAGTTTTTGATACCCTTCCTAGAGAAACTGTAACATCAGCTTGTTCCAGGTTCCGGAGCAGGATTGAGGCTGAGATCGACGCTAATGGCGGTTATTCTGAGTGAAACCTCTTGACAGTAGTTTCATTTCCGTGCATGTTGAATTTCTTTACAATCCATTCATTCATTTGGTTACCAAGCATTTTTATCTTTTTCCTTATGAAACTGTCAAATTTATCCCGAACGCACTAACGGTTTGCACACTTTCTCTTCTGATGAGCCTATTTCAGTTGTAAACATCTTTTATTTTTTCATTATATCTTATTCATATATATATATATATATATATATATATATATATATATATATATATATAATAAAATTTGAAAAACAAGTGTTCCGAAAATGGGATGAATTTAATTATCGATGTTTAAAACATTTCAGTTACATTGAACCTTCATCAGGATGTCTCTTGGGGTGAAGAAAATGATGGATGTTTTTATATGTGACAGGAGATGAAAATCTTTTTAGTTATGTAACTGTATTTGATCAGCGTTTTATTTTTGAAAGGCAAGTCGCGATCTACTCACGCGAAGGTGTCATGGCGCGTGACACAACTCGAAGAAATGCAAAAGACGAGAAAAAGTATTAATGGACTGATTATTTTTAATAGAACATAGGGAAACAAAGTGGGAATGATAACTAAATAAATAATTAAATGAAGCCTGGTATTTAGTAATTATTTAACACTATTTAACTAGAAACGGAGATATAATAAATAATACATGTTGGTTATTAAGGGAACAAAGTGGGAATGATAACTAAATAAATAATTAAATGAAGCCTGGTATTTTGTAATTATTTAACACTATTTAACTAGAAACGGAGATATAATAAATAATAGATGTCGGTTACTAAGGGAACAAAGTGGGAATGATAACTAGATAAATAATTAAATGAAGCCTGGTATTTTGTAATTATTTAACACTATTTTAGCTAAAAACGCGATATATTGAAAAAACCATGTCGATTATTAAGGGAGGGCAAATGCGAAATTGCACAGGCTTCAAAAATCTGTCGTAGTCTTTTGTTGTGAATATGGGCTAATATTGTGGCATCATTGAAATTAAAGTTATGATTAGTTTCAGACATATGTTGGAGGGGGGTGTTCTGAAAATTGCCCAATTTAATATCACTTTTGTGCTCATATAAACGCTTCTTGAGAGTTCTTGCTGTTTCCCCAATGTATTTTTGTCGCAATCTTTACATGGAATTGCGTAAACAAGTAGATCGCGACTTGCCTTTCAAAAATAAAACGCTGATCAAATACAGTTACATAACTAAAAAGATTTTCATCTCCTGTCACATATAAAAACATCCATCATTTTCTTCACCCCAAGAGACATCCTGATGAAGGTTCAATGTAACCGAAATGTTTTAAACATCGATAATTAAATTCATTCCATTTTCGGAACACATATCCGATATATATATATCGTGATTCGGTCTGTGTTTCTATTTTGATGACTTGTGTGAACCTAGAACCAGGAAACACAATTCCTGGACGAGACTGTCCTTCGAATAACGGAGGAGCTATCACCTGATGTCCATTGTCTATGTCCTTTTTGGTCAGAAATTGAACGAAGAGAGAATAAATATATTAAATGTCCTCACGCAAAAATCAAGTTGTGTTTATGCGTATTTTCTGCCCCTACAAAAAGCCTTACTGACATAGAAGTCTCCGCAGCACATGTTACAGACTACATTTCGAGCCAGTCACCGAGCGTCAAAAATTTATGTGGGTGATAACACTACAGACATTCATTCCTGACTACCCCACAGACATTCACTCGGGTGATAACGTCAAAATTAGTTACCTCTATTATGAAAATATTATCAATATGCACTGGAACACCGTATTATTATTTGCAAATCGGTATCTACCTGAAAGTCATAAGTTAAGTCCATATTAGTATGGACGCTATTTTTCTGAAAAGACAAAAATAAAGGGTCTTCAGAAAATGTATTCATTCTTATTGGATTATTATTATTATTATTATTATTATTATTATTATTATTATTATATTATAGTTAATTTCAGCAACGCTTTTTCTGGTCACAATTTTTCCCCTGATTTGCAGTTCATCCAGTCTTTTTTCCAAGTTTTATTTTTGGGACTTGTGCACCAACTGCAATTGGTATCACTTTCATCCTCATTTTACACAGCTTTTTCAACTCTCTAGCAAGGTCTAGGTATTTGTTTATCTTTTCGTTTTCCTTCATCTTCACTTTGTGATATGCTGGAACTGCAAAATGCTGGAAATGCAAAATCTACACATGACAAGTTCTCTTTTTTGTTAGTTAATACTAGGTCTGATCCTAATGGCGAATATTCAGGAAATTGTATTCATTTCATTTTCAAAAACAGATTCTGGTTTATCTATTTACTATTTTGTCAAAGTTTAGTTATTTGCATCCCAACCCAGTCGTGCCTAACCTTGTATGCCCGTTATGCTAGCTTGCTACATTCGCTTAATGACATGGTTATAGTTTCATCTTCGTCACCATGCAATCTACATTTACTGTCTTTTTGTGTCTTATCAATGTTTGCTTTGATATAATTTGTTATTATGACATTGTTTTTTGCAGCAGCAATTACTAGCGGTTTCTCTCTTGAGGTTTCCTGTTCTTAAGCATGTCCAAGTTTTTTCGTGTGCAACCTCCCCAATTTGTCGCTTAAAGTATCCATATAATTATTTTTCTTCCTATCTTTGCCTACCTGTTTTCGTTGTTTTTTCTGTTTGTTCATATGTAGCAGCTGCTGTTATTTCCACCTTCCTTTCTTGGTACATATAGACTATCTCTATCGACTCTAAGGTGTAAAGCCTTGTACATGGTCATGGATTTTCTATTCCTTTGGATAATCTGTCGGAGTTCCTCTCTTGTCCATTTTAAGAATGACCCAGAGTATCTTATAATGGGTACGGCGCAGGTATTTATTCCGTTGATGAGATTTCTGCTGAGCTTGGTTTCTAGGAGTTTTCTTGTTCTGCTGACGTTTTTATTTTATTCCTTTCCTGTTTGCTTGATAGTGTCTGCTTCTAAAATTCCTAAATATTTGTAACTTTCTTTTCCTCCAAGTGTTTTTATAGTGTCTTGATTTGGTAGTTTCATTCCGTTCATTATTTTTCTGTTCCCCTTTTTTATCACTAGCATGGCACATTTTTCAATTCTGAATTCCATTCCTATATATTGGCTGTATATTCTAATGGTTTGTCCCAGTGTTTCTAGTTCTTTTTCATATTTTGCAATTTTTTTATATCCTCCATAAAAATGAGGTGGATTATTCTTTCTTGCGAGAGAGTGAATTTTTAACCCATTGTACATTTTCTAAGTATATAATTGAGTGGTATGATTGCTATAATAAATAGTAGTGCTGATAGTGAGTCTCCTCGGAAAATACTTCTTTGGATTATTATTTCTGACAGGGATTGCCCTCCTGATTTTAATTGGATTTCCAGTTTTCCATGGCTTTTGTTATGAAACTTACGATGTTCTTGGAGATTTTGTACATTTTTAAACATTCGATAATCCTTGTATATGGGATCATGTCATAGGTCATTCTGTAGTCAATCCGTGCTATTGCAAAATTTTTGCTCCTATTTTTAACTTTCATAAGGATCTATATAAAGTAAGACATACGTTCCTCTTCTTCCTTTGTGACATCTTTTTTGTTCTTCTGGAAAAAGTTTACGCTAATTGAGTGAAAAGTATATTTCTTGTTTTATTAACGCAGTCAATATTTTTTCCGGTATGGGTAGACAAGTTATTGGTCAGTAATTGCCAGGGATGATTCCTTTTTGTGGATCTTTCTTGTTTAGAGTAGTTATTCCTTGTGTCATCAATTCGATCACATTTGTTTCTTGTAGACATCTGTTCAGTTGTTGGGTCATTCTTTAGTGGGAGGAAATTATCTTTTTAAACCAGAATCTATGTATGCCATCATGACCTGGTGTTTTCCAGTTTGCTACTTTCTTGAGTGTTGCTCTGCTTGTTCCTAAATCTTCCATCTGTTATCATTATGAAACATTCTCTGACTAATAATGAGACTGTCCAAATTGTTCACGATGCAATGGAAAAATTGTAAATCCAGATTATCTGGTTAATCGCATTTTTTATTTTTCCCATTTTATTTCACCCAATTTTAAAAATGAAACATTCCAGATGGTCTTGAGTTGCTCAATGTAAAATTAGAATGAACTGAAAAAGAAAAAGTTGTTAAATATCTGTTTGATTTGTCATATTGAAATTGTGAATTACGGAATATGTTTTGGTAATTTTGATCTTATGTCGTCCCGATATTTAGATATTTTCCGAATAGTGTTTTTGTCACATTTTTGTTGGCAAATTAATGTATATATTTCAAACGCCTCCTCATAGATTTTTATCGGCAAATAAATGTAAATATTTTACATTTCCCCTTTTAAAAAAGAGTGAGAGAAAGTTACATCAAGATTATTATACTTTTTAGCAATAGTTCTTAAGTAAACATGACAAACGTCGTAATAATTAAATTATCCTACTGTAGTATATCCACAGGTCCTGCAAATTATTATTATTATTATTATTATTATTATTATTATTATTATTATTATTATTATTATTATTTCAACATTCGTAAGTGACCTGCCAGGCTTTGGTCCATAACTCTTTTAAGCCATGTTAAATTTTTAATTTTAGCTTCGGTAAATTTTAATTTTATTCATGCGCATGAGACCAGGATTTCCCCCTACTACGCAACACGAATTAAAAAATAAATAAATAAATATAAAATAATAACAGCTGGTTTCCGTATAATCTTTCTTGTAATTTTCAGGCTACATGAATTTTTCCCTTCTGCTTGATTAGATTTTTTTCTTATAATTAAATCAGTGGGAATATACCAAAGAGAATTTAGAACGGAAACATATTGCATTAGAGAAACCTGTCAGTTTCCTGTACTCATCTGATGCTATGTATTATAGATCACGAATTTTACACACCTTTTTGCCTTGCAGCTGCACGTGCTTTATTTGTCATTATCTTCTAATATTTTGCATGAAGCATGATTGCCTAAGGTAATCCGAATGGTAAGATCCTTGAAGCAACATAGGTTCCCCTATATTCCTGATTGAAAAACTTCCATAAGTCATTCCCACTATGAAAACCTCAATACAATATACTTTTGGTGTTGGCGTCCATATCAAATTGTGATACATAGAGGATTCGGTTTCTTTTGTTTAAGGGCTTATCAAACATCGTGGGTTATTAAATGCCACAGTTTGCCTGATGGAAAAACAGTAGTGGTACTATTTAACAAAGAACTGGAGTATGAGAACGTAATAGCACGTTTGGAGTTTAAACTAAATTCCTACGATACCTTGCTCTATCATTTTAATCATTACATCATGGGTCACTTAAGAGTATGATAAATCGATCAAAATAAACTTTAACAACAAAGAAGTCTCGAAATCTTCGGTATTGAACTGAGTCACTGATGATAATGAGAATTCCATTATCCTCTGCTTGCCCCCTCCCACGTTACATTATTTTATACAGAATCCGTTTATTTTATTCATTCTTGGATATACAACAAAATTAACTCATTTTTAAAAACCCATTTGTTAATCTATCTAAGCCATGGATGGACCAAGACAGTTAATACCCCTCCAATGCAAAATGAAACTGATAGATATTGCAATGAAGGGATACACCATAATCCCAAGAGATCCAACATTGGAAACTAGATGCAATTTCATGCATTTTAGCGTCAATATTAAAATACTTTTTGATTTTATTACATATGTTAGTGGATTACTAACTGTGTTTCACATATTTTATGAAGTTAAAAAATGATTAATCATTTTTTCAAAAAGAGACAAAACATATCTAGCGATTATCATGATTTTTTAACTTGTATGTTTTATCTAATTACCACCAAGATTAAATATCCTCGTTTGTGGAATGTCAAAACTTGGAGCTTGATATCTGTAATGTTGTTCGAGGGTTTACAAAATATTACAAAAGTAGTCAATAACTTACAATATGTATTTTATTTCATAAAATCGAAATTCTTAACGAACTGTGACATTCAATCTTCACACATGGCATTTTCTAAAACCAGTATTTCCAAAGTTTATTATTAGATATAACAAAAATACACATACAAGAGTTCATGATTATTCTGGAAGGACATTATATTTTTTCCTGCTGCCTTATCATGTAAAGGGATTTATTTGAATGACATATTCTGAGAATGTTTTAGCACTTAAGTTTACGTATGAGATAAGTAAACTTAAGTTAATTACATATGTGAGTACGTACTGCATATACGATGTGAGTGTGTCCGCTTATTATGTCTACATTCAATTTCATCTCTTTGTGTGTTTCTATGTATCTTTACGATTGTATGTCTTTGTGTGTGGATTTAATTTCATATAAGGATGACCTTTACAATACTGTATGCACAAATACTGGTGTAAATTGACATCTACAATTTCATAGCACTCTGTACAGAGAACACTTAAGCAAAAACATTTCTTGCACATAACAGAAGTTAAAATGGCAGACTTATATAGACATGCTACTTTTTAAACATTTACATATCCAAAAGATATGTATTGTAGTTGGGTAATGTAACTAATATTTTGACAATTAATCAGATAACTATCCAGAAAGATATCAGAAAACGTGAATATTAAAAAGTAGTTATTGTTGCTAATATATATATATAAGATAATGGCTTAATGAGAGTGTTTTAAACATTTTATGAAGTTTAAATATTTTACGATTATTTTATAAGAGATATATAACAATATACAACCATGTTTATTAAGATGTAACTAATATTTCCCTAATCCAAATAGTTGTTTTGTTACATAAGGAGGCAGATGGTGTTTTAAAAGTATTTTTTAAAAACTAAAAAGAAATCATATATAAAACTCTACTCAGGTCTGGGCTTCGTGAATTAAAATTGGAGAGTAACATCGAGATTGTAGTGTATGCAAAGAGGGAGAGTAATAATAAAAACAGTAAGAAATTAGATTTTCAGGGAGAGATTGGAGAAATTAGCATTTACTTCTGAACAACAGATGGGCACTGATCTAATAGAACCTTTCAAAATAAAAAAAATTAATTTCTACTCATGGTAGACATCATTTTACTATTTCTCCTTTAACTGGAAATTTAAAGTCAAGATAGATTTCTAAAAGATACAATTATTAACCAAGTGGATATTTTGGTAGATTTTTGTTTTTGCTAATAGAGTAATATATTTTTCTAATAAATTACTTAATCAGCTTAAAAATAGCAGTAGCGTAGAACATTTTAAGATTAATTTGGATGATTTCTGAAAAGATTATAAGAAAAATTTCATACGTCATTGTCGGGAACTATCGGATAAAATACTTAACACAGTTTGATCTGTATATAGATATTATACTCATCATCATCATGTCGCGCATGCAGCACGGGCATCCATGACAATCTTTCGCCAACCTTCCCTATCATTCATTGCACCTGGGAGCTCCTCTGCGGAGCAGCCAGCATCTTCACATAACGTCAATGTATGTCCTTGCTGGGTACCCCACACTTGCATGTCCATGTGTTGGCTTCCACAGGAGAACGTCGCTTATGAGTTCATCCTTGCTTCTCCAGCAGTGTCCTGCATGTCTTATCCGTCTCACTCGAATAGTTTGTGAGATGGGGGGCAGGTGACCATACAGCTGTTTCCTCGTGGGGTGCTGCCCCCACGACTTGTTCAAGACCGCACGCATCATTCTTGTGCAGCTCCCATCTAGCTTATTCTCAAGACGCTTTGTTAGAGTCCAGGTGGTGCAACCATATAGCAGCACCGACACAACCACAGCCTGGAAGAACTGTCGCTTTAGATTGTCAGGGAGATCGGACCTCCAAATGACTGATAATCTATTTGTGGCCGACCATGTTTTTGCTATCCGTGTATTAACATCGCTCTCTGTGTAGGAGATATTACCACCCAGGTACGTGAATTGTTCTACTGGCTTAAGAGGCTTGTCGTTGAGTGTGGAGATGTTTCCTTTATTTTTGAAACTCATGAACTCTGTTTTATCGGAGTTCACATAGAGGCCTATATTCTTTGCTGCCTCCTCTAAGCTATGTAGCAGTGATTCAGCCTGTGCCGGTGTATCTGCAAGAAGTGCAAGGTCATCAGCATAGTCCGCATCTGTGATTGTTTGTGCGGGATATCGCCTGCTTCTTGCCCTTTTTAGTGTGAAACCTTTTTCTTTTATGATATCTAATGATGTTTGGAGTACGTAGTCTAGGCATATTATAAATATATATGGTGCCAGTGTGTCTCCTTGAAGGACTACTGCGGCGATGTCAAAGAAATCTGTGTCACCATCAGGTGAGCGTACCATTGCTTTAGTGTCTTTGTATAGCATCATTATAGCTGAAAACGTTTCTTTGGGGAGACCATATGTTAATAGTATTTGTTCCATTTTTCCTCTATGCATGGACTCAAAGGCCTTGGAGAAATCTACGAATAATAGCGTTGCCTCTAGATTCTTTGCTCGTACCCCTTCTAGGATCCGTCAAATAGTCAGGATCTGAGAGGATGTGGATCGATTTCTGCGGAATCCATTTTTGTTTCTCCTAAGGATTTTCTCTATTTCGGGCCGGATGCGATTAAGTAGAAGGGCATTATATATCTTGGCTGCAATAGCAGTGAGAGTTATGCCTCTGTAGTTTTTAGCGATTCCAAGATCTCCCTTTTTAGGGAATGGGAGGATGCAGCCTTTCGTCCATTTCTCTATTCTATTTTGTCTATATACTGCATTGCATAGCCTAAGCAGTATGTCATTGAACTTTCTTATCTTCCACACCTCCGGGGGTATTTCGTCGAGTCCTGCTGCTTTTCTACCTTTTAGCTTCTTTAAAGCTTGGTTAATTTCCTCTGTTGTGAAATCCCCTTGCTTGATATCTAGTTCTTTATCTACAATCTTTTGGATATTATATTCTATGATGTTTGGGGGGTTTCCCAGCAGTTTCTGGAAGTGGCCTTTCCATTTTTGAAGTCTATATTTTTGGCTTGTTGCCTTTAGCTTTGATTTAGAGGTACTTTTCCTACCACTAATTTCGTTTACTGTTTGCCATGCTAATCGCGACTGTCTGTCTTCTACCGATTGTCTGATATTATTTATCTGTACTTGCATGTATTCTATTTGTTCCTTTTCATATGTTTTGGTTAGGTCTACCTGGGCTTTCTAAAGGTTACATAGGTTGTTGCTAGTTGGGTTTGTTTTATTAATTTGGGTTGCTTCTTTGATATTATTTCTCTTTTCTCTAACTGCCTCTGTCTCCCAGGAGACAGAGCGTTTGGCTATTAGTTCGGTCGGTATGCACTCGGATGCTGCTTCTAGGTGGGCACTGACAAAGTTTTCGTATTCCTCGTTTGGAGTGGGGCTTTCAAATGCCTCCTGTAGGATATCGAATCTGTTTCTTACTGCCAAAGCGTAGCGATTGCATATATCACTGTTGGCAAGTGATGACCAGATTTACTGATTTGCTTTTTATTTCTACGTAGACTGAGTCGTAGTTTTGCTGTGACTATTCTGTGGTCGGAGGATACTCCTTCAAAAGAGGAGTATGCTTCGCAGTTCATTGCGCTATTTATCCATTTTTTATCTATTAGGATATAGTCTAATTGGGCTCTTGTATTGTTTGAGTATGTGTAGGTCCATTGTTTGCCTTTTCTCTTCTGGTATTTTGTATTTAGGCATACTAGCCTGTTCTCATTAGAGTATTCTGCGAGTAATTCGCCGTTCCTGTTTGGGGTGTTAGTTAGGCAGTATTTATTGTTCTCGCTTTTGCCTATCTGCGCATTCATGTCGCCCCCAATGACCAGGACATTGTGTTTGGGAATCTGTCTGCATAGGGAGGATAGCTCATTATAGAACTTTGTTATGTCCGTTTCCTCGCTGACATTAGTGGGGCTATAGCACGAGACTACTGTCAAGCAGGGATTCCCATTAAACGTAGTGCATATGATACTCGGTTGGATCTTTTCTATACTGTTTAGTGCTCTTATAACTCGGGGGCTGAGGAGCATTCATACGCCTCCTATAGTGACATTTGTGGAGGTTTTCCACGCAGATGCAGACACGAACGTCCATCCATTACCTGATTCGTGATATCTTATATCTAGTTCACTATGATCAAATCTATGTTCTTTTACGCAGATTATGTCTATATTTTTGTCCTCTGCAGATGCAGTTAACTCGGGCAGTTGGTTTATGGTTTTTAGTGTTCTGACATTGAATGTTGCCAGATTTAAGGTTTGTTTACACTTTAGTAGGTGTGTCTTACTCCTAGGTTCTATGGTTGTCTTTTTATCTATGGTTTTCAGAGCTACGACGTTGGTAGTAGGTGTGTCTTGTTTATCTGCTCTGGGTGTGGTGTTGTTTGTGTGAGTTTGGTGTTGTTGGGGCGTTATAATACTGTGGAAATATATTTGTTGTGATGTGATGTTAGAAAAATAGGACATGTCAAGGAGGCATATGAAAACAAATAAATAAATTCAATTAGGTCATTATCTCTTTAACGGCAAGAAAACAGTTCATAAAAGAAATAAAAAATAGTTTTAAAAAATATCGATGGGGGTGCTCGTGGAGTAAATGGTTATCATCGTAGGAAATGGACATGGCGACACAGGTTTCAATCCTAGAACGAGGCTGTTTGCATTTCACATTGCGCAAATACCCTTAGGAAAGTTATGGGTCCAAATATCCCTCAAGGGCAAATGTTAGGCTAGACTGGGTATTTTAACCTTGGTATGGCCATTTGTCTTAAAGAAGAAAAACACTGAATTAAAACCCGTTAAACTCCACGTAAAAACTAACCTTGAGCCACATCCTGCTCTTGGGGAGGGATTTGTAAATACGTAGTAATTAACAATAAAAAAATACATAACCATCGTACAAGAAGTTCGTTTTATTTCTTATTTACTTTACTAATTTAAAATTTTATTTAGATGCGATCATAAAACGTACTTCATTGATATGTACAATATATGGATATCATATCTATATAACTTAGGGTTGGCCACGTGGATCATGAATCTAATAAGATTTCTCGATGAAACACATACTCCACCAAGTCAAGACTACTCTTACATTTCTTTTGTGTCAGTTTTTGACATTCAATTACAATAACATAAACACTTTCATCCCTACCACAAAATTGTCTACTCTTGCTATTCTTCTGTATACTATCAATATAATAGTATTCGATATATTTCGATATAATTAATTATGTCATTATTTTGTGCTTCTATAATAGAGATTCAGTTTTACTTTTTTAGGTGTCTCCGTGGTAGTCATGCCCAAGTCATTTCACATATATTCTCCTTACGTTACCGCTTGAAATACACATATGGTTGTTTGGTTTTGTTTTCATCCCATTTAGTTTTCTCGTGTGTATTATTGTAGATTCTCTTTTGTTCGAGGTGTTACATACAGATGTTATCAATTTTTCCTTAAATTTTTTATACAGTCTTTAAGCGTCAGAAGTGCTGTATACACATAATCTGCCGACTTCTCGTTCCACTTTTTTCATACCATGTAAAGACTGGTTATGTCATCTGTCAGTTGTATATTAGAATGAAACTACGTTCTCGGGTATAATATATATATATATATATATATATATATATATATATATATATATGTGTGTGTGTGTGTGTGTGTGTGTGTGTGTGCCCGAGCGCGTGTGTGTGTATGCGTATGTGGGTGTAATTAGATCGGTAAACAACACTGTGGGTCTGCGAAGGCATCTGGTCTGGTTTATTTTGTAATGGCATATTAAATCCCTATGGTCTATTTATTACCAAAATTTGATTCATTTATAAATGTGCTCCTGAGAGATCTTTTAGATACTGTTGAACAGATATAGGGACGTCAGATTCTGCTTTATAATTCAAAGTTATTGCAATCCGTTTGTCAAGCAAGGCTAGATAGATTTGTCTGTCCAATTAATTTACTTATAGCTAGATATAGGAAAGATTTCCTTTTCTATTACCGAAGGGTTTCTCAAACATTTTCCTTATTTCCCCATTCATACCAAATTTGATTTCCATTTATTCCTAAATTAATTATTAAAATATTAGATTAAATTTATTTTAAATGGAACAGATGGTTTTCAGAGACACTGAGGAGCTCACGGCTATTAGATTACAGGTTAGTGTGCGTAAATCACAATATGTGTTCAAAGTACTTCTTTGTTAGCTTAGAAAATTATGCACATGGCTGAAAAAATGTTCTTTATATACGGACTTGGAAAATCTCTTAGAATATTTTGAACTGTTGGGAACAGCTTGCAGTACTTTGACACTGTTTTTTCATTTCATCATGCAATTACTTTATAGACTTCACTTCAAAAGGAAATAAATTATCTTTTTAATGATGTTGTATAAATTTCTACTTTAGACTTCGAATTTAAATGAAAAAATAATCCACTCAGACATGTTCTCGTTTATAAGATCCTTCAATCGAGCTTTAAAATCTTCTTCTAAATTCTTAATAGGATTTAAATTGATAAAATATCCAGCAGTTTATTCTGATTACTATTTAAATCATTGCCAATCAAATTTCATGAACGGCCGTGCCAAATTATTTTATTCAATTAGTTACCTATTACAAAATGCTCAAGTATCGGTTTCAGGGCTGGTTTACAGACGAATCAAAAAATAGCAGGGATATTCACTTCGTGATTTTTTCAGTGTAAACAAGCCTAACGTGTGAGAGCTGCAGTCAATGGCTTACGGTAGTATCGCAGTGTTGGGAGAGCCACCGTAAGAGGCTTCAAGTAGGCAAAGAGTTAAAGACAAACTTACAAAATATTGAAAGTTGTTTTCGTTCCTAAGTATACTTATGTAATTCAAGCTTAGCATGGATGTATTAAGGAATTTATAAATGCAAACTAGTAAATTTACCTCTGTATACCCTTATGTTATAAACATTTATTTACAATGTTTTTCAACCCAGGGGTTCAAATGGACAACTCTTATAAGATCTTACCTCGACAATCAGAGTAAAGTGAACGCAAACAGTTTGTATGTTGGTTTTCTTTAAAAAGCGTGCAATTTTCAACATGTGTGTCTGTGTGTAACTTCATAGAAAATGGAAATATTCATAGGCCTTTGCTATGCTAAACTTGAAATGATTCAATACCGGAGACAAAGAATTGACAGATTAATTTTAATTGGAATAGTCTAAAAATGTCTTACTCTTGAAAAATTAACTTGTTCTTAAGTAAATTGATCATCCAAACACAGTTGAAATCCTTTAACTCACGGATTTATTTAAGAAAATGATTTTATAACTCTTGTTACAGTGTCAACCAAAAATATATAAGTTTAATGCAAATATTTTTTAGATAACGAATGATTATACTGACCAAAATTGTATTTAAAACATTGAGAATGAAATCCTTTTCCTCCAAAGTCATATGAAAATATGTCACTGATTGTTGTATTACTCAAATTAAGTACAAATATTTATTTCTTATTTCCCGTTTAGGATATGAAGAAAAATATATTTTCATCAGTTAACCAACATTCATCTATACAAAAATCATTTGAAGATCAAAGAGGAAGATCGATTTAAATCTGAGGATAATGTAGTTCTACGGTTTTCTATGGCTATCAAAACATTAATAGATAGTTTTTATTGGCGCGTTTCTGATTATGTTGAACATATATGTAATCCGTATATCGATAATTTCCCCAAAGTCCTTGGATCAGTCTATTGCTTTAGGGCTTCAGCAATACGCACATAATTACACTTACGCACACAAACATATTACACAGGCGCGCTTTTTTGAGAACCGAATACAAGACCAGAACGATGCGTTTACGCCTCATTTTGCTAATGCCCTTTGAAAAAGCGTATGTACATCTCTGTTAATTTGGAGCTACACATGAATCTGGGTTTTTCAGCCTCTGTAAGGCAAATTGCTCAGGAGAAGAAAAACTATGAATTCAAATTAACAATACTCAGCTTAGATATTGACCTGTGGCGGAAAGCGACTGATAAATACATAAACACACACGTACATAGATATGTGCACACATAAACACAAACGAGTACAAAAATATACATAGTAAAATATAAAGCAATTTACTAACATTTATGTCATGGCTCCGATTGTGAGGTGAACAACTTTTAATTTCTATATAAACTTATTTCACAACTTTCCATTATTGATCATTGTCAATGTTTTATTTATCACACTGCTGTTTTATATTTTTTCCCTAAAGGATAATGTATCAATTCCAATTATATAGATAGTAAAAGTAAAGTCAGCATAGTGTCCGATTACCAGTATCATCCGAACAGCAAAAGATTCTATCCCCTTCACGTTAGCGCTATGCCAGGGGGATTTTTTAATGAAAAAGAAGCGCCACACCTACCGTATACAAACATAAAAAATGCACACACGCATATATATATATATATATATATATATATATATATATATATATATATATATATATATATACCAGGTAAGTTGGTGATGTGAATAAATCTAAGCGGGACTTTTTTATAATATCGGAATATATATGATACATCGAAATATATATTTATATAGTCAATTTTGGAAGCTCAATAAAAAATATGCAGACCAATATATTTCACCATGAAAAACTTAAATCAGTCATAGTTATAAATTTACTTTCACCAATATCTCAATCGGCTTCCCTATGAATACAAAATTGCAGAATTGGATCTCTTATTCGTAAAGCTGATTAAGGAATTGAGATATCGGTGGAAATGAATTCATGATAGTTTATATGACTGATAGTGTAGCCTTTTCCATTATATATATATATACATACATATATATATATATATATATATATATATTATATATATGTGTGTGTGTGTGTGTGTGTGTGCGTGTGAGTGTATATATGTATATGTATATGTATATAAGGTTTCTTGCTTTAACGCATTTAATGATAGTGAAAATGTTTTTACAAAATCGGATTACCATTAAAAAATCGCCTTCACTCTTTCTGAGAAATGAGTTACGTTATAAAAGCCGTGTTCACAGGAATTATATATATATATATATATATATATATATATATATATATATATATATATATATATATATATATATATATATATGGGGGAATTCCATTTTTTAACAGAAGTGTTGGATTTTATTGTGATATAAGGTGTGCGCTAGTTCCCCGCCTAGACTTATAGACTAGGCAAGATCATATGGTCTATTCGTTAGCCAATCGCTGGCCATATTGCGTGGCTAATACATTATTTAAGCGCTGATTCCATCTCAGTAAACTTGCGCCCATTTACGAATGAACCCAGGATTCTCTACCTGTAAGGATTACCAAAGGATTCGGTATCGGAGGACTCTTTACCTACAATCAACTGGCCAAGGATGGCCCTTAAAAACTTAACAAGAAGACAGTCATTTCTACAAGCAATTTGGTTGTGAGTACGCAGATGGTTCGGGTGTCCAGATTTGCTTTCACGCGCCATATCGCACAAATGACACGTGAGACCCCCCGGCTTCGGATCGTATTTGACCGTACGTGACAAGCCCAGCTGTTGACAGGCTTAAATGTAGGAAATGTGTCCAGGACGTCCGACGTGCGGCCTTTTCAAAGCCCGCTACTGGATGGTGTGATCGTGCCTCCTTGACTCAAATACCTTACAGCCACCATGAACAAGTCTCCTCCAAACCACACAATTCTAGACTATACTCTCCCAGTCCTCAACATTTATAACAATAGTTTTACGATTATTTTTTATTTTAGTTGTGAATTTTATTAATTCAATGATATTATGTATTAATTAAAAATCAATCGATTTGTGGAAATCTTCATAGTTCTTCATAATTAAGTACAAAACGTCTTAAGACCCACGTTGTTCAAATATCACACGTATTCCAATCAAATTATTCCTTTGAAATGTAGAACTATTTGTAAAAGATAATCTTAATTTTCGGAGGACTAAGGTCATAAAAATATTTTAAAGCAAGTGATATCTTTAGGAAAAATATTATCTTGAATGTAAACCAAAATGAAATTAGAATACGAAAAATGTTATATTTTAATTCTTAGCTTCTTTTTATTGTTACTCTTTGTTCTATAGGGCAAAAAGGGAATGAATTAAACAAATACATTTCGTAGATTTGTAACTCAATAGTTTCTATTAATATGTTATTTGCATTTAACATATATATAAATGTATTATACCGTACATAGTACTTTCAATATTACTACACAATGCCAAAGCTATGTAATTATCACAATAAGAATTTAGCTTTTTAAAAAATTTAAATCATTTATCTTTTAGCAGTAAATACATAATAAGGCATAAACTATTTTTTAATTTTCTGAACAGTATGACTTTATAGAGGATGCCTTAAACGAAGCCGGTTCAATTATTGTGAATTGAAACGAGTTTTTACAAGATAATTGCTTAACTTATTCTAATTAGCTAAAATATGTAATTGTGTGTATTTTATGGTAGCATCTGTTAGTGATTAAATTATAGAACAGATATTTATTGGACAAAAAATGTAATTTCGGTATAAAATTCAAATTTGGTTTTCTTCTGAAATTACTTTTTGGTAAAAAAATAAGAGAGTATGTGTCTGCGTGCACGCGCGCGTTTGTGCATTAAACTTAAGCTGATATTTCGTGGGAAAGATGTTGATAGGAACAGCAAATAAGCAATAAGAACCTCTTTTCAGTAAAAGGTAAATAAGAGTTGAGCACTTGATTAGGAAAATAGGCTAGAAAATATTGATTAACATCTAATAGAATATTACTTTCACTGGAAATTCGAAAGACCGAAAACGAAAGATGACAAATGGAGTAACTCGGTTTAAATGTGGTTTGATATCGAAAGGAAAATTGAAGCTGAATGCTGATCATTGATCTTGAGAGATTAAATGAATTGAGTTTGGATAAACGATTTTTGATTGGATGGGAATCGTTTCTTCTCTGACTGGTTAGTTACGGTTACTTCAAATCTTGGTTAGAAATATGACTGGTGAAATTAAAATTATTGAAAAATTCTCTTCTTCATTGTCGGCCCGAATAACGCGAGCAATTGAGAGCAGATACCAGACCGTTAAAGGGTTTGAATATGCACAACCGTAGAAATCAAAGACAGTAGTTAGGAAAGAGAAGAGAAAGACTGCCCAGCCATGAAGAACGACCTTTTCATCATCAAGTAGTGTAAACTGGAATTTGTATTGCCTTCAACTACATCATAGCAGACCACCATGACCACGTTACAATATATATATATATATATATATATATATATATATATATCATCATCATCATCATCATCATGTCGCGCATGTAGCACGGGCATCCATGACAATCTTTCGCCAGCCCTCCCTATCATTCATTACACCTGGAAGCTCCTCTGCGGAGCATCCAGTATCTTCACATAACTGGTCAATGTATGTCCCTGCTGGGCGCCCCACACTTGCATGTCCATGTGTTGGCTTCCACAGGAGAACGTCGCTTATGAGTTCATCCCTGCTTCTCCAGCAGTGTCCTGCATGCCTTGTCCGTCTCACTCGGATAGTTTGTGAGATGGGGACAGGTGACCGTACAGCTGTTTCCTTGTGGGGTGCTGTTTTCACGACTTATTCAAGACTGCACGCAGCATTCTTGTGCAGCTCCCATCTAGCTTATTCTCAAGACGCTTTGTCAGGTTCCAGGTGGTGCAGCCATACAGCAGCACCGACACAACCACAGCCTGGAAGAACTGTCGCTTCAGCTTGCCAGGGAGATCGGACCTCCATATGACTGATAATCTATTTGTGGCCGCCCATGCCTTTGCTATTCGTGTATTAACATCGCTCTCTGTGGAGGAGATATTACCACCTAGGTATGTGAATTGTTCTACTGGCTTAAGAGGCTTGCCGTCGAGTGTGGAGATGTCTCCTTTATTTTTGAAATTCATGAACTCTGTTTTACCGGAGTTCACATGGAGGACTATATTTTATAATATGTCTAGACTACGTACTCCGAACATCATTAGATACCATAAAAGAAAAAGGTTTCACACTAAAAAAGGCAAGAAGCAGGTGATATCCTGCACAAACAATCACAGATGCGGACTATGCTGATGACCTTGCACTTCTTGCAGATACACCGGCAAAGGCTGAATCACTGCTACATAGCTTGGAGGAGGCAGCATATATATATATATATATATGTCACCCACATACACCATTTTTCGACGTTTCACGTCACTTCAGTGTGGGTAGACACAGCAACTACCTCCGACCATGAGGGAAACCCGACTCAAAAAAGAATTGAAAATCAACCTCCCCTAATCTTTAAATATATATATATATATATATATATATATATATATATATATATATATAGAGAGAGAGAGAGAGAGAGATAGAGAGATTAAGGGAGTTTGATTTTCAATTCTTTTTTGAATATCAACAAGTTTCACACCGGAGATGTTGGGTATTAGTATGATAAGTACTGACATCAAAACCTAGGTTTCTAACTTGCACCAATTTCTGAGCATTTGAATAACGCCTAATATAAAATCCAAGTTTTTTTCATACATTTAGATATGAAAGTGCTTAAACATGTTATTATTTAAATACAGAAAATGTTGTCAAATACTATTCAAATAAAATTAATTAGATTTATCAAAAGTAGCATTTAAATGGAAATTATAAACCCGGTCCCACCCAACAGCTCACATAAGCTCAATTCACCTCATTAACTGTGATACGTCATTAACTGTGATACGTCATTAACAACATTGCAAAATATTGCAAAACAGTCATTTTTTCTGTTATCAATTAAACAAAAGCAAAAAAGTATGACATCTGATTGTATAAATTAAGTGTGTCTGTCTATTTAAATTAAATGGAGTATAAATCGGACGACGTGTTAAGGGTTTGAAGTCATATTTATTCTCCGTCAGGTTTGTGCCTAGACAAAGGGTAGTAACTCTTAAGGGTTTATAACATCACATCCCCCTTTCAGAAAAATAATTTTTCATTAGTTTTAGTTTTATTTGTTTTAAGTTGCATGAAACACAAGAAATAAAAATATAACTGCTTAGTTATGTTCACCTAGAGAATTTTCCTTTTCTTTGTTTTTTTTTTAATTTACATATTTATATGTAAGTAATATAAAAATTAAAAGAAATGTTCTCTTTTTTCTCCCGTTTTTTGTGTCCATACAGGGATTTTCTTCTCGATAAGAAATTCACAAACTGAGAAAAAATGTTTTTGTTCTATTTCATTCACTGTATCTTGCCGGCGACTTTATTATGCGGCCAGATTTTGTTGTTTTATTTTCTTTTGTGTTAGGGCGTGATTCCTGTGGGATTGCTAGTTTGGGATGGGGTATTCAGTATTTTTGTTTGATTATTTTTTGATGGGTCGGTTTCCACTCTGGATGTTATGGTCTCTGGTGGAGACCTAGTTGCTGTAGATGGGTCTTTCCTCGGGCGTTTTCGTTTCCTGCGGAGGACCAGTCCAGATGGAGTTTTGATAATATAGGACCTTGGTTCCGTGCATGTTTGTGTAACAACTGCTGGGCTCCATCTATTTGTGTCCTTGTCGTGCATCCTAATACGCATATCAGGTAGATCGTTTGCATGCTGATCATAGCATGATTTTGTTCAGCTTGTCACTTGTAGAAATGGGCTGATATCTCTGCCTTTTTTGCATTGTGGTTAGTACATTTCACTGGAATTTTTCTAACTAATTTCGTGTTGAAACGCATTTCTTCTGGTGAGGGTATTGTGTGGTCTATCGGAGTTGTCTGAAGGCATAGCAGTACCATGACGATGTCACGGTTGCTCGACTTAGCCTTTTTGATGGCAGATTTCATCGACTGCACACGACGTTCTGCAAATCCATTAGACTGTGGGTATCTCGGATATGATGTGCGATGTTTGAATCTCCATTCTTTTGCAAACTGCTTAAATGCAGCTGAGTTATAATGCTCTCCGTTGTCACTGATCACACTCTCTGGAACGCCATTCTCTCCAAACAATTGCTTAATTGTGTTTATGACTTCCTGGCTGGAGAACTTATCTAACTTACTCACAAAGGGATATTTTGAGTAGTAATCCACAATGAGGATAAGATTCGATTCTTCAAAGTGGAACAAGTCAGTGGCTACTATTTGCCATGGTCGCACTGGGATCTCATGTTGCATCAAGGTCTCACGACTTAGCATTTTCTGGTGCTCCTGGCACGCATCGCATAGCTGGATTAGTCTGTCAATATCTTGATTGATGTTGTGCCAGAATACGCAGCTTTTCGTTCGTAATTTGTACTTTTCGATTCCCCGATGGCCATAATGGATCTTGTGAAGTACTTTTTTTTAAGAAATTTTTGAATGATAATTCGCTCACCCTTGAGCAAGATCCAATTTTCCATCGCTAACTCATCCCGATAGGGCTTGTTTGGTCGCATATTCTTCCCAACTTCTCTGAACGTATCGGTCAACCGTGCAGGATCATTTCCATTAGTTCGCACATTGTTGGGTCAGCGTTTGTTGCCAGTTGAATCTGTGTCAACTTTTGTGCTGAAAATTGGACAAAATTGAATTTTATATCCAGGTTGATTGCCTCTTTCGCTCTCTTGTTGGGGAGTTTGGAAAAGCATTTACTAGTGCCATTTCTTTACCTGGGCGGTAGGCAATGGTTATGCCATACCCTTACAGACGTAATAACATTCGCTGTAGACGAGGTGGGGCTGCAATCAGGTTTTTTTAGGTTGATCTTCTCTAGAGGCTTTTGATCACTTTCTACCTGAAAGGCACAACCGTAGATGTACGTTCGGAAACGCTCTCATCTGAAGACAACTGCTAGGCGCTCCCGTTCAATGTTTACATATCGTTGTTTTCGATTTCGACGCAAACGCTATGGGCTTCCCCTCCTGTAGCAGGGCTGCACCTAGGCCTCTGTTGGGTGCATCTACCTGGATTACAGTTTTTTAGGGTCGAAGTATGTCAGCAGCATTTCTCTACAAATCATGTATTTTATTGTTTGTAAAGACTTTTGTTGACTTTCCATCCACCCATACCCCGACACTTTATTTAGTAATAAATTTAACATTGCTGATGTGAGATTTGAGAGATGTGGAATAAATGATGCCATGTAGCTAATTATTCCTAACACTCTTTGTAAGTATGTGATGCTCTTTCTGCTTGATCTCTTCCAATTTATTGGAATCCGGGCGTACACCATTTTTAATATATATGACTCCAAATAAGTGTATCTGCTTCTGGTCTATTTGTCATTTTTCGCTGTTAAACCTGAGTCCTTCAGCTTTTGCTATCACCATCAAGTTGTGCAGATTTCGGTCATGTTCTTGTTTGGTTTTGTCATACACTATGAAGTCGTCTATGAGTCCTAGGATACCAGGGCATTTCTCCAGAATCATGTCCATTTTCTGCTGGAATACATCTTGGGACATGACCAGACCAAAAGGCATTCTCAGGAAGTAATACCTTCCAAAAGAAGTGTTGAAGGTGGTCAGTAGCTATGATCCAGGATCGAGCTTGATTGACCAGTATCCATTCTTAGCATCCAGTTTGGAAAAGTATTTAGCGTCCGAAAGTTTGTGTGCAAGCTCCTCCATTGTGGAAATCTTGTAATGGCATCGCGTGATGGCTCTGTTTAGATCCTTGGGATCCAAACACAGGCAGAGTTTACCATTACTCTTTCGCACATATACCAGACTGTTCACTTATTCTGTAGGCTCGCTTACTCTGAGAATGATACCTTGCTTCATCATGTCATCTAGCTCAGTCTTGATCTCATCTTTCATATGGATGGGGCATTTCCTGGTTGCGTGGATGACAGGATGTTTGTCCGGATTTAGGACAATCCGGTATTTTCCTGTGAAACTGACAATTCTGTCGAACTGATCCGAGTACATATTTCTCAGGACTTCTGCAGAGTTAATGAGATTAGTTTTCTTCGATGGCGTAGTGCATCGCAACCAGTTCCAAGTCTCTGGGTGATGGCAGTCCTAGTATGGTAGGTCCTTCCGATGTTACCACGACAAAACTTGAGTGATTCCCATTTTCCTTGGTAGGGCCATCTCCATGCTCCGCGATGGAAAGTCCCCTGGGGCAGACGGACTGAAACCAGATGTCATTAAGAGATGTATTCGACTCACACAGGTGCTCTACACCATCATGAGAGATACCTGGGAAAACTTGGAAGTCCCTGCAGGCTGGAGGGATGCACAACTAGTCACTATCTTCAGGAAGGGAGACAGATGAGCCTGTGACACCTATTGTAGGATCTAAATTTTGTCCATACTAGGAAAAGTGTCCTCCCGCATATTGCTCAACAGACTATTAATCAGAGCGACGAAACTCCAATCTGAGTCACAGTGTGGGTTCCGTGCAAACTGGGTAACCACAGACATAATTCTTTTCTTGACACAAATTCAAGAGAAATGCATTGAACAGAATATGCCCCACTACATTATCTTTGTCGATTCCACAAAATCCTTCGACACAGTGAACAGAGTAGCGCCATTTAATATCCTACGGAGACTGGGATGTTCTGACCACTTCACCAGGCGCGTATATGCATTACATAGAGCTTAACGGGAGAACTCTCAGTCATTTGAGGTTGGCAGCGGAGTGAAACAGATCTGTGTCTTTGCACCCATTTATGGTCCTATTTGATGTCTTCACTAACTCCACCCAAGCAGTATGGATACAGACTACACCGATGGCAGACCTGTTCAATATTAAACAATTTAGATCTGCAAGAATGATCAAAAGCGCCATGGTGTGTAAACTCATGTCTTTCTGGCACACAATCACTAAGACTCCCAGGAAATAATCACACGATTCACGCACTCTGCAAAGGAATTTAGACTGAAAATAAACCTCAATAATACGGTGCGAAAGCTGGGCGGTATACGAAGCGGATGCCCACAGACTACATGTCTAACCTCAATAAGACGGCGGTTATCTATCAGCCCCTCTGACATCTCATGACACTGGTAAAGACATATTGATATAGGGTCAGGTTCTAGCTCAGGTAAATACCTCAGGATATCTGGGCTCCAGTTGCCATGAACAACAGACTCTATTCAAGAGAGTGATCAAATGTCAAATGCTTCCTAGGCATTTGGCGTGTCTGGTTCAACAGAGACATCTCGTTGAGAACTAAATGTGCAGTATACCGTGTTGTAGTTCTCTCAATCCTCCTGTACGGTGCGAAAGCCTGGACGGTATACAAAGCGGATGCCCACAGGCTACATGTCTACATGATGCGTCACTTTCACAGTGTATTAAATGTCAATTATTGGTAGCATATTTCAAACGAGACAATCATGGAAAGAACTGGCCTCCCTGGAATATACGACATACTTGTCCAGCGAAACCTGAGATGGGCTGGATACATGAACAGACTTTGAGATGACAGACTGAAAAAGCGGATTTTTTCTCTTAACTGAGAGAGGGATCATGTGGAATCTCTGAAGCAAAGCTCAGGTACAATGATAAAATCAAGAGAAACCTGGAGGACTTGAACATTTTCATAGCAATACGCAATCAGTCATCGAATCAAATCGAGAAAAGAGATTGGCATGCTGTCACCATTGGGTACGATCAAATGCTAACTACTACTAATAATAATTATCGCTTTTACCTTTTTAGAAACAATTTTTAGTCGTATTGTTTTATTTGATTTTGATTTTATCCATTTGAATTGATGTCGTATTTCCCTTTTGTCCAGCCTGTACCTAAACCACCTCCTCAGAACTTTGTAACATTTTCCTTTTTTTTTTTGCTTGAAATTTTCCCTTGAAAATCAATATAACGAAAAAGGTGAGCAGATGGATTTTGATTTTTTTCTGAAAGTCTAAAAAACACACGTAAACCGATGGAGAATTTTGCTATACTAAAATGGGAGGGGGCATGTGAAATTATACTAAGTTGAAAATTAGAAGTCACGAAAAGTCATCCCATTCTTCTTTTTCATTGTTGCAAACACAGTTCAAGGCATGAACGTATAAAACCGAAAAACATGGGTAGCAGCGTACTTGATCTGAGACACGGCGGATAAACCCAAAACAGATCAATGACGTGCTTCACAAGATACTGGGCGGAAGAACACAAAGCTGGTTAACGGCCAGGATCAAATAGTTCATTCAGGAAACTACTGCTCTTCATCTCTAAGCTTAACGTCTATTGACAAGTTAACTAAACAGTCACCGACATCAATGACATCGACACAACCCAAACTCTCTATGATTGCACTCAAACCCCAAAAGGAATGTCTTCAACTTCGGAGAGATCAAAACTACTGTGTCCACGTGTTTGACTTTGGTGTGTAGTCGTCATCATCAATTAATTTCGTCTTTGTCAACTTTTTTCAATAAGGCGCAACACAACAATATTAAGGCATTGTGAGCGAAAGAATAATAAGGCATGCTGGTATGAAAATGTGCAATCATTTGGATATATTAAATTTATTCACTGAGAATATATCAAAAGATATACAAATATGGGATGCAATAAAATATATTTTAGCCGTTGTTATTATCAGAGAGTAAACAAATATAGTCTTGTATCATATTTAGGTAAAATGTGTATTTGATTGCTTGGTTTATTTGATTTATTTGTTTAATAACATATCAACCTTCGCGGGTTATTTAATGCGAAAAGCATCTTTATTGAACAGTAGTGGTACTTTTTAACCAATACCTTAGGGATGATGAGATTCATACCTATATAAATCGTATTAGTCTGAGAGTGAACGTAATGTTGTAATTGGAGTTTAAACCCACTGATTACGATGTAGCAGTTCAGCACGTTTTCCAGTACGCCAGGACTTCTCTGGGTTGCTTAATGGTGGGGACGATATTTAGTCGAGTCTACATTAATCAAGAACCAATATTAGTATTAGTATATTCTTGATACACTTACACTGAATAAACGGAAGCAAATACAAAATAAGTTCATTTACATTTGTATAAACATTTAATATATAATGTACATTATAGACATATTGAAAATAATGTACAAAAGTAAGCAAGCACATAATATATGGATATTTTTAAATAAACACACATTATATGAACGTCTGATAACGATGGAGTATAATGACCGTAAGAGTAGCAAAAGATGACGTCTTTATAGTTGAATAAACAGATACAAAGGAATGAGATTTACTTCTAATACACTGATTACCATACCAAGGTTAAAGAGCCCTGTCTGCCTTTCTTTTTACTCATAGCTTGAGGGAAAACAGTTGGATTCTTACCATGACCAAGGGCATTAGAGATTTGTAAAAGGCAAAAAGTCTCGTTCAGAATTTGAACACACGATGTTGACAACGATAACCTTTACATAACGAGTTATTTAATAAACTTAGTCACTTTTTATTGTTCATTTAACATATTGTGGTCGTTGAGATGCTATTTGTGTAGCGTATCTTAGACAGTGTTAACCTCCTGAACCCAGAGCTCTCTTGTTCTACAGCTAGTTTGAATTCAGAGATTTCATTCTCTTAGACCGGTTGTAATACCAAGGGAAATGTGTCCTGCCTCCCCTAGCTGGAGAGAGAATAGTTGGATTCATAAATTTTCACAAGCTATGTGAAATACAAAGAGACTCGTTTCGGATTAGAAATCGGGTCGGCGTTTCCACTTCCTAGGCTATAACTGCTACGTTGCAAGCAGCCCCATAGAATAATATAATAATATATAGTAAATAATATTATGTGTCAACCTCGTTGAGACATCCACAGTTTCACTTATTATGCATAATTATATTTTCTTTGCAATTATTTCGACTGCACAATTAGCCGTTTTAACAGGTACAATATCTTCCTACGGTAACCTGATTAAACCAGCTTCTAGCATTTTCCCTCGTATTTGCAATAGATTCATACCCCTAATCACAACCAAACACACCCACCTTTTTCTTTATTTCATAATCAAGTGTAATCTAACGTTTTCACCCTCTTTACTAACCCAGCCACCACAGACGCAATTTAACGATGATAATCGATTTTATGAAAATGTCTTTTCTAGGTGAATAAGCGTATTATTCGATAACTATTAACTTCCTTATCGTCGGCAATTGATCGTCCAACAAATAAGAAAGTCATCTTTTTAGGCGCGCTCTCTAATTAGAGCAGCGCTCATTCTTTCTTGAAAAATATGTGATTTCTCTTCCGACCACAAACGTTTATATGGTGTTGCCTTTGATCTTAATAATTTGAAGGGCGGTGGGAAACACGACATGATTACAATTCAGGGAATTATATTAAAAATTATCGTTCAATTTTATGCCAGGAATCTTCTCTGAAAAATATATCGATTGGCTTCGGTAGTGCTAAAACGTTGGCCTATAAATTATGTGTCCTACCAAGGAATACTTCTTATATCTTCATCGACTTTCTATAATTATTTAGTTATGTATCATCAAAACAGATGTTCAAAGCAATCGTAATTTCTTATATCCGTTTATCAGTGTTAAAAATAACATTGCTGGTGAATGGTACCTGGGTACTGTTATAAAACTTGCGAATAAAAAACACAGCAGCCAGGATAAAGACGAATTGACAAAGTTCCGCATATCCTCTAGTGGGGTAACAAGATATATTCGATCTAGCGCCTCAGACGGTGTCTTTTAGAGGACACCTGTGATCAGCCTTCTGATAGATGGCGGGGCGGGGCGGATAGACCATTGTCATTAACCCAGAGGCAGAAGTGGATGTGAGGTTTTCTGGGAATTCCATCATGAGACGACAAATCTCTTGACCTAGATGCTCTTTTGATGGCAGGGAGGAAATAAATGCTACCGTGAAAAAAGAACGAAGATGCCCATCTGAGAATTGTGTCTGTTATCAATTTCTACCTGATTCCACGACATCAGATACTGAACTGAGAGAATAAAGCAACGAGTTCCACACGCCGCTAAAGACTATTATTTGTCTTATTATATTTTTTTAAGATACGGCTTGATAATGTGTATTATGTGGATTTGTTGGAATGTTGAACATATCTTTATTGTTATACGCACAACGTTTCGGTCGATACTCCCTCCGGCAAACTACTACAGCGGCAGAATACAGTAAATCATCATCATCCCGTTATATGAGAAGAAGGTTCCCCAGTTCGACGAGAAGGTTCGCGAGTTTGATAAGAAACAACTGAAGGTCGGATTGCACATCAACCAAAATGTTGTGTTTATTATGCTAAGGAGGAGTTTGTTATTTGTGCTTCTCCTCGTCTGATGATTAAACTCCATGTGAGTTAAAGGAATGTATAGGGTGTAATCGATATATACTTATCACTAAATTCACCGGGGATTAACCGTCGTCTATCTGAGAATTTGCTATTCTGGATCAGAGTTACTGGGTAGCTGGTTCTCCTGTTTGGCTCGTATTCTATCTGTTCTTCTTGGGTTCTGGAACCATTTAGGATCTTCTTGGGTTCTTTTTCGCCTTTAATTTTTACTTAACGAATAAAATACTCGTTAATGTTTTTTTTTTTTGGGGGGGGGGTTCAGAGCTCATTTATAATCGTTTAGCAAAGTGAAGGGCATCGAAGAGAACAGACCCCTCCTCTTGTATTTGACCTCTTTGAACACCTCAGTCAGATTCCCTCTCTTGCGTCTGTCTTCTTCCGAACTTTTTCATTCTCTACCTGTTCCGTTCCCCCTTTTCGGCCTATCAGAAACCAAGACCAGTGACGTCTACGTCAACACTCACACGTTTTTTTCCATTATTAAAATCTTTCAATTTTTCCACATTCGTTCCACGTCAACTCACTGCTGACGTCACACATGGACTTCCACATAGATTATTTTACAAACTGTCAGTGACTACTCTACATAATTTATTTTAATATGCGGTTTGATTTGTCGTCTTCCTTCGCTTCGAGCGGAACTTTATCTCTTGTAGATTAACTCAGATATATACATGTGACCTCTTCTATTTACTTGGTCAATTGCTATTTCCTTCCAGGAAGCATCATCCCATAAGAAAACAGTTGTACATCCATTTGTTCACTATCACACAAACCGTCAGAGTAAGACGAACAAGACTTGTTGAACATTGCTGGAGAATCAAGGACGAAGTCATAATTTTTTTCTGTGAACATCTTACACATGGCCACACCAGTAAAAGCTGTCCAATAAAACCTAGATCAATCGGCTCTAAGCGAATTCTGGATGCCGTATGTAAGATCTGCTAGGAGCGACGATCGATAGGAAAGGTTGACGAAAACGAGTGATGGGAATTCGTGTAGCAAGCGCGATATGATCATGATGATATAGTTTCTCCTAAAGTTGCTGGTGCATCTAATATGTCTACTAATTATTCCTAGCTGGGTATGAAAAAAATATTCCTACAATTCACAAGGGTTATAGCACAAAATGGAAAGGCAAATCACTTAATGTAGTGTTTGAACTTTACTTTCCGAATTCACGACGAATAACCATCATAATAACTGTTTTGAAATAATCTCATTGTCACTTGAAAAAAAATTCTATATAGTATTTTAGTGAAAATTCTACTCAGTCCGCCAGAAGATTCTTTTCACTTCAAATAAATGCGTAATTAAATAAAAGATTTATGTTTCACTAAAACGTAATTATATTTCCCTACAAGTGTTCAATTATTACATTTTACAGTTTGCACATTATCGATACAGGCATGTATGTGCATGTACGCATACACCGGTAGATAGACATTCATAAACTCATACACACAGATCTCTCTCTCTCTCTCTCTCTCTCTCTCTCTCTCTCTCTATATATATATAATATATATATATATATATTATATATATATATATATATATGTGTGTGTGTGTGTGTGTGTGTGTAAAGATGTGAATGAAGCTACTCAGTGCAGTTGGTTCATTTCGGCAGCTGATTGATTATTAAAATATTAAGAGTTTGAAAATATGATTTTTGGTTGATTAGTATGAACCCATGAGCAAGGATCGAAGATTGGCCTTTCGGTTATATAGCTAGATTTGGTTTTGAGACACCGAAAGGAATACATGTATTTTGAAAGACAGAATCAACCAGACTGCAGAACGTTTTGGCGTCTTGTAGGCCCCTATATAAAGAACGTTCAAATCATGGATGTGATAATTGCATTTCACTTAGCGCTAATACCCTTGGGAAAGGTATGAATCCTACTCTCCCTCCAGCTATGTATAAATAGTAGGGCAGACTGGGCTCTTTAAACTTGGTTAGGCAACCAGTCTAGGAGAAGGAAAACCCTGAATTCAAACCTGTTGAACTCCGCTTAAGAAATTGACATTGTGTTACATCCTGCTCGTGTGGAGGGGTTGGTAAATATATACATAAAGAACGCACCAGTGATATATTTTCTATTTCTAACGTAACCGAACCCCGACTTAATTGATTAACGGTAAAGTCCATCCACTTTTTGGTGGCATGAAAATGCAACTATAAATATATTTTATACATAGTTAATATAAGATGTGATATATTAGTCTAAGGTAGAAAAAAAATATTTGAGTATTTCATCAAATCACTTATTAAGAATAAATGTATTAAATAAAAAACATGACAAATATATCGAAGAAAATGTATAAGAGTAATGTACTAATTTGAAAATGAGTGTTTTTTGTAGCAGTTGAGTCCTTGATATATATATATTATATATATATATATTATATATATATATATATATTATGGGCTTAATTGAAGCCATACCTAATTTGAAAATTAATTAGTTATAATTACATGAATTAGGTGTGCATATCAGTTTAAATGTAAGGCGTAAACAAATCGAGAAAAAGTCAGTTTACGCCTTACATTTAAACCAATATGCACGCCTAATTCATTTAATTATAATTAATTGATTTTCAAATTAGGTATGACTAATCTCCCAAAGATTGTCGGCTTTTGCCATCTCAAAGAGATTGTTTGTCCACTTATATATATATATATATATATATATATATATATATATGTATATATATATATATTATATATTATATGCTGGTGGAGAGTGAATATGTAATGAGGTTCATCTTAAGCATGCCAGAGTATGCTATGCGACATGAGAATGTTGAACATATGATATAAGCACGCTGTGTGCGACTTGCTTGTCGAGACAGAAAATTCCAATAGAGGGTTTGGCTTTGGGCGCGTCCTATGTATACCATGTTAACCTCCCCACCTAGTGGCTAGAGCTACATACGAGAAGTAAAGTTTCGTGTCCCCTATCATCAGGTAATAGAACCGTAGTAAATAAGGGATGCAATCAATAAGTCTCAAAAAGATAATTATATGCACTCAATTATATGATAAATAATAGGTCAAGCTCAGGAAAGAGAACAGATTATAATAGTTTACATAGTGTTATTAATATTGAAATATAATTTTATACTTAAAACTACATAAACGTATATGCAATTATAGCATTAGATAGGAAAATTTAAATCATATAACTGAGAGCAAATCTTATCAAATTCTAGTATTAAAATGAGACTTTTAAATATTGTAAATCAAATGCACTAAATCTAATGGTTTTATTCTTTGCTGAACATTTCGACGGTGGTACTCATTGAACTCAACTAATAGATTGTCACAATCTTTTAACTCTCAATAATCTTTTGAAATGCATTTGATTAAGAAGTTGCAATTTGCTATTTACTCGCTTTCAGTTATCACGTACGTTGTACTTCATGAAGTTATCCTGTGTCTCAGATGAGACCGTGTATAGTTCGGCATTGCTTAACCCAGTGATTGAATGCACGATTTCCAGGCAGACCAATACGAGATATCTTATTCTTTTAAAGTCTCCTGAGATATATAAACACATTAATGATCACACGCACGTGTACATATGCGTGCGTTGTATGTATATGTGCGCTGATATGTGTATGCAATGCATTGACTTAAAAAATGAACTGTATGTAAATACTTGTCCCTGTCTGCTGTATGTTTCTTTGTTTATAGTTGCACTCATTGCCATTTAAATAAGCACACACACACACACACACACACACACACACACACACACACACACAAATCGTCATGCAAAAACACTGTGTAATGACACCATCTAATCAGTTAATTCCTACCTTACATCCTCGAATTAACCCTTTGATACTGGAGAGTTGCGAATACAACAGGGGTTTACACGATGTGAACTCACCTTGATATCGCATTCTCACAATGTCACGGAAAACGAAAAGAAATCTGGTCGTGCTGTAAGACATTCCTAGAATACTAAAGATTGGTAATGATGATTTGGCCCCGAAAAGAGAGTATCATATGAACACTTCGTTAGTGGCGCATCTGTATCTGAAAGTATATATTATGTCTTCCACTTTATGATAGATAATAGCTGTCTTTACCATGAAAATCACAATTTAAGCATTCCAATTACGAATTCAACTTCTGAAAAATATACAAGATGCGTTAGCATTTAAGGTAGTAAGACATATGTACGTCATTGGATGATAGTAGCACACGCTTGCATGGCATTTATATCTGTCTATGGATATACATAGCTATAATCTGCTAACAAGTATAGCAATATAACTGTTGCCAATTACCTGACCATGTAACAGTAGTATCCAATAAGGGACCTGAAAGTATATATATATATATATATATATATATATATATATATAATATATATAATATATATATATATATATATATATATATATATAATATATATATATATATATATATTGGAAATCCTTCCCTTGAAATAATGTTTATCCATTTCAGATGTACAATTAAACACGTTTTTTTTATTTACACTGACAATTGATTCGCAAACGATTAATATTAGTAAATATTGTAGTAAAATAAATAACTCTCTTGTTATTATTTCAAAACGCATAATTCCTGGAGTGCTGTACTTAATGATGTAATATTTTCTCATTTTATTTTCATGAGTTCTATTCATTTATTCATTGATACTCCGGTTTATCTCAGAGAAATCTTTTAAAATTCGAAAAACGAAACAAAATATAACGACGTAAACTAAGTTTAGTGAATTTCATTAAACGTGATGTGTAATCTTGACATTCAGTTTTTACCAATTTTCCCTTGAGTGTTGTTCCGTTAATATTTGAATTGTGTTATTACCCTGGGATCTATCTAGCGCCAGTATTGGAAATGAATCATGAAAAAATACACTTATTGACGAATAAATGTCAGTCCAGGTGTATGCTGTGTTGTCACAGCAAGCAGAAAACGACACCAAATGTCACAGTTCCATTGTACAAATCTTCAGAAGAAAAAAAAACAATTGTCTTCCTTCTTTTTTTTAATGGTTGATGAATGAAAGAAAATCTGAAAGCTACAATTTTACAAAAGAGAAAAATACGTGACAAATTACAAGGCGTCATTAAAGTTCACCAGCGATCCCATATATCTAAATGCACCCAATTATCTACCTCTGATTAAATTACTTATACACACATATATACACAATCACAAATGCACACGAGTGTGTATGTATCTGTGCTTTCAAGTGCAATGCTAAAATGGAAAGTGGTATATAATCAAGATATAAATATATGTAATTATTTACGAAACTATAATTGCACGAATTTAATGAGCCATATACATATAGTTCACATAATATATCCATCTAACTATATATCAATTAAAATAATGAGTAAAAACACTCAGGACTATTGACCCATTTCGGCATCTGTTTGATGATTAACCTATTATGAGGTCGGCGGTGACTTATTTTTCCAGTGCAAAAAGATATGAACTGAAATATAGAAAGAAGGTTTAATGAAAATGTGAATATTGATTAGTTCATAAGAACAAAGCCAAAATTCTAAGTTTTTTTGCATTTCCAGATTAGTAGTCGGAAGTCTAGAGTTAGCCTAATCCCAAAGTGTTTTGGGCGCATTTGAGGTACCATAGCAAAGAATGGCCAGTAAATAACGCTTCCCTTTCGCATCACGTTATCAAAAGACACACATTTTCAATGCCGACCTAATTTACAAACATTTGAAGCAAGTAGGAAGTTAGAAAATTATAAATATGAGTAGGTCTGCTTTCTTCTAAACTGTATGGAAAACAACGGAATCAATTGACAACATCGCATGCAGATTTAAATCTGGAAAACATGGTAACTGCTAGTTTATATCCTTGCTCTTTTACTAGTGATCTTATAAGCTAGAAACTGGCTGTCACCAAGCGACGTTAACTCAGTGTCTACAACATATTATATATATAATAATAAAAAAGTTAATACAAGACCAGACATGTTAAATTCAGAGTCGTTTTATTTTTTTTATATCTGAAATATACATTCTTGTGTTCAGATGATTAGATATATATATATATATATATATATATATATATATATATATATATATATATATATATATATATATATATATATATAATGTAAAGTTTTTTCATGGACAAGTATGTGAAAATAAATGGAAATTAATCCGACAGTATGAATAAGATATAATGAAAAAACAAACGATGTTTACAACTGAAATAGGCTCATCAGAAGAGAAAGTGTGCAAACCGTTTCGGGGCCCAATTCTCTTGACGGTTTAAAAAGCAACACTCGTCCCATCCTCAACTAATATGAGGACCCTATTGCATTATAATGTATCAACCGCACGTGGGTCAGTCATCAACAAAAATATAAGACGGGAAAAAGACCGTTAGTAAAATATATATATATATATATATATATATATATATATATATATATATATATATATATATATATATATATATATATATATATATATATATATATATATATATATATATATATATATATATATATCATCAGTACCCTACCATACGTTTAACTAAATCAAGGTAATTCCTTAGTTAAATTAAAGATATATTTCGGATATTAACGGTTAAACGCTACGTTACTTTTCTCTCAATTTTCGCAAAAGACTGAGGGAAAAACAATGTATCGTGTATTCATTCCTTAGTTCTCATTTCTGTATTATTAAATATTTAATTATAATTATAAATAATAGCCACTAAAGGCAGGTAAAAATTAATTCTACTTATATTTTAGGGGTTTAATATTACTAATTTATAGTTTTTCATTGTTCTTTTTTGTATATATCTAATCTAAAATAACTATTTCAGAAAATAGATTCTAATTTATTTAGGTAAATTTAATATTGTAGTTCTAATAATATTTTAGTGACCGACCCAATCTATGTCTACAATTGCAGATTGATTCAAATCTATTATTTAAATGTTTTTTTCTTATCCGGTTATTTAATTATAGTTAAATTATCTTGTAGGCATAGGTAGCATAGATCATTTAGAGATCTGCACATATTTGATTTTCGTAGGATATTCCATTCAATAATTGGTGTTATGTCTTTATCTTTAAATCCCAAATATGTCTTGATAGAGCTGTTGCGTTTCTAACCTTAATATTAGTAAATGAGTGCTTATGGATTGTAAATCTACTTTTGAACTATATATATATATATATAAAGCAATCTACAGACGCGCGTTTCGGGGTTTCACCCCTCATCAGTGCAGCTATACTTATTTTTCAGCAGCTACCTCTGGTCGGTTTCGAGACCCGAACAAACTTTCGCTCGTCAAGTCTCTTATCGGTGGGTCCACAAGCAGCTGTTAAGAATATAAGGCAGAATAATCGCTATATTTCCTAAACCGTAAATAAACTCACCAGAGGTCTCCAACTTATGTAAACAAGTGAGACTAGCTTTGCGCCGAAGCGGTGAATTTTTGCAATTAGTCCCTTCTAAACAGAGTGCTCAACCGAAAATTGGGAGCGTATATAAAGCAATATACAGACGCGCGTTTCGAACTTTCACCCCTCATCAGTGCAGCTATACTTATTTTCAGCAGCTACCTCTGGTCGGGTTCGAGTCTCTTACCGGTGCTAAGAATAGAAGGCAGAATAATCGCTATATTTCCTCAACCGGAAATAAACTCACCAGAGGTCTCCAACTTATATAAACAAATGAGACTATATATATATATATATATATATATATATATATTGTTTATATATACTGTTAGGTAGCAGCACAAATAATGGTCGCTTGCATTCTAGGGGTTAATTAACAATCCACCGTTTCTGTTCACATTCATTTTATCTGATAGGAAAATTAATAGTGGTGTATAATATATTAATGTCCTAATTAACAACACGATGTACATTGTTATATTTGAAGTGCAATTATAATTGGGTCCTTCTATGATTTGAAAATCGGGAATATTAGTATGATGATTAAATAGGTGTAAAGTCCAAAATTCTACCGGGGACATACATAACTAATAAGAGAACATGAACGGAATATGGCTACTTCAACAAAGACAATGGCGATGATAACAGTCATTAGATTTCTAAAGTCAACGCTCGACTGATTTCCGATACCCATCTCCAAGGTTTCAGCATATAACTGTCAGAACTGGCCTTGTCTGGGTGACTTAGGCCTTGCAACTATAAACTAATTTAATTATGCCTCGGCGCGGTTTGTATGTTGATTGCTTAATCTCTCGCGATTACTCCGATTCTGTTTGACAGGGTTGCGTCATGATTTGTCGAGAATCTGACCGTCCATCAGGTTTATGAGCTCCAGTAACTAGGAGCGTATGTTCAAGAAATAAAGAATGTTTTTCACGTATGCTGGCACACAGCACACTCTGTTTCAACATCTCTTTCGCTCTCTCACTTATTCGCATACCTACGCAGGAGCGTTGGATGAAGACACTTACACGTGAATAGTGGCACACTCACAAATGTACATGGCCTTCAAGATAAAATTATATATACACATGTTCATATCCATAGGGATATCTCATTGAGATCATGCAGCGAGATGCAGAATTAACAAACGTAAATTCCCTATAATTGCACTTGAAATATATATATATATATAATATATATATATATATATATATATATATATATATATATATATATATTATATATATATATATATAGAGAGAGAGAGAGAGAGAGAGAGAGAGAAAAGAGAGGCCGGCTTAGCTCAGTCGGTAGAACACCCTACTTGGAATCCTAAGATTCTGAGTTCGCGACCGGTTCTCGCCAACTCAACGTATAAAGAACACAGGTTACTGATCTTTGCGGTAAAGTAGAAAGCCGATGGTAGGTTTGGCGCTCCACCTCAGCAAAAACAATGTCCATATACCCCCTCACTGTCCGGCCGATACCGACAATATGCCACTCCGTCAACTTTACTTACTATATATATATATATATAGAGAGAGAGAGAGTGAGAGTCACCCACAGACACGTGTTTCGACTTATCAAGTCTCTTCAGTGTGGCTAGACATTTGTAAGCTACCTACAGCCGGAATTGAAATCCGATCGGTTGGGCGCCAGTTCGACACCTTAACCATTAGGCGGTCTTCACTTACAGAAAGCGAAGGGGATTTTAAACTGTTTTCATACACACATCGCTTTGTATGTAAAGGCCGTCATATATATATATATATATATATATATATATATATATATATATATATATATATATATATATATATATATAATGCGCTAGGTCACGGGCAAGATGTGACTCATGGTCAAGATTTAAATCGAGTAAAGCCGGTTCGAACCAGGGCCAAATAAAAGCTTATGATATACCACTTTATCTGAATCACAAAATATCATCTGAATAGCACATCTCACGTATTCAAAATATATATTATTGTTAATAACATCCCCAAAAAAGCTTTAATTCCATCAGATCTCAGCTGAAATACTAAATAGAGGGTGTGTGTGATTTTTTTGTTTTCTTTTTGTTTATTTTTTTAGCAATTCCGTATGTTCAGTTAATTCAACAAGTATACTTTCCTAATGGGAGAAATTTATTGTATTTCGTTCTGCTATGTACGGCGATTTCATCAAGATACAATCTCAAAATAAATAAACAATATATTAATTTTTCAAATCAAAATAGAAAAATAGCTTTCTATATATCTGATAAGAATTATAAAGCCTATAACTCTGAAAGAAAAAGAAAAATATCTGGATTATTTTAAGAAATTAGGCGTTAATTGATTCAGAATAAGACTTTTATTGACAATTCCAATTCAGAAAACAATGCCCACCTGCGTTAATACAATAACACCTGCTCACATTGCGCTAAAGTAGATTTTTACAGATTTGTCAAAGAATAGGATAAAGCGTACAATGGACAGATGTTTATTGGTCAATATTTCACAAAGAGACAATGTATGGCATCTGAATAGTCCAGTGAGTGAAACAATTTAATATTCATCAAATTTTTGACAAACACGTAAAAGCGAAAAAAAATTAAACAAGATTTTGGAGTAGCTCAGACGGTAGAGCGTTCGGCTAGAAACCACAAGATTTATAGTTCGATACCGGTCCTCACCAACTCAGCGTATGAGTAGCACAGTGATCTGTGCGGTAAAGTAAGAAGCTGATGGTAGGTGTGGCGCTCCACCTGATGCGAAAACAATCTCCTTGGTCTAGCGCTATTGAAAAGGGGATAGACTCCCTCGCTGACTGGCTGATACCGACTATAGGCCACCCCGACGACTTTACTTTTACTTTCACACATAGTACATAGAAGAATCAAACTAAATCAAACAAATTTATGCAGTTTGGCTTGGTTTGGTTTTGGTTTTGGTTGGTTGGGGTTTTACGGCATGTCAACCCCTTGGGTTATTTTATGCCGAATACTTCTATTGGTAATTAGGTATTCAAAAATGCATAGGGGTTTATTTGCTGTAATCAAGTTTTCTGTTGAGAATTTTAACAAGAGAGCGGGTGAGTGATTTTTGTTAATCTATGAACTTACATCCTTGATAAGAGGCCGATTCTTTTAAAAAAGTTTAATATTCTCTTGGTATCTATTTTTCCAAATAATTTGTCCATGCTGTCAACATTGTATAACTTTCTTCGAGTATGGGAGATGTGTGGGCATTCAATCAGAATATGTTTTATGGTGTATCTGTTTCCTCATGAAAGTTTGGCTTGGATGTATTCTTCTGAAAATAAAATTATACTTGCCATATATCTAATGATTACACTGGAAATGGTGACAAATACTAGCATCTTAACGAGACTTTTGATTATTCATGTTTTCCAAGTAACCGCGTCCGAAATGAATGAAATCACACTCTCTCTCTCTCTCACACACACACACACATACACATACACACACACACACACATATATATATATATATATATATATATATATATATATATATATCATATCACATCATCATCATGTCGCGCTTGCAGCACGGATATCCATGACAATCTCTCGCCAACCTCCCTATCACTCATTGCACCTGGGAGGTCCTCTGCTGAGCATATAGCATCCTCGCATAGCTGGTCAATGTAGGTTCTTGCTGGGCGCCCCACACTTGCATGTCCATGTGTTGGCTTCCACAGGAGAACGTCGCTTATGAGTTCGTCCTTGCTTCTCCAGCAGTGTCCTGCATGCCTTGTCCGTCTCACTCGGATAGTTTGAGAGAGGGGGCAGGTGACCGTACAGCTGTCTCTTCGTGGGGTGCTGCTTCCACGATTTGTTCAAGACTGCACGTAGCATTCTTGTGCAGCTTCCATCAGGCTTATTTTCAAGACGCTTCGTTAGGGTCCAAGTGGTGCAGCCATATAGCAGCACCGATATAACCACAGCCTGGAAGAACTGTCGCTTCAGCTTGTCAGGGAGATCAGACCTCCATATGACTGACAATTTGTTTGTGGCCGACCATGCCTTTGCTATTCGTGTGTTAACATCTCTCTCTGTGGATGAGATATTACTACCTAGGTACGTGAATTGTTCTACAGGCTTGAGAGGCGTGCCGTTGAGTGTTGAGATGTTTCCTTTCTTTTTGAAACTCATGAACTCTGTTTTACTGGAGTTCACATAGAGGCCGATATTTTCTGCCGCCTCCTCCAAGCTGTGTAGCAGTGACTCAGCTTGTGTCGGTGTATCTGCAAGGAGTGTAAGGTCGTCAGCATAGTCTGCATCTGTGACTGTTTGTGCGGGATAACGCCTGCTCCTTGCCTTTTTCAGTGTGAAACCCTTTTCTTTTATGGTATCTAATGATGTTTTGAGTACGTAGTCTAGGCATATTATGAATATATATGGTGCCAATGTATCTCCTTGAAGGACTCCAGCAGCGATGTCAAGGAAATCTGTGTCGCCATCAGGTGAGCGTACCATTGCTCTAGTGTCCCTATATAGCATCATTATAGCTGCATCTGTTTCTTTGGGGAGGCCATATGCTAGTAGTATTTGTTCCATTTTCCCCCTGTGTATGGAATCAAATGCCTTGGAGAAATCTACGAATAGTAGCGTTGCTTCTAGATTCTTTGCTCGTACTCCTTCTATGATCCGTCTTATAGTCAGGATCTGAGAGGTTGTGGATCGATTTTTGCGGAAACCATTTTGGTTCCTCCTAAGGATTTTTTCTATTTCAGGTCGGATGCGATTAAGGAGAAGGGCATTATATATCTTAGCTGCAATAGCAGTAAGAGTTATGCCTCTGTAGTTCTTAGCCATTTCGAGATCTCCTTTTTTAGGGAATGGGAGGATGCAGCCTTTTGTCCATCTATCTATTCTATTTGTCTATACACTGCATTGCATAGCCCAAGCAGTATGTCACTGAACTTTCCTATCTTCCATACCTCCGGGGGTATTCCGTCAAGTCCTGCCGCTTTTCTACCTTTTAGCTTCTTTAAAACTTGGTTGATTTCATCTATCGTGAAGTCCCCCAGTTTGATATCTAGTTGTTTATCGACAATCTTTTGGGTATTATCTTCTACTATTTTAGGTGGGTTCCCCAGAAGTTTCTGGAAGTGGTCTTTCCATTTTTGGAGTCTATCTTTTTGGCTGTTTGCCTTTAACTTCGATTTAGAGGTTCTTTTCCTACCGCTGACTTCATTAACAGTTTGCCATGCTAATCGTGACTGTCTGTCCTCCACCGATTGTCTTATATTATTTATTTGTGTTTGTATGTATTCTATTTGTTCTTTTTTGTATGTTTTGGCTAGTTCTATCTGGGCTTTCTAAGGTCGTGTAGATTGGCATTAGTTGGGTTTATTTTATTACGTTGTACTGCTTCTTTTATATCGTTTCTCTTTTCTCTAACTGTTTCTGTCTCCCATGGAACATGGTGTCTGGCTCTTGGTTTGGTTGGTACGCACTCGGCTGCTGCTTCTTGGTGAGCATTGACGAAGTTTTCGTATTCCTCGTTTGGTGTGGAGCTTTCGGATATCTCCTGGAGGATATCGAATTTATTTCTAACTGCAACAGCGTAGCGATTGCATATATCGCCGCGTCTCACAACCACCACGCTGCTGCCCATGGTTTGGTTTTACATGCCAGTGTGGCATGTAGATTTTTTGCAAGAAGGAAGGAGAGAGATGGGCATTAAAAAAAAAAAAAAAAAAAAAAAGTTGGGCCTAGATATATAAGTTTTAACTTAGTATAAGTCCACATGTCCTCTCCTAGATTGGAGTTTGCGAACGTGGGTCGTCCTGTCCGAAAATCCTAAACATGTGCCTTCTTCAAAACCAAATCAGAATCTAATGGTTTATAGTTGATTAAACAGTCGGGTGGGGGTAGGCATTTAAAGAAAAGAGAAGGACAGGGGAGAGAGAGAGAGAGAGAGAGAGAGAGAGAGAGAGAGAGAGAGAGAGAGAGAGAGAGAGAGAATCAAAGGGATCGGCAGACCAGTGGAATTTGGAGGGGGGTTGGGGCAAGCTACCGAAATTTACGACAACCTTCCATTTTTGAACTTTAAACCAGCATTAAGATATGGTTAACGTATAAGTGATTTAAGAACATTTTATATATATATATTATATATATATATATATATATATATAAAGACTAAAGTTTCATATAAGCGCTAGAAGGTGGTGGCTGAGGTTCTTAGCGTCCTGGATATGAGGCTAAACTGCATCTATTATTTAGGTTCCAATTCTGAAGCTCTGGGATGTGATGAGTACCTTTTCATTGCTATTACTTTTAGGTCTATTATAACCCACAGTGGTAGTACCCGTTAGCGTCCGATTCCTGGGTTAAATAGATAAAAATGAGTTTATAAATGTGTTTAAACGAATGAGTAAAACAAAAACGTTTTCGGCATAAAATAATGCAATAGGTGACATGCCGTAAAATCATGTTTTCATGTATAGGAGTGGCAAATAGTCGATTTCACTAAGTAAACCATATATAGGGTGGTCTAAATGTTTTGTCACACAACGTATTGTTTTAACTTTCATTATTTTCTTTCTAATAATTTATATAGGTTATGTAATCATTTTACATTAGAAATCTTTAAAAACATGATTATTTTCGAAAAATTTGGGTTGTTTTTTTACCTCTAAAAATATCTAGGGAGACAACACATTCGGATTACATTTTTGTTAGACTTGCTACTACATATAACAAAGCTTATAGAATTAGCCCAGAGTATGTACACTTGGGCTTTCATTTGTCAGTTTTATGCATCCGTCAATACACTAATAAGAAATTAGAAGAATAACATTTTTACTTAATTGCTGAATACTCTGGTTTCATAAAATATGCATGAAACAAACGAGATTAAATTATTTAAATTAATTGTAAGGCTATTTTCGAAGGCATGCAGAGGAACATATGGAATAACCCAATGTTGTGTAATAATTTATGGAATAATCTTGTAATTTGCATTCCTAAAACAAATCTTAGATATGCAAACATGTCTAAAGTTATAAGTACATAAAAACCTCATCAATGATTGGACATAGCTAACAGAAAGAGAATATAGCTCAAATGGTGACACATTATATAGAGTAAAGAATAAATCAATTTTCAGTCTAATGGACAAAAATATTATGGGATCTGCATTCATACGGAATGTCCGATTTAATCATCCAATTTCTCAATATAATGTAGAATCCACGATTAGAAACATCAATATTATGGACTGCTTTCACAATGATTGTCTGTTTACAATTAAAAGTTAACTAATGCCACAAATTGAGGCAAACACACATAGTACAGTGTGAAACATTCCTGATTTCTACGACATACATCACCTGACAGACCCCACCCCCAAAAAAACAAGATAGTCAGTGGCATTTACTTGAAATCATCACCATCATCACCAAGTGGCGCAGATAGCATGGATTCACTTCATTGTGTCTCTTAATATATATATCATCATCATCATGTCGCGCAGGCAGCACGGATATCCAAGACGATCTCTCGCCAACCTTCCCTATCATTCATCGCCACAGGGAGCTCCTCTTCGCTGCAGCCAGCATCTTTACATAGCTGGTCGATATAAGTCCTTGCTGGGCGGCCCACACTGGCATGTCCATGTGTTGGCTTCCACAGGAGAACATCACTTATCAGTTCATCCTTGCTTCTCCAGCAGTGCCCTGCATGCCTAGTCCGTCTAACTCGGATAGTCTGTGAGATAGGGGGCAGGTGACCATACAGCTGCTCCCTTGTGGGATGCTGTTTCCACGACTTGTTCAGAACTGCTCGCAGCATTCTTGTGCAGCTCCCATCTAGCTTATTTTCGAGGCGCCTCGTTAGGGTCCAGGTAGTGCAGCCATACAGTAGTACTGATATGACTACAGCCTGGAAGAGATGTCGCTTTAGCTTGTCAGTGAGATCAGACTTCCATATGACAGACAATTTGTTTGTGGCCATCCATGCCTTTCCTATTCGTGTGTTAATATCGTTATCTGTGGATGAGATATTACTACCCAGGTACGTGAATTGTTCTACTGGCTTAAGGGGCTTACCGTCTAACGTGGAGATGTCTCCTTTCTTTCTAAAGCTCATGAACTCTGTTTTTTGGCAGAGTTCACATGCAGGCCGATGCTTTTTGCTGCCTCCTCCAGGCTATGCAGTAGTGTCTCAGCCTGTGCCGGTGTATCTGCAAGAAGTGCGAGGTCATCAGCATAGTCTGCATCTGTGACTGTTTGTGCAGGATATCTCCTGCTTCTTGCTTTTCTTAGTGTAAAACCTTTTTCTTTTATGGTATCTAAAGATGTTCGGAGTACATAGTCTAGGCATATTATAAATATATATGGTGCCAATGTATCACCTTGTAGGACTCCGGCGACGATGTCAAAAAAATCCGTATCGCCATCAGGTGAGCGTACCATTGCTTTAGTATCTTTGTAGAGCATCATTATAGCGTCAGTAGTTTCTTTGGGGAGACCATATGCCAGTAGTATTTGTTCCATTTTCCGTCTATGTATAGAATCAAATGCTTTGGAGAAATCTACGAATAGTAATGTTGCCTCCAAATTCTTTGCTCGAACCCCTTCTATGATGCGTCGTACAGTCAGGATTTGAGAGGTTGTGGACCTATTTCTGCGGAAGCCATTTTGGTTTTTCCTGAGGACTTTCTCTATCTCGGGTCGGATTCGATTAAGAAGAAGGGCATTATATATTAGCTGCAATGGCAGTAAGGGTTATGCCTCTGTAGTTTTTAGCTATTCCTAGGTCTCCTTTTTTGGGAATGGGACAATGCATCCTTTCGTCCATTTATCTATTCTGTTTTGCCTATATACTGCGTTGCATAGCCTAAGAAGTATGTCATTGAACTTACCTGACTTCCATACATCGGGGGGTATTTCGTCAAGTCCTGCAGCTTTTCTGCCTTTTAGTTTTTTTAGGACTTCGTTGAGTTCTTCTATTGAAAAATCCCCTAGTTTGATATCTAATTGTCTATCTATGATTTTTTGGATGTTATTTTCTATGATTTTAGGTGGGTTCCCCAGAAGTTTCTGGAAGTGGTCTTTCCATTTCTGAAGTCTATCTTTTTGGCTGTTTGCCTTTAGCTTTGATCTAGAGGTACTTTCCTACCGCTAATTTCGTTCACTGTTTGCCAGGCTAATCTCGATTGTCTGTCTTCCACTGATTGTCTGATATTACTTATTTGTGCTTGGATATATTCTATTTGTTCTTTTTTGTATACTTTGGTTAGTTCTATATGGGCTTTCTTAAGGTTGTGTAGATTGGTGTTAGTTGGTTTTATTTTATTGCGTTGGGCTGCTTTTTTTACATCGTTTCTCCTTTGTCTAACTGCTTCAGTCTCCCAAGGAACAGTGGTTTAGCACTTTGTTTGGTTGGTACGCACTCGGCTGCTGCTTCTAGGTGTGCACTAACAAAGTTTTCGTATTCTTCGTTTGGTTTGAAGCTTTCAGATGACTCCTGGAGGATATTGAATTATTTTTTATTGCTACAGCGTAGCGATTGCCTATATCGCTGTTAGCAAGTGTCGACCAGTCGTATCGTATGTGTTTACTTGTTTGTTTTTTGTTTCTACGTAGGCTTAATCGTAATTTTGCTGTGACTATTCTGTGATCGGAGGATACTCCTTCAAAGGAGGAATATGCTTCGCAGTTCATTGTGCTATTTATCCATTTTTTGTTTATTAGGATGTAGTCTAGTTGCGCTTTTGTGCTATTTGGGTACGTGTATGTCCATAGTTTGCCCTTCCGTTTTTGGAATTTGGTGTTTAGACAAACAAGCCTGTTCTCAAGGGAGAACTCCGCTAAGAGATCACCGTTCCTGTTTGGGGTGTTATGTAAGCTGAATCTATTGTTTTCGTTTTCTTCCTACCTGTGCATTCATGTCTCCCCCAATGATCAATACATTATGTTTGGGGGTGTGCCGACATAGAGAGGATAGCCCATTGTAAAATGTTTCGATGTTTGTTTCATCGCTAACATTTGTGGGGCGTAACATGAGACTATAGTCAGGCAGGGATTGCCATTAAACGTGGTGCTCATGATTCTAGGTTGATTTTTTCTATGCTGTTAAGTGATTTTAGTGCTCGAGGGCTAAGAAGCATTCCTACACCTCCTATAGTGGCATTGACAGAGTTTTTCCATGCAGATGCTGACACAAAACGTCCAGCCATTTCCAGATTCATGGTATTTTATTTCTATATCACCATGGTAAAGTCTGTGTTCTTGTACACATATGATGTCTATATTCTTTTCGGCTGCGGACGCCGTGAGTTCAGGGAGTTGACCTATCGTTTTTAGTGTTCTAACGTTAAATGTTGCTAGCTTGAGAGATTTTTTACATCTAAGTAGGTTGTATTGGATTTGGGTTCTGTGTCTTTCTTATTAGATAGTGCGGTTAGGGTTATGTCTGCTCTAGGTTGTATGCCTTGCTTGTCTGTGCTGAGAATGATGTGATTTAAATGTGTCGTGTTTTTTGAGCTCCGTAAGGTATTTATCGAACACTGGGCCGGTGCTCGAGCCTCAGCAGATCGCGTACCATTTTTTATAGCAGAGCGTACGTTGCTACATGATTTTTGAACTTTGTGTAATGTCATGAATGGTTTCGGTTGGGTCAAGGTCATCGATATCTATCGGTAGCTGTTTGACTCATCAATAGGCGCCGGTCTTAGAGATGAGGAGCAGTAGTTACCTAACTGAACTTGTTGATCCTGGCCGTTGACCCATTCAGGGTTCATCCGCCCAGCACTTATGATATACACCGTTGGCCTATTTAGGCTCTTCCGCCGCATCTCACATCCACCATGCTGCTACCCATGGTTTGGTTTTACGTGCCGGTGGCAAGTAGAATTTTGTACGAGGGGGGGGAGAGTAGGAAATGCAGAGGGGAGAGATTGAGGTGAAGAGGGGGAGAGAAGGAAATGAAGAGTGGGAGAGAAGGAAATGAAGAGGGGGAGAAGAGTCGTAGGATTTAAGTTTTAACTTAGTATAAGTCCACCTGTCCCCTCCCAGTTTATCGTTAATGAGGTTGGATCAAGTAGCAGAGAAAGGGAGAGACAGTCATAGCTGTGACGAACAGGTTCATGGAAGAGGGGCGCTACTTCTGAGATTTATGATGCCAGAGCCCACCATGATTTGCTAATTATTCTTTCATTTTAGTTCCAAATGGTTATAGTAGAATCAGAATTTCAAACTTTTGTATAATATACGAAACACAGTAATTTGAATGTAAATTTAAAAAATTAATTTTAACAATAATTAAAAGTTTACCTCAGTGTCTCGGTATATATAGAGATATTGAGCTGGAGATTCAACCACTTGCATCTTTGAAAGATTACACAAATATGGTGGATTCGGTAGGGAATTATCTATTCTTGCTTTTAAATGAGGGGGATATATAGATAGATATAAAGTGAGGGGGATATATAGATAGATATAAAGAAAAAAAAAAAAAAACCTGACCCTGACAAAGCGTCTTGAGAATAAGCTAGATGGGAGCTGCACAAGAATGCTGCGTGCAGTCTTGAATAATTCGTGGAAACAGCACCCCACAAGGAAACAGCTGTACGGTCACCTGCCCCCCAAATATCCGAGTGAGACGGACAAGGCATGCAGGACACTGTTGGAGAAGCAGGGATGAACTCATAAGCGACGTTCTCCTGTGGAAGCCAACACATGGACATGCAAGTGTGGGGCGCCCAGCAAGGACATACATTGACCAGTTATGTGATGATGCTGGCTGCTCCGCAGAGGAGCTTCCAGGTGTAATGAATGATAGGGAGGGTTGGCGAAAGATTGTCTTGGATGCCCGTGCTACATACGCGACATGATGATGATGATGATATATATATAATTTGTATTATGTGGATTTATCGGACTGTTATACTCATCGTTATTGTTATATACATAAAGTTACGGCCGATGACATCTCTGGCCTTCTTCAGATTTTTCTTGTCGAACTGGTAACCTTCTCTCACCTGAGGTAGACTATTCTTCTTCCGTTAACCATAACCGGGTACAAGTGTTCAACTATGTTAAGTATTCTATGTTATTATCGTTCTTAGCCAGATTCGAATATGCAGATGACTTCATAGGACTGTATTAACACAACCCCTATTTTCATTGCGCTATGTCTCCAACCTTTGTACTTATGTATGAATTTTACCTTTACTCATATTGCGTATTTTTACTTCCATCTAGCCTTTTTAATTTTCGCGTCCCATATTGTATTCATCGCTATAATTGTTATACTAAAGCGGTTATTATAGCCTACCATATAAATATATGATTATTTCAGACGTCTTTTTCTCTAATGTTCCTCTCTATCTATTATCCTAACATCATCCCATGGATTCCATTTTAGTTCCATATATGGTCAGCCATACCCGATGTTTCTATTTCCGCTCGTATCATTGCTTTTAAGGTGTTCCTCTAGTCTTACTTTCAGTGGTCGGCACGTGTCGCCACAGATGCATGGGATGGAATAGACATAATTCTTGATCATCTATTATTTTCTTAGGGACTTTACTCGTAGGACATATTTACAAAATATCGAGATACCCCTGAAATGTTTTTCTGGTGTCTTATGGATTACATATTTTTTGAATATCCTCGGACAAGCCTTTGATATAGAGCAGTAAGTTTTCGGGTATTGTCCTCTAGAGAAATCAAAGCGACCCAAACCGAATATCACAAAGGTGGAGAGACTGGCCATCAATTCCCTACAAAGTGATGATAATATCATAATACTACCAGCATACAAAGGCAATCGTACTGTGGTGAGGGATAAGGTTGAATACTCCAACGAATTGGCAAACCTAATTGAAAACTGTGGCTACAGCAAGGTAAAAAAAACAACCGTGAAGACAGAAGGGGGTCAAACCCTCTATATCTCCGCCAATTCGTTTGGGAAATTGACTTTCTTTTGATTAAAAGTTCAATTGATCAGTATGTGTGAAGTTCAACCTTAGATGGAAACTTTAATAAGACGGTTTTAATCACTGGACGAGAACGATCAAGATTCGCACCATTCTCTGATCACTGGTCTCCCTGGTAGTTGCGAACGGGAAATATTAGTTAGTCATGAACAAGTACAAATACATTTGTATGTTGCAGGTTCAATACAGACCATGGGCGATAATAACATTGAATACTTAACATAGCTTGACACTTGTATCCGGTCGTGGTTAAGTGAACGAGAATAAGTAGTTTGAATAGTGCGTTCGTTTCTAAGTTTCTATTAGGACGTGAAGGCTCCCGAGTTAGACCAGAAGGTTCCAGAGTTTGACTAGAAGGTTCCTGAGCTCGACAAGAAACACCTGAAACAGGCCGGAGCGCACATCGACCGAAACGATGCGTATATATCAATACAAATGAAGACAATAGTCCAAAAAATCTAAATATAACAAAATGAAGACTCCATTTTTAAAACGCCTGCAAACACCCCCCCCCAAAAAAAAAACAACAAAAAACACGATATGCCAAAAGATAATGAGATAGTAAAACCTAATCGATGACTGAATGACCATGTTCGAGACAGACACGGGTGAGATAATAATAGCATTCTAGACCCAGACACAGAACAAGAGCCTACCAATTAGATATTATCTCGTAAGTATTATAAGAAAAATCAAAACCAATACGTAGATTATTCGAACAAAAATGCGAATAAATTGAATTCTGTGTGTCTGGTTTCCCAATAGTAGCACCGATGGAATATAAAGAAATATCCACTATAATAGGACATTGTATTCATTTCAAAATGTGCAAGTACTATGGAATACCGATTAAGATTAATTTCTGAATCGGAGTTAACAGATTAACATTCAATGTTTTCCTTCTTCTTGACCGGTTGTCATACCAAAGTTAAATATTTCCTGTCTACCCAGATATTTACTCATACCTGGAGGGAGTACACTTAGATTCATATCTTTATCTGGCATAATTATTAGCAAGATAGTTATCGAAGATCCATTACTACTGGATAGCAGGGTCGACCCTCGATGGTCACCCCATGTTTGCGATCTTGTGTCACATTCTACTCATGTTTGATAAATACCTACATTTCCCAAGTGTATTAACGCTATAGGAAATACAAAAATACTCCTTTAGGAATTAAACTAATGTATCTGTGTCCAATTGTCTATTATAATATTAAATAATAATGTTCATTTTATTGACTTCATTCCCTACGTCATAACCAGAAAAAGTGCAATAATCACATTTAGAAATGAAGTTATAAAGATTTTGTCTGCAGTTTGCAAGAATTATTATGTTGTACTTATTAATAAAATTCATCAGAGAAAAAGGCTCATCATTCTTAACCATCCAAGAACTCCGCAGAGGATAACAAGGATTAATGATGGCTTAGATTAAGCTGCTTGTTGTTTGCTTGCAAGCATTTCAAGTAACCGAATGCGGATAAAGTGTTGCTTAGTGCGTCACTAAAAATAAAAATAATATCCAAGATTATTGAAAGGATACCAATAAATCCGATTAAGCTTTCGATGATGACTCTTTTAATCAATTACGATCCGTAACAAGTTTGAAAAGGAAAAAAAATCATCTGCAAAGATATTCGCTTTCTAACATTGGATCGATATTCAAAGATTCGCAAAGAAAGAATAAAGTTTGGGGCAGAATGTCTTAAATAAAAAAAGGAAAAATCTCACAAAAAAAAAATCAACGTAATATGTGATTATATGCATTATTAAACATATGGAAAGACAGGCCACCCATCTTAGTGTTGCTCAGGTTCCTAGCTGCTTAACTTCAAATATCTCACCGAAACCAATGATGTAACTCTGACTTCTTACTCTGCGATTTTCGTTAATTCTTAAAATTTACACAAGTTTTCTTGGTAATGCACACAGACACCTGGTCACTTATTATGCCCACTGGTCCTAAGTAGTCACCTATATTTGTATTAATTTGACTCATCATTGCTTAACTTGCTATTTGCTAAGCTTTGTCATGGTTGGCACACTCTCTGCTTACATATGGCAACCACTTTACCGAAGTATTGACGAGGCTCATCATGGCTTTACTTAATATTTGCTAAGATTGGTACACTGGACTCTAGTTGCTAACGGTACCCACTGTTCCTAAATTGCCACCAATGTTAGTATTAACTAAGGTCGGCATTCCTTGTCATAGAGCAACAGGCGGTCTTTTTTTATAATTGCTTGATATATTCATTTCTTGGGAAAGATCACCATCACCATCAGGTCGCGAGGAGGTAATTGGTATTACAGCTGCTTTTTTGTGGGTGCTGCTTCCAAGATTTGTCAGCAAGCAGCTTCCTTTTGTACTTCCCATTTACCTTTTTCTCTAATTGTTTGATTAGAGTCCAACTGGTGCAGCCAAACATTAGCACTGACATGGCTACAGTTTTGTGGAATTCTCTCTCTATCTTAACAGAGAGATCAGATTACATATGACCAATAATCTGTCTATATCAGTCCAGGCATTTCCTATACGTATACTGTCATCGATTTTTGTAGATGAGATATAAATGCCTACGTATGTGAACTTGTCTGCTAATTTCAAAGGTTAGTAAAATTAATTCGGTGCTGAAGATCATGTTCTGTAGCCTTTGTTGTCATTACTCCAAGATTAGTAGATATTTGCAGCCACAGGTATGAGCCAAATCTATGCGGTTTAGATTGATAGTGAAGTTCATATAATTGCTCTTAAATATGATATCGTAAATCATTATTTTAACTACATTTTATTAAGTTTATTAATTGTGGGAAAATTATTTGTGTTAGTATTAACTACTAAAAACAATATGTAGGCCTATAAATTATTAGTATTACATAGGAATAGATAATTACCGCACACATACACACACTACACACACTCAAACACTCACACACACACACACACACAACATATATATATATATATATATATATATATATATATATATATATATATATACAAGGTGAAGAAAATTGATAAATCCATGAGAATATTTCTTTTATGCTATTTATTTTCTGATTGTTCTCAAATAGTTTACACTTTAGATCATCGTCAGCAGAAACTTTCTTGCGAAAGAAATTGTTTTTAGTAAGTTAAAAAAAATAGTTTTCCAAGCGTTTGACAAGCCACAAAAAGTCGAGCAAAGAAATGTCTTACAAGTGGCGGGTCTATCTGTTTAGTGAAAACAATATTTTGGTTGAATCCGTTCAAAATGTTCTTGTATTTACGTGAGGAAATTTTTGAATGTATATATATATATATATATATATATATATATATATATATATAATTTCCTCTGTGACTCTAACAATAGGAGCACACATTGAGGTCTGCAAACTGCGACACGTTTAAAAAAACTCATATGTCGTAAGAAAGATTTTTTCTTCTCCGGAATTTTGGATTATATATATATATATATATATATATATATGCACCGGGGCAGGATCTATCGATTGACATTGCTTGCAATCCCTGACTACCGCTTGAACTGCCGCCCTGGAGGCTCCGGGGATGACAAGTTTTGCAAGCGTGCCGAGTCGACATTTCGGTGACAGCCTTGGTTCGCACTCTTGACCTTCCAGACAGAGTGTCTGAGACCCAGCGATGCACGCACGCCGAGTCTATCCGCAAAGGAATCGCCGTTGCCTTCCACTGCAGTGCGAGGTTAATGCCCCGCAACACTGCGTCAAGTTCTGCCAAGTTGATATGTTTATCCTCGCTTATCGGTCTCAACCAGCTCGCATCTTCAGCCACGGCTCCACCACTCTCAATAACAACACCAGTGGCCAACAAGCTCGAGTCTACCCACACAGTGACGTCCTCTCCATCTACGCACCAATCACCACGTGTTGGATCTGTTTGCGCCACTCTGGCGAGAACATCCGCCAACATTCGACTTAAGAGGGGGTCTCGCACTTCATCGTCCCATCCAATGGTTGCAGCGTTTGCCCTTCGCTTTATGAACGCAGTCGCAACGCGCAGCCAACCGCATACCGGAAAGTGTCCCGTCAATTTTCCACACACGGAGAAAATAGTCCGACGGGTTAATATTTCAGGGGGCGTCGGTGGCTCACTTCCACGACACCACCGAAGTTTATTGCGTTCCTCCCAGATATGCAATCCCAACACACGTGTGCCGCATCTTAACTGCTCTGGGGCCTTGCACACAAGTCCAAACCACTCAAGGTGCTTCTTTACGTGGGATGCAGAACATATAGCTTCATTGACGAATATGTCGTCAATATATGAAGAGGTAGCTTTCTCAACTCTCTCGTCTTGCGCAACCACGGTATTGACGATGGACCGCATGATCAGGGGTGCGACATTGAGCCCAAACCCCAAACGGGTGAGGCAATACCTTTTCCCCTTGATTTCCACTGTTTGGAATGGCCACAGGGCCTTCTCTACGTGAACTTGCAAATAGGCCCGACGCAAGTCCAACACAGCGACATCTGACCCTTGCTGCCGCCACTCTCGTCTGCACTGGCCGTATATGTATCTACGTGCTCATTGAGCTCACAGTAGTCCATGACGGGCCGAACCTTTTGTTTGTTTTCCTGTAGGACGGCCATTAGGGGTATAAGGCCCTTTGGGGGTCCGAGCTCGTCTGCAGGGTATGGAAGCAGCCAGCCATTGTGTATCCATGTTTGCAGCTCTCTGTTGTATTCCTCCCGAAGCTGCTCAGGGGCAGGATATTCTGATAGCCTGTTCTTTAACGTGACTGGCGGCTGGTCATCGGACCACTTCCATGATGCAATCCATATTCGTTTGTTTTCATCATACTTTGCGTGGAAATCAGGCTCGTTGATGACGATGGCAGCACAACTTGGCTCATCAAGTTGGGGAAATGTTACCTCACAGGTGTTAGTCATGGACATTCCACCCAGCTGTTTGATTGCGTCCAGGCCAAGCAACAAATCAAACCCGAGTAGCTCTCCGTCAACAACCAGAACCTCTACGTTGATAGAGGGCCTGTTGCCCACGCCAAGCCGGATCGTCCCGACTCCACAACACTTGAGTGTACTCCCGCCTACAGTCAGCACGTGTACCTCCTTTCTCCTCCATGCCTGACAGCATGTTTTGTGTACGAGTGTTTGCGTGCAACCAGTGTCCACCAGGGCTGTACGCCTCGTATCTTTGATCTGCACAATCACTGTAGGTAGCGCCGTATTTAACGGGCATTTGGGGAGAAGACTGGCGCCGAAGTCTCGTCCCCTTGCTCGTTTCCCGGACAGTTTCGGGCTATATGTCCCTGCCGCTTACATCGATAGCACGAAACTGGTCTTCGGGGTTTAGCATCCTCTTTCGTTGATGTTTCACGCCGCAAGAGGCAGTCACGTGCCAAGTGATTGGGCCCATCGCATACATAGCATTTTGTTGGCGCGTCATCTTCCTTCGCCTGGCAACGTGATGGTCGTGCAGCCACCGCTACTTGCTCCATATTAGCAGGGCACTTCACTTCACAACCTTCGCACGGACCTGGCAGCAATCACTTCTTGCAAGGTTTATGAACGACTGCCCAAGCCTCCGACACACTCATTATATAGGCCACGGCGAGGCGACCGATTGGGCAATCTACAGCGCTTCAGATTTGCATCAGCACACCTCGGCCCAGCACGCTTCCAAACTGCTCCACAACACGCGCATGCAAATCGCGGACGCTTTCGAGCATGATGTCGCGTATCTTGCTCACGACAATCACAGTCAGTCTGTTTGTTGGTGTTGGTGACTCCCTCATTTTATTGCCAGAATCGGGTGTTAAGTTTTATCTTAGTTCCAAATGGATGAAAACTTTTTCTTTTCTTTAATATATCTGTATTCATGATTTTAGATTAACTATTTAATATTCACGCATTTCTCAATTGTTTCAATAGTTGTAAATTTCGCATATCTGTTAAATCGTAATTGAGTGACTAGAAATGTTGTTCTACGGATATTAATTTGCTATGATTCATAGATTTTATCCCGTGTCTATAATTGTTTAGCCTAAAGTAAAATAGCAATTCTGACCTTCCGATATATTGTTTTCCGAGCGTGTGCAAATTATATTTTTACCTCTGCATAATGGTGAATTTTAAATATCTTTTTAGTTGTGGAGCTAGTGAATGAGTTCATTGATTTTAGGTGTTTGCAGCATAGGTGTTTCTTAATATTACATGGTCGGCAAAATTTAGTGGATTCATTTGCGGTTTTCATATTGATTACGTTTATCTAGTATATTGTTGTTTCCTATCATTTCCCTGAGGTTATTATGTCGACGTTGCCTGGTTCTTGAAAGATATATTTTAGTTCAAGATTTAAAATGTTACAATGTTTCTTGATTATTTGGGTTAATGGCGGGAGAATGTTGTTAAATATCATTAGTAGGTGTTGCGGTGTAGCTTTTTTTTTTGGTTGTAATTTTATCGTCTCCTACCTAGGGATGGAAATGGCTTTAGCTGTCTGGTTTTCTATTAACGTATGGGAATATTTCCGTGCTGAGAACTGCTTTTTTAGTTTATCAAGTGGTTGTCTAAGTTCGTTGTTTTCAGTGCAGCTTCTTCTTAGTATAATAGCCGGTGAATAGAGGAAGTTGTCTGAGATGTTTGGGGTGAGAGTATCTATAATGGAGATGGTTGCATGTGTTTGTGAGTTTTTAAAATTTTATTTATGCAGTGTTGTTTGTAATTGTCCGTTTTTACCGATATATATAGGACTATCCAGAAATTCGATTGCTTGTGTTTATCTTTCGTGGTCAGATTTGATACAGTCGAGCATCATATTTAAGTTGGTTAGAAAATTGTTCTCTATCTTTGTATATTAGGAATATATCGTCAATGTGTCTAGCAGAAAAAGGCAGTCATTCTCTATTTCTGGGTAGATGTATGTGTTTTAAACTTGTCCATGTAGATGGAGCTGTAATTTTGCCCATGTCCCATCATTATTTTGTATGAAATGTCGATCGTTAAAGTTAAAATAGTTTAATGTTAGAAAGTGGTGCATTAGTCTATTATTACTTGCGTGGGAGGTTTTTTTGTTTTGTTTCATGTTAAGGTATTCATGCAAAGCGGAAAGTCCATCGTTATGCCTTATGTTAGAGGATAGGGACCCGACATCCACTGTGACTAAAATATCTTCCTCTGGTATTGTTTTGATGATATTCATTAGGAAGTCTGTCATATCACGTATAAATGACTGTATTTCCTTGGTCAGTGTTTGTATATAGTGGACTCCGTATTTTGATAGTTTGATCGTGTGACACTTGATTGAGTAAATTACTGTTCTTCCAGTTTTTGTGTATTTTTGGACGCAGATATAAACGGGCAAATTTTACGTTGCTGCTCTTTAGTATATCTGATGTTACTGTGTCGATAAATTTTTTGGCCATAACTTTCAAGAAATTTACATTGATATTCTGATGATCTTTGAAGTGATCAGCTGGATATATATATATATATATATATATATATATATATATATATATATATATATATATATATGTGTGTGTGTGTGTGTGTGTGTGTGTGTGTATGCGTGCGTGTTTGTGCGTGTGTGTGGGCTGTTAGAGTTTTGTTGAAGATCCTTTCAAGTTACACAGACCTTTCGTTTTTCAAAAAAGAACTATGTATTTTTTTTATAGCAAAATTAAATAACGTTCCTAACCTTCTACGTATAAGGATTGATAAAAGAAAAATGATTTCTTATTGTTGTTTTTCTTGTCTTTCGGAAATATTTGAAATTAATTGATAGTGAATAATTAATTAATTGTATTAATTACATTTCATATACGTATTTTATTTAGAGTTCATATTCTTTCATGAATAACACATTTTTGTTAATCACACCTTTTTACTCAGAGCACTGAAACTAAAAGGAAAACAATTGTTAATTATATCCCTTAAATGTTATCACAAGCAACATGTACTTCTTATTATTTAAAGTATGTGATAGAGAATAAATCATTTCTGAAAGAAAACTTGCAACTGTTACCTTAATGGGGAATGCGTTTCTCTAATCACAAGATCGATGATTAATTTCCTTGGATTAATAGAGATTGCTCAATAATGATCTAAAATATTATTTTGTTTGTTCAGTGTGCAAACCAAAAATAACCCTGATCAGATAATCTTGCAAGATGGTCAGAGATCCTAACTAATTCTTCCATAAGCTCTTCATAATCCTTGAAGACAAGAATGAATTTGAACACGCATTGGATTTATTGCCCTTTCTATCAGAAAACACATGGGAAATTAGAAATTCCACAGGACATAAACCAATAATCTTTAACATTGACTCAATCTATTAATAATGGAGATTCGCTTCCGGTTTTGGTCTGTAACAAAGACTACGTCACTGCGTACGTAACACTGCCTAAAATCGTTATAAATAGAATACACTCACAATTTGAGCATGCAATGTTAGACAGTCCTCATTGTTTTTTTAAACAAGTTTTAATAAATACATACATGGTATTATCTATATATATAGTTTGTTTTATTTTAATATATATTTAAAGTTATCAGAACTAAGTTTCCATTTCAATTTATTTATTTTTTACCCCTTTAATAAATTTATTTTATTTTGTTCTCCTTTAATAAATTTGATGATTTTACTTTACTTATGATACAGACCCTCTGATATTAAATTTTCAACGCCCATCCCCTCAGGCAATATTTATTTTGCGTCGCCCAGAGGGTGTTTTTTTTATTTTGCCAGTGTATATAATGTATTTCCGGGTTCGATACCGACCTTCGCCATCTCAGCGCAGGGTTAGCACACATTGGATCTGTTCGGTAAAATATGAAGTTGATGGTAGGTGTGGTACTCCACCACAGCTGCAAAAATAGTTTCCCTAATCTAGGACAATTGAAAAGCGGATACTCCCTAATACTCGCTGATACCAACCATATACAACTCCGCCGACATTTTTTTCTTGAACTTATTTTTAAAACCATAAAAGTTGATGCCTGATATATATTTACAAACCCCTCCTTATGAGCGGGATGTGACACAGGGGCAATTTCTAGTGAAGTTTGAGAGAGTTTTTTCCTCTCCTCAATTGGTTACCGAAACATCGTTAAAGAATCCAGTCTGCGCTACTATTTACTCATAGTTGGAGATAAAATAGTTTGATGCATACCTTTCCCAAGGGTACACATTCTATGTGAAGTTCAAACAACCTCGTCCAGTATTAGAACCCGGTTCGTCGAGGGTATAAGTCTTACGCCATTAAAAATTTAGAGAGATAAAAACACAACTAGTTGGAAGTACAGAGAGAGACTTTATTAACAAACCGTTACTAAGGACGCCAGAATCCAGACGCCAAGAACTTGGTTTTTTTTCTGCGCATGCCTAGATGGCTCTTCCTGTCCTGAGCTCTCTGGGAGATTGTTATTTTTGTGTCTTTTTTATTTATATATTTATTTTATTTAATTTTTTTATTTTTACTTTTATTAATCCCCACAAGGGTAAGGTTTATCATCGTAGAAATAAGATAAACATTATACTTGCGCCTGTTATAAAACATATACATAGTCCTATATTTGATATGTACAGTTGAATTTAGCAATATTTCATCCTGCTTGAAACTATTTCTGATTCAGACTATATGAACAATCTAGCTCTTCTTGCAAATACACCTGCTCTAGCACAATATCTGCTGTATAGCCTGGACTAAGCAGCAAGAATTATTGGACTCTATGTGAATTCGGATAAAACAGACATGTGTTTCAAAGAAGATGGTGTCATTTCCTCACTAAATTTCTAGCCTCTGAAAACAGCTATTTCATAAACTTCGTTAGCAATATGTGATACACAGAAAACGATGTCAATATACTCATTGCCAAAGCTTATCTATTATATGAAAATCTGATCTCTTTGAAAAAATAGAACGGGAACTCTTCCAATCGATGAAAAGGTTGTTGTTTTTTAAAAAAACCTCAACGGGAATTTCACAAGAATGATACGTGCTATTTTGAACAAATCCTGGAAACAAGCCAACAGTTCTCAGGGGACTTTAGTTCCCGTCTCACAACCCATCCGAGTAAAACGAACATGTCATGCTAGGCACTGTTGAGTAAGGAGGAAATAATAGGTGAAGTTCTCTTCTGGCTCCTACATATGGACAAAGCAGTTTTGGCCAACTAGCAAAAACTTACATTCATCAGCTCAGTGCGAACCCTGGATACTGATTAGATGACCTACCATAAGTGATGGCAGATAGAAACCTACAGTTAAAGGAAAAACTTGTTGTCGGGACAACTTGATGATGATGGTGTATATTTCAATTGTGAAATTTATCAGTGATCCCACAATATTATTTTACGTGGGTAACTGCAAAAAATAAAGTTTCTAAAGTTTTTAGAAATAACATAACGGTTTATTGTTTATTGTCAATGATGTTATGTATTATAGGTGATATAACCTATTGACATAAATGGAATGCGCCGACGGCTACTATGAGTAATAGGACAAATTGTGGCTTGACACGAAGCAAATGCGAGTCAGCTCGTAACTGTATTGGTCGGACGCAATCACTTTCTTGCTGTAAATTTCTACTCCTTTTGTTCAATACATTTGTATACATTGTTACCAGTCGTTTGTCTTATTTTTTACCCTTAAAATTCCACAACATTCTGTAAGTTTCAGCATGTATCTATTATTCTCTCTAATCGCTATTTCGGTCGATGAATTTTTGTAGGCGTCATGACAGTTTTTGTATGTCAATATAATTAACCAAGTCGCAGTTAATTGGTGATGGATTTCATTTATGCCTTTTGCTTTCTAAATCCGAATAAATGCGAGAAATTCCCACTTGGCGGTAATATCAATTGGGATCTCGATCAGAAAAGATTGGCAAGCCAAGATTCGGCGAGGCGCTCGCATGTGCAGGTGCAGACCCGTGCACAACCAGTACAATCTGTTGCCAATAGCCACACAGACACTTTCCAAGCGTCTGCTACGATTTGGAGGTCTTACTTTTGATATTACTCTCGTGAAACTGCGAGTTTTTCCGGATAGTTTTAATAATTGGCTTTTTCAGTAAAGTATGTTTGAAAGCAGCCCTTCACAGATCACCTGGACTGAGTATTATATCTGATTTTAAGAATGTTGTTGTCTGGATAGACTCGATTCATTCTCTGATCTTTAGTTTCCTCAGTTTCTTTTACAGGCTTTGGGGACCGTTCCAAGAGTAACCAACTAAGCTGGTATCATCATCGCATCGATGTTCCACAATTTATCGGATATCTGTCAAGATACATGTATTTAGCAATCTTTTCAATTTCATTAATTTTCACACTATGACCCCATGACGTGGCAAAATATAATGGAAGACAATTTATTTTCTTGTTAATTTGTACTAGGCTGGAACTTCTTACTAGAATTGGGGGATCAGTTCAAAGTTCCAGAGACTATTTTTTTCAACTTCTAGAACATATTCTGGTTTATGTATATACCAACTGGTAGCATGGTCACATATCAATATCTGGTATAATTGCCAGTGGCTCACATTTCCCACCCATTCATTCCTAGTATAGCATTTCTTTTGTGCCAGTTTGTTGGATTCCCTTATTGTATTATTATCTGTTTCATCACCACCCCCACATATCGTAGAGATATCATTCATCTGTATATTTTCCATGTTGCTTACAACATGCGAGTATCGATATCCGTAAAGAGGTTAACACTGGAAGTCGAGTGACAGGCATGCCTTCGGCTCCCCAGGATTCTCAGTTCAGATTTCTGAAATGCAATCGTTTGAGCGGTCTCCGCCCCTCCCCGATATTCAAGTCATGCCCATTTCTTTTTCATGATCTTTAGGATTGTTACGTCATATAGAATTGACTATTTGTGAGTGTTCTTGCATGGTTTAATGGTTCGCAAGTTAGTTTCGCATTATCTACTTCTAGTGAATAATCAGTTTGATCCTCGCTGGGTGCCCCATAATTACGACCTTTAGTCACATCTTACCCATGGCAAACTGATTGGGTAAAAATCTACAGCTAACTGTACGTAATGAACCCAGATGGTGACACACATGCCAATTGCTACATAGCACGTATATTCATTTTTATTTCATTTTCTTTTGGTTTTATTCTATGGTCTATTGGTAAGTGTGAAGTTCATTAGCCATCGAATTCTTTTCTCTAAATAAAGATTTACTCTACTGACCTTCTGGCCTGCATTGTTTAGATGTTTTTTTTTATTGTTGTTGTTGTTGTTGCTGTTGTTGTTGTTGTTGTCAATCTCGCAATCCAGGGAATTTCCTCTCTCCTTTTATTATGGCAGTTTCTGGTATGTGCATTTACTAGTGGATAAATCCCCGATGTAATATAGAGGAGCTCGATTGAAGGCAGTGATGACGTGTCAATTGTAATCGTAATACACTTATCTTCTATTCTTGTTTTGTTACATTGTTATTTCTGTATCTCTGAAATTATTACATCTTACTAATCTAAAACTAGTGAATAATCATATGCACCTGTAAAAATATGAATAACTCCGGGATAATAAAAGATTCCAAATACAGTATAATCCAAAAATAAGCACGCCACTGTATACCCTGTTAAAAAAAAAAGAAAAGAAAAACACAAAACATATTCTAATCAATAAAAACATGATTATAATTTAATATAATACATACCAAACCCTATCTAAGAAATTCAGACAAATGATATTTCTAGTAGAACATTCTAAAAGCATTAGCACCCTGTAGTAGTCCTATAAAATAAATTCATCGCTTATAAAAGACCCAAAATATGGACCCACCACTCGTAGAAATGTATATATGATAGTGAGAGTATCATACATTCCAGAAGATTTCTAACAAATTCTGATGAGAAGTTCTGATGGTGATTATATAAGTATATTAATTTGTATAGGTATATTATGATAACTATTGACACGTCATCACTGCTTTCAATCGGGCCCCGGTAGGTGATCTTTAAAAATAATGATTCCATATTTTCCTCCTACCTTATGTTACAAATTTCAATTATTAAACCAAAATGAATTAATTTGAGGTGACTATCGTGAAGCCAAAATGTTCGGCTATCAAATAGAATACTTGTTTCTCTCAGAAGACTGGTGAGTACATATCTGTTGCCAGGGGTAGTATGATTTTAGCAAATTTTTCATTTGGTTATGGAGATTAAATGATTTAAATATTGTAATTATAAACCTTATCAAGTCAAACTGAGAGACTCTCTCTCTCACCATCCATATCTCTTGACCAACACTTGATAGGTAGTATAGACAGCGTCCAGTGTCCGCACAGAGCAGTTGAATATCATTTTTGGCTTTCCCTGTGTATGAGTTAACAGAAGAACACCAGCAATATCTAGCCTGACTTGTTTATCTTAATTGTATGGTTTGTGGGATGGAAATTAAGTGATCGTATATTTGAAGTTTTGGGATATGGTTTCCAGAACAGCAGGCAGCATCTTTGTGTAGTTCCAATCCAAATTTTTCTCTTAGGATTTCATTAATGCTCACTATAATTTTATCGATGAATATCTATATAATTTATTCTAAAAAAATATCTCATGTCTTTGTTTCTCCCTTGTCAATTTTAGGAAGGATCAATATCCTATTCTATTCAGCAGTAAATAAACTAAGAACAGAAAAAAGGCAAACACTTTTTAATTATTAGTTGAACATTCTTGTTTCATAGCATATAACTTAAACCGAGTAGATTACATAAACTAAGTAGATTACATAGAGAAACGCCAAACAAAAAACACCTGCAATATAAGATATTATGAAATCAACCAAACATGTCATCCTAGTTATTGACGATGCAAGGCCTGGCGTCCATTGTGGAAGTAGCATCTTTCGAGGATCTCCACCCGCAGTAAACAAATTAATAAAAGATAAGACGTAAAACATTCGTCTATCTAAAAGTATGCATGTTTACGAACATAGCTAAAACCCTGCTAGCTTTTGTTGAGACAAAACTTGACTTTTATAAGATTGATTGGTTGTTTTAGTTGGTGATGCTGTAGAAATGAATAATGAAAAGTAAATAAATAAACGCCCAGTAAGTTAATATCAATCTTTAAAGATAATTAACCGACAAAAACTTTCACAGAAATCAAATCTACTCTGTAAACAAGGACACTTCTAAGAATATATTATTGGCTTCTTTATTTCATCAAAATTACTGCCAATCTCTGGCCTCACGTGTAGTTGAGAACATGGCTTTTATTTGGCAATGTTTTCAGAGAACAATTTAAATTCTTCTATTCATCATAGTTCGACAATTCTCAGCAGGATCATCGGAAGAACAATTTGCGTTTCCACATACCAAATCCATATTTTTGTTGGGGGGGTGATTTAAAGTAGTACACAGATTTGAAAACAACAACAGCTGTCCGTTTAATTAGAATAAGAAATTGGTTATACATCTGAACTAAAAAGAACCCTATTCAAGATGGATACTAAACCTCATAAAAGTTGGTTTCTGCTCAAACCTATCTTAACCATACACGTAATTTTAATCATAATCAATACTCTATTAATACACTCACAAGACATTTATCTTGTTTATTTGCAGTAAATAAAATGAGAAGATGCGAGACTCAAAACACTGTCTTTAATACCTGATTTTTTTGCATAAGATATACCTTTAAATAACTGGGAGACTTGCTGTGACGCAGTGGCTAACGTGTTGGATTACGCCATTGCAATAAGCGAATTCGAACTCCAGTCAGATAATTACGTTTTATAATTTTTTCATCCCACGTATAGGAAAATAATATGAATTAAACCTTATGGGGGAGATTCTAGAAGGATGTTGCAATTTGGTAATACCAGTAGAAGCCAAGATATGCAAATCGGCCTTCAGCTAAAAGATTGTTCTTGCAGACCTCAACAAGTTGGTGGGAATACGTAATTGAAAGAAACCATAGCGTCAACGTAAAAACTGTCAATTGAAACCATATAAAGTATCATAAAACGTATTCAAGAAGTCAATCCACTGTAGAGTGCGGTGAAAGATGCTAGTTGTTAGTTGTGTCTAAATTGAAATGCAAATATAAAAAAAGATGAAGAGGTTAAGAAAGGAAAGTGTATTGGTAAACCAAGAAAAATATAAAAGAGTAAGATAGAAAACTGCAAGCTGAATGTACTAGAAATGAAACCATGAAAAGTACATAAAAAGACAGCACTAATACACATTACAAAAATAACATTTTTTATTCTGCATTGTTGTCAGTACCAAGGAAGCACCGACTACTTCCTTGCAATGGAATAAGTGTCCTTCAAAATAGGGATACCCTTGCCATAAAACTAAACTGCATACGATAGAGATACTTCTATTATAAGGCTCTGTTGGGTACAGAGTCATTCTTTCGTTGCTACTATTCCCTGGTCTAACTTTACCCAGTGTTATTCAATGTAAACGACCCATTGATGTATGAAATAGTTCCGCTCAAGATAATGATGTGTTTACCTGTTTAAGATGATTGCAAAGGAACATTTTACCGTATATAACTGGAGATCATAATTATAATAACCCAACAGTAATTAACACCAAAACTATAATTGATAATATCCTCTTTGCATCCACCAATGAACCACAAGGTTCTGGGTCGATACCAGCCCTCATCAACCCAGCGCATGAGAAGAACAGCTTGGAACTATGCAGTAAAGTGGGAAGATGATGCTAGGAATATCGGTCTATCTCTGACACAAAAATAAACTTTCTGATCTTGTGCTAGGAAAAAGGGGATAGAAAAACCCGCCGCCAACGACGACTTATTATTCAACTAGAAAAAAACATTCTGGAATCCTTTGTTGAGAAAAAAAATATCTTCATATTTTCAAAGGATTCATATAAGTGCAAGTCTTTATGAGTGATATTGTGCGAGAAAACATATGATCGATAAAAACACGTGCTTTTCCTGAATGTTGAAACATCAAATAACATTGACTTAATCCAAAATGTGTTCTTAGTGTTCCTATTAAGATTCGATCGTATCAGTTTACTGACATATCTATCTTTTTAACTCGTAAGATAACAGGCATCTATATCTTGACAAAATATATTCGCTTATGTACAACAAAATTAACTTAACTGTCGTAAGCAAGCTTGTATTTAAATAATATTTTTGAAATTTACAGACAGAACCTTATATTATTTAGAATAATAAAAATTAACAAAGAATTAAATGATACTATTATAATGAGACATATATCCTAGAACGGCCTTTGTAATATCGTGTACATCTGCTTTTGGAATATCCTAATTGATGTTGAACAGTATTCAACAGAATTAATAGTAGAACGACTCTAGTAAAATGGCTTACAGTTTCTCATATTGATTCCATATTAAATGAACCGGAATAAATTCGGATCGTCATTTGACAACGTCTTTAGTTTTAAACAATGCATTTTTATATATCATTTTCTAATGAAAATATTGCTTATTTTCTAAATAAGAATTAACAAGGCATCTATAATCAATATATAGTTGAAAATATAATTCGGAAAAAAAAAGTCGTCGGGGTGGCCTAAAGTCAGCCAATCGGCGAGGGAGACTTTCCCCTTTTCACTAGACAAAGGAGATTATTTAAGCGTCTGAGGTGAAGCACCACACCTAGCATCACTCCTTACTTTACCGCGAAGTTCCTTATGCTACTCGTGTGCTGAGTTGGCGAGGGCCGGTATCGAACTAGGAACCTTGTGATATCTAGCCGAACGCTCTACCGACTGAGCTAGCCCGGCCCTAGACTTCGGAAATAGTGTTGTAAATTAAATAGTTATCTCCCTTTGATTAACGTTAACCTTTGATTAACCTTATCTATTAACTCAGAATTATCTACCCCTGTCCGCTAGGGAACATTATATATATATATATATATATATATATATATATATATATATTATATATATATATATGAGAAGTAAACAAACAAACAATGTGTTTGATATGGCTTTTTTAGCCGACAATTTTTGGGAGAATGATTTTTCTCGATTTGTTTAGCCTTACATTTGAATAGGTATGCCCGCCTAATTCATTAATTATCAATTAATTAATTTTCAAAATTACGCACGACTTCAATTAAGCACATATTCTCCCAAAAATTGTCGGCTAAAAAAAAGCCATATCAAACACATTGTTTTGAGATTGAACTGTCATAACTGGTGCGTCTGTTTTGGTATTAAAAACTTAACGGTGTCTCAGTCTTATAATCATTCTATCCTTTACATTTCAAATAGTATTCATTCTTTGACACGGAGTGGTAGCACATGTTAGAGTCCCAATGATGGGTCAAATAGATGTGTTTGAAAATTATATGTAGTAGATAGGAAAACATGATATCATATAATCTAAGCAATAATATCTCAAAAAACTATAGACACACAGTGAATATCAACGTACAATGAACGCGATTCTCTAACGTATGGGTATAAAATGACCGCAGACCTGTTGAAACGCTACTAAAATGAATCAATCAAAGAAAGCTAAATAATTTTTCCTGGTGAAGTGTAACATTTTCGGCGAAACACACAAAACGCTTGTTAATATGACAGATGAATAGACTGAGTACTCTTTTAAAATTCTTTAAACCTGTAAGTAACACCTTGCTTTGCTATTTAAGAGGAATTCCAGTTCAAACGACGACTGTCTGCCTGGGGCAAATACAGGAAAAAGTATGTTCTAACCCAATGTAAAAGTCTACAGTTTTATTATGACAGCTAATTATGTCAGCATTGTTATCGGAAATTAAAATAAACACAGGCACACCAACGCCAGACATACACCTATACGCTCGCATACACTCATAACATTGCGAACCTAACCAAAAGCTAGGAATTTCGCTTTGTTATGTCCGTAAATCATATTTGAGTAGTGTAAAAAAGAAAGGAAAAATAAATTAAAACATTTCAATTCTTATACAATTGTTTTTTATTTTTGTTTTTCAGAAATTCTAATTAAGTAATTAGAAAGCAGAGCGAAATGTTTGTTCAATGGCAGCGTATTTTTACCAAAATAATCGCAACACAAGAAGACATGTTTTAATTCCATTAACCTTCTAGCTCAAGACATGAACACACAAATAAACAACCATAGAATAAAAATCTGAAGACGCATATCACTAAGTATACAATTTTATTATCTTCTTTTTTTAACTTTGAAAAAAAAAAACCCAAAAAACTTATCTACGTTCTTAGGCTATCACTGATCGCTTAGTACTGAAAAGCAAATTAAATCATCGTTGGATGTCACATAGAAAATCTCCCCCTGAAACGTCTCCGTGTTAAGCCAGCCTGGTGGGAGGCCAGGAAAAATTATATATATTTTTAACTCACACTTGATTATGTGAACATCAGATATGGTCAGTCATTTCGTCAAGCAATGAATACACACACACACACACACAAACACACACACACACACACACACACACACACACACACACACACACATATATATATATATATATATTTTCATGAAAAGGTTACAAAATATTTCTTCACATATTTTTAAATGCATCACCCATTATCTTTTTAAATTTCTACCTTTACTCTGAGGGGATATTTACGAGTAGGTTATTTTGATATTGTTTTATTACTAAATATTTCTAATTGCGTTATTCTTATTTTAATTAGTGTTATTGTAATATATAGATATAGAATTAAGTAATATATTCTCACTGTGAAATTTAGATTAAATGTCAATTTTAAAAAAAAATTAATTCATAAGATAAATAATTGTATGGAGGAGAGGGTAACAGAATGAATGATTACATTAAAGTGGACGCAGAGAATCGGGTTCAATATCAGCCTAAAAATCAGATTTACTTAATACACTTGGGAATTAATCTATCAAGATTCAATAATTCATTTATCAAATTTAGTACTATAACATTTAATACAATTACCATATGAAACGCCACTTAAGAAAGAAACAAAGATACATTTATTATGGAATAATATAATGTATTGACATGTAAACTAAGTTGGACTAAGATACTGAAACGTAACAAGTAAGTGTGTAACAGGTCTGTGTAATATAAATTAAATATAGTCCAATTTACCTACTTGGTAAATATTTCTTTGGTTAGATTTATTTAATGAGATATGTATGTTTATGAAAGTTTACTTTTTTGTATCCCATAGACGAGAATTGTCGGTAGTATCCGGTTTATGGAAAACACTGACGTTACAAAGTTAAACTATGTATATGTGAATTCTTTCTACTGTATTTAGAGTGAAAAATAACTATATTTGCATCTTTATCCTTGGCTTTATAACAACTACATATTTCACTTCCGAGCGCCTGTAGCGAAAATACACCCTATAATTAATGATAGATAACTCAATACCACGGTTACGACTGCGTTGTAAGAGAACTTCAAAATAGCTTCTACTAGTTAAAGGTAAAAAAACCAAAAAAAAAAAACCTTGAAAACACACATGAAAACTAAAAATAACTTTCCTTTACATATATCACTTGAGTAAAGTCAGGGTTCTACCTTCGGGTCACGACACATAATGGACATCATTATACAGCTGACTGAAAGCTGAATATACAGTAAATGTACTTACAAAGGTCGATACATCTTGTCAATAGTGTCAGGCAGCCGTAGATCCTCCAGTTCCCGGTTGTAAATCTAAAATAGTAAATATCTTAGATGGGTTAACCACCAAGACGACAGAATTCAGTTAGCACTATTCATTTACACATGTTGGTGCTGGTATGAAAAAATGTATTTATGTATTTATCCAACCTCACCGCACGGGGCAGGATGCTACACAAGGTCAATTTTAAGTGGTGTTTTACAGGTTTGAATTCAGAGTGTCTTTTCTCCTTGAGTGACTACCACACCTTAGTTACAAAGTCCAGTCTGCCCTACCAATTACACTTACCTGTAGGGACAATAGTCGGATGCATACCATTTGCAAGGGAAATAGTCTTCTGTGAAATGCAGACAGCCACATTCAAGATTTGAACTTGACTCACTGTGTTCATTTCATACAGTTATAAGCATTATCCTACGAGATATATGAATGCTTGCCCTTCTCGTCGGATGTAACTCAAATTAAATACAAACAGTCAATTTGAACTCGGATGCACGGTTCCATTTTTTTCGAGGCAATAAATATTACATAAATTGCATCGTTAATAATCTTATGTACTTTAATGATAAACAAGTTCCAGCATTTACATTAAAAGGATGAAACACAATAATGAATATTTCCCCCTTGTCAGTTTTTCAATATGGAAAAAAGTATATCCGGTTCATGAGTTGTACTTAACTTATATTACAGTAATTTTGCTCTATTGAATTAATATCGTTCAAACACGCTATTTCGTTGCATGTCAAGAATGGGAAGTCGGCGCCGTTGTTCACTTATGAATGAAATCTGCTTGACGAAAGCCACCTTCATTCTTGTCAAAGAATATATATATATTGATTCAGTTATGTTTTATATAAGCAAATCAATGCGGTTGAACAGTTTGAAACGGATTGCTGCAATTGGGTTTACACTAGGTTATCTTATCGATATGAAACAATATATATAAAATAACATATATTCAGCTCCCCATGTCAGTATCATGGCTGAAAAAAAGGACATGAACTTTAAATCTATGAGACTAAAACGAGAAGGTGAGAAAATATAAATTTTAAGTTTTATGTTGCTCTTCTGATCAGTAGTTGAGCACTTTTCTAATTAAAGTAAAAACGTTTTTATAATGATTTTTTTCAATATATATATATATATATATATATAATATATATATATATATTATATCATTTCAACATACCGTCGGATTCGCTTCCATTTTCCACTGACATACTGTCCAAGGAAAATGAATTTATAACATCAACACCGTAATGGATAATAAAATACGGAAATATACAAAATTACTAATTGCAGCATATTCCTCAAAAAACAGAAAGGACTTTTTGATGAATTGCCTTTATGAGAACGTAGTCCCAAGGAGCACACCCAATTTTAATGAATCTTATCACCACATTTTCCCGGATTTTATTAAATATTACATTCAATTTTCTATCGAAAATCTAAAATTCACGGAAATATCCACATTTGAAAACGCAAAAAAGCTAGGACAAGAATTACGTTTTATATAAGCAAATCAATGCGGTTGAACAGTTTGAAACGGATTGCTGCAATTGGGTTTACACTAGGTTATCTTATCTCACAGAACAGCCGACAAACTAAGAAATGACATCTCAAAAATAAACAACAACCACATCTCCAACCTAAAAAAAAGAAATTACATTCCCTATGCCGAAACAGCAAATGGAAAGATATTGGACGATACGATCTCATCCAACACTTTTCAGACACACCACTAAGCAGTTATCAATCTGAAGCTCTCCAATTCGGACTATAATTCGCAATTGGAATACACATGAAATATGAATTCGGATTCTGATAGAGGCTTTATCCAAGGCATAATTGCTGCCACTACTAATTACCACACATCGTAATACACCTTACCACGAAGACACATTACAGCCCTCAACAAATTAACCAAGAACAAGAACATTACCTGACAAAGGTGGAGAAATCATTATACTAAACTCAACAGATTACCACAACAAAATTATGGACTTATTCAATGACACTAACACCTACACCTACCCATCTCCATAAATATCATTATTAAAAACATTGAAATTTTCTCTTATTTATTACCACCCCATCATTCCCTCAATATATGGCTTACCCAAAACACACAAAACAAACATCCCTCTACGTCCGATCATCTCAGGTATTGGTACAACACCACACAACATCGCAAAAACCATAGCCAGAATACTAACCCCTTTATTAGGTTCTATTAGCCCCTATCACCTAAAAAAAACTCTGGTGAACTACTTAACCAAATACGGAACATAGACATGAAGAACAAAATCCTAGCTAGCCTTGACATTCAGTCTCTATACACAAATATCCCTGTCAAGAATTGCCTTAATCGTTTACAGCAACACCTATATAAAATCAAAATAAACCTCCCCTTACCTATTCATAAGATAATACAAATAATTGAACATTGCACTAACAATTGTTTCTTTAAATATAATAACAATTTTTATCAAAAAAATTTGGGCTCCCCATGGGATCACCATTAAGCAGCGTTTTGGCTTGCTTGTTTATTGAACTCCTAGAATCTAAACGTTTTAAATACATTCTACCTAATGACATACACTATGCAGATACATTGATGACATTCTAATAATTTACCCCAATAAACGCAATATACACCTCATTACTCAAAAATGAAACCAAGTTGAACCCACCATTAACTTCACGATTTAACTAGAGAAAACAACTCCCTACCTTTCCTAGACATGTTATCAATAAAAAATAATAACAAACTAACATTCAAAGTCTATCACAAAAGAAATAGTAAAAATGACTTCACACATTTTTATTCTAACCATAGCAATGAGACAAAAAATGGCAATTTCATAGGATCGTTCCTTAGGGCCCAAAGAATCTGTTCTCCTAATTTTCTAAATGAGGAATACGAATACATCAACAAATATTTCATTAATTTTCAATACCCCGTTTCCTTCATACATCGCGCCAAGTTAAAAGCTATTAAGGTCTACAAAAACAAACAATATTCTACAAACTCAACAAACCCTAATAACATCCCCACAACCAAGTACATCACACTACCTCAAAGCCCTATAACGTCCTTGAAAAAAATCTAAATCATCTAGGAATTAAAACTCTCACCCGCACAAGCCAAACAATTAGACATTTATTAAAACACTCCACAAATAAACAAAAATACAATGCCGGTGTTTACAAAATATGTTGTCAACAAGTGATAAGGTCTACATCGGTGAAACTGCCAGAAATTTAAAAAAACAATTGGATGAACAGTCTAAAGACCTAAAATCTGGAAATACATCTAATTCGTCAGTAACACACAATTTATTAACAAATCACAATTTTAATTTGCAGAAATCTTCAATGATTGCTTTTATCCATAATCGAAACGCACGTCGTACCGTAGAATCCTCTGTCATCTCTCTCCTTAACACTTTACCACAGAGACCTGGCTTTTATAAGATAGCACCATTCCTTGCTAGAATCATATTAAAAGACTTCAATATACAACACTAAATTTCAAAATTTAAACCAAATTAAATTTACTAATCATTTCCAAACTATATAAAAATAAATTACTTCCATATACCTAAACACTTCCTATTTCTTTTCACTAAAGCTTAAAACTTTCTCGAGTCTATATATATTATATTGGTCTATTTACTTTATTTATCTTGCCGTCGTCGTTATCATCAGCTTTACCCCACCATAATCATAGTTTCTACTTACCCCCTAATAACATGAAACATCAAGTATGTTTATATTTCCTAACATATTTTAATAACTCACTTTATTTTATCAAAACAAAAAAAATGTTAATAGAAAATCACTATGAGGATATCAATAACAAATTAATAAATGACACAACACACATATGCATAAATTCTATTTAAAAAAAATTTAAATATTCCTCATGCTTTGAAAATTAAAATTCCACCTGACTTTGTTCCTTATATTCTCCAGATATCTTCTCTCCGTTTCAAAATCCGTCGCATGCGACAATGACGTCATCATAACTGTTTTCTCCATCGCGTTAGAACACTTTCTTCAAGCGATTTCAAAAAAGTTATTTTTTCGAACATCTCGGAAATTCTCCGTATTTCAACCGATTTCATTTAAAACAATAAGGATTTACTCCGACGAAGGCCGCTATTTCTTTGTATACTAAACATTTCTGAAGATTTTTCTACTATAGTTATTTCATTTATTTTGTATTTAAAATAATAATATATAGAATACATGTATGCATGGAGAAGCTCCTGGCAAAACACGTGTCAGTATAAATAAAATAAAATAAATCCTATTTTATCCCTTCAACATTTTCTTTCCTTTATTTTTCATTTCAACACACACACACACACACACATATATATATATATATATATATATTATATATAGAGAGAGAGAGAGAGACAGACAGACAGACAGACAGACAGACAGACAGAGAGAGAGAGAGAGAGAGTGTGTGTATGAGAGAGATAGAGACAGGTAGATACATAGATAGAATTAACCAACCACACCACACGACTGGACTTTAATCGGTTTAAATTCAGAGTTTTCCTTCTAGACCCGTTACTATTCACCAGGATTTTTAGTAGTTGAATTTATACCTTTCCCACCTGCGTTAGAATCATGTCACAAGAAGAAGCATTGGTCCCGTATTTGAACTCAGCCCACCGTGTCCATTTTCAACAAAGGTAACCATTACAACAAAATGTAATGCAAATTAAAGTTAGAATGACCATCGCTCTTTACACTATAATCAAGCAGTTCACTTTGTATATATATATATATATATATATATATATATATATATATATATATATATATATATATATATATATATATATATATATATATATATTTATACAACGTTTTAGATATATTTCGTGTATTCCATATCGACTTACCCCTTATCAAGAAATAATGTCCCTGAAATATTGTAGTTATTATCAATGGAAGTATTCAATTCAATTCATGAATTTGGATTTTTATTTCGTTATGGAAACATCACCAGAAAATGGCTCAAAATGTAGTCAAGTTTAATGGCTGAAACAAGACGTTAATTGTTATATAACAGCGACACAACCTGTGATATAGATCGTTATATAAGCATAAGATGTCAAAAGTTAGATATTAATCTACGAATCAGTTGCCCTGGTGTGTACCCTGTATGCAGATGCGCATTTTTCCATCCCTAGAGAAAACACTTAATGCTTATTGATGCATTTATTGAGTTTGTTAGTGAGAGACATTCGCATGGAAATCATCTGTTGCAGCATTTGAAGTCGCATTGAAGTATTTAGCTGCTTTCAAAGTAGGATACTTATTGCTCATACTATCCTACTCAGCCTTTCTTGGAACAGCAGAATGGAACAAATAAAAAATAAACTTTTTCAAAAATTTTCCAGTAAAAAAAAGTTTTGTCATATGACCTGAACAATCATCGGGTATATTTTAAAACATCTCCCGCCCGTTAAAATAAGTCACGTGATTTAAACTAGTAATGCGAGGAATATATTTTTCCTCAATATGATAGATTTCGATTATAAAATAACTTTTCATCTGATCTAAACTAGTCAGGCGGTAAAACTTAAAGAAGATTTTTATGGTGCCTGCTTTTGGATACCAATTCTGCAATTATCTTCCACAGAAAGCGCTGTTATTGCACTTATAGGGAAGGTATCCAATCTTACTAACCAGTTAAAGCGATAATTCGTTCAAGCCGTTGTTGTATAAGTGCTACTCTATGGCTGCACGATTTGGACTCTAACAAAGCGCCTAGAAAATAAGCTAAATGGGAGTTGCACAAGAATGATACGGGTGATCTTTAACAAATCACGAAAACATCACCCTATAATAAAATATTTGTACAGCCACCTGCCACATATAATACAAACCATCCGAAAGAGACGAAATGACATGCTGGACACTGCTGGTTAAGTAGGGATCAACGCATAAGTGACATTCTCCAATGGAAACCAGCACATGAGCATTCAGTGTGGGCCGACCAGCAAATACCTACTTTGAGCAGCTCTGCGCGGATACTCGATGCTGAGCAGAGGACATCGCGAGAGCAATGAAAGATAGGGACGGTTGGTGTGAGATAGTTATGGATATCCGATCTACTGGCGAGAGATGATGATGATGATGATGATTACGTTCCAGAAGTACCACTATGCCTATTTTTACCTCTGAACACAATTTATAGGATTGTAATCACTCATCGCACACACGTGTACTCTCTTTTATGATTCACCATTCGATTTGAGATTCTATTCCACTTATATATTTTAATTCCAATACATATGGAGTCAACGTATTGCTATTTGCGTTGCGCTGATTTTGGAAGGAATATTTTGACAATAAAAGGTAATTGGGAGACAACAGTAGAAATATGTAATGCTGCTTACGAGTTGCGATCAAGTAAGATTCTGGCTTTAGTTTTGTTCTTTGAAAAAGAGGAATTTCATGCAGTGTTTGACGCAGTTAATTACAACTTACTCATCTGAACTCAGAAATACAAGGTATGGCAGAAATACCTCTAACATCTAAAACTATCACCTGTGTGGTACAAGTAATCTTAGGCATGTCACAACGGTAGCTCCCTTTAGAAGTTTCAAACGCACGGTTTACACCGGTCCAATCCATGATCATAACCGACCATATCTAAAAACAATAAAAGAAAGCTCTGCCAGTTAAATAGTGTATTTGTATGTTAGTGCAATATGTAAAAAGTATAATAATCTTCATTTAACTTTATTTTATTAAAATTCTTCTTTTTTTCCTATTTTACTTCTTATCCGTCCATTTAAGCGATCTCGTTCCACCTCTTTCTATCCTTCCCCTCTTTCTTTTTTATCTTCCTTTCTTTCTTTGATATTATAACATTTTATGTGTATCATGTCCTTTTCTTCCCTTTCTTTTTTAAAATAAAAATGAAATGGTCCATTATTTAGTTGATGTGAGGGCCCCCATGTCCCTATCCAAACGTATTCAAAGCGTATTAATATATAGGGATAAGATCCTTAATGAAACATAAGGAAAACATCCATCTTTATCTTAAGAAAAATGCGTTAAGAATACTAAAAATGAAGAAGAGACAAAAATTAAGAAAATGGTGGAAAAGGAAAAACTGTGACCTAGTTTGTATAAGATAAGGTGCATAGCATGAGGCTTTCTTTGTTTGTTTATTGATTTTAACGGCATATCAACCCGTCCGGGGTTATATCATGCCTACCGGTTATGATGTAATACATATTGTGTATTTATATATATACTTCTAATAATTGGTTTTAACAGTGTGTTAACATTATTGGAGGTTATATTGTATGGTATTGGTTTGTTTCATGTCTATATTCTATAGTATATTTTTGTTTCCCTCAAAAAGGAGAGAATATCCTCTATGTTGACATTTTCAAACAGATCCTTCATATTGTTTGCTTTAAAATAACGGTTTCTGATGTGAGCAACAAACCTGCATTCCATGAATAAATTTTTAACTGTCAAAGGTGTTTGACATGTTTCACACTGTGGTTGTTGTTCTTGCTTGAGTATATAGGAGTGCATGAGGCTTGTGAAACAACTGTAACAATAATTACTCTCGTTGAATTGTATTATTTTTTTACCTGTAAGAGTTTGTTTTTTAAAAAGTCTCAAAATGTTGTTAGCTTTAAGAATTCATTAGGAAAAATGAAATAGAAGAGAACAGTGCCGACTAGTAAAAATGCAAGTATAAAATACGATACTAACCATTTACTCTTTCATAGTATATTATGCTGTTCAATCAGAAAGAGTTTTTTTTTTCAAGAATCGTAAACAATTAACGTTAGATAAAATATTTGAATCTAAAATGTGGTTACTTTATATTTTTTTGGCTTTTATGTGTATTTCTTAGCATTGTCACCTCGCGTTGACTTTGGAATTTGAACACTTACTACGATGTCACAGTCCTGTACATTAGCCACAATGCTACGGGGACACCGGTCTATTTGTACAGAGAGGCATCAAGGTTCTTTTTTTTCAAAATCAAGGGTGATACCTTTATTAAATAATGGATTCTTGTCATGGTTTTCCTTATTTGATAAAAGTGGATGTAAATGGGCGACCTTTCGTGGTGTAATGGTGAAGAGGCCATTATTACTGAATAGCGAGTTCTATCTTCACTGGATGCCACATACTTGCGACTTTGTGCCATTTCCTATCCGTGTCGAACATGTTGGGTAAATACATACGTAGGTGTAATGAAAATGTTCTCAGTTCAACTTATTTTATTTTATTCAAATGTTTGAAAAGGCAAAATATTCTATAGGGATAATAAACAACATTGGTTGATTTTAGCGCATTTCAACCTTTGTTAGGTTACTCATTGAGGAATAGATGCTTTTTCTATCAATTATATAGTTTAAAGTTACTGCTAATAATCATAACTAGCAGGACCTGTGAATATACTACAGTATGGTAGTTTAATTATTACAACGCTTGATATGCTTCCTTCAGAGCAATTGCGAATAGTTCAATATGTAAAAATTATGATAATCTTGATTTAACTTGCTCACACACTAAGCAACTTCAAACATGTTAACTGTTGTTGCAATGTGCATTTCCTATGATGATAACCATTACACCACGGGAACCTTGCTTATTCTTCAACAAATTCGTTGCCCAGAGTTAAAGCTCATATAAAATGAACGGAGTTTTGGAAAAGGATTCACAATGATAGCGTACACTCTGTGGCTAATACTAACACGACAATATCACCGTCGCACTATTTCACCTTAGGTTGCATTAAGACAACCTATTAAATATTCCAAAGAGTGTTGATGAGATCAAATTCTGTGTTACCACAGAGACCACCTGCGAAGTTCGGGGAACAAAAAAAGAAAACAATGAGACGAATTGTTTTAATGTAAAACTTTGATATTGAACCTATTTCTTTTGATACAGAAATGAAAAAAGTTATAAATACATGATGGTTGGCGTAAAAGTTCACAGGCTGACAAAGATACTGTCTTGCAATGTGACCAAATGAGGGTTTTTTTCAACTTGCTTAACCTACCAAGTTTCCCTTTCTATAATGGTTATCATCGTAGGAATTGCTCATTGTTACAATAGATAAAATCAATTAAGTTGCTGGGGTTTTTTTTCACGTCTATTAATAATGGAGATTCGCTTCCGATTTTTATCTGTAACAAAATTACGTCACTGCTTTCGTCACATTACCCAAAATCGTCATAACATAGAATAAATACACTCAAAATTTGAACATGCAACATTAGACAGTCCTGATTGTTTTTTAAAACAAGTTTTAATAAATACATGACTGGTATTATTTATCTATATATAGTTTGTTTTATTTTAATACATATTTAAAGTTTACATTTCAAATTGTTTTATTTTTTAATCCTTTAATGAATTTGATGATTTTACTTACATAGGGTACAAACTGGCTGACATTGAATTTTTTACTCCCACCCCTCAGGCCATATGTTTCAAAAATCTATTTTTACATCGCCCGGTGGTGTTTTTTATTTTGTACTAGTACAGGTAATACTCTTGGGAAAGATATGGATCCAACTATTCTGTCTCCAGATATGGATAAATAGTAAGATAGACTGGGCTATTTAAGATTGGTACGTCAACTGGTCTAAGAGAAGGGAAACACATTTGAAAATCTGTTAAACTCCGCTTAAAAAACTGACCTTACATCCTGCTCGTGCGGAGGTGTGGATAAATACATACATAACCGATAAAATAAATCACTGGTCAATTTCTTAATGTCGGATTGTGTAGTTAACTGTAAATCACATTATTCCTGAAAGTATATAAAGGCATTTTTTCGAACGTTTATCCAAAAGTAGTTGGTGCCTCTTTACTTGAAAAAGTCAAATAACTATCATATCGGAGTTTTCTGTCAAAAGTCACATGGCAAATACATTACCCGAAATGGAATATTTTACGTCATCCATGGTATTAATATTATCTATAATATTCTTTATGTGACTCGTTGCTCTTTGAGAGCGTCGAAAACGTCAGATAAACAGAGCCATAAACACCAATTGGGAAACATATAAGAACATTCTCAGTAAAAGAGACACTAGAGGCACCATTTTCATGAATTTAAGAAAGCGTTATTGGTATTCAGTAAACTTATTGTGCTTAGCCTTCTACAGCACTAGATTCCCAAATGAGCAAAAAGCAAGTCCTTCTTAAATATTAGCATGCACATTACTTGTATGAACTGACTACATATCTAACAACCCATCACATGAGCTGGGTGTGACACAATGCCAATTTCTTGAAGTTTTTGAATTCAGAGTTTGCTTGCTCCTAGAAGGGTTGCATAACGAAGGTTGAATAGCCAAGTCTGCCCTACTATTTACCCATAGTTAAAGGGAGAGTAGGTGGATGTAAACATTTTTCAAGTGTATTATCTACTGTGAAAATGCAAAAAAGCCACGTCGAAGTTTTGAGTTCGTGTTACCGTATCCATTTCATACGACGATAACCGTTACACGCATTCCCCACTACGTATTTATAGTACTCCTAGGAAATACAGTGTCTGGTGGTTAATATCAAAATCACTAATTTTCTTTGATACCTTCAGAATACCGTTTATAGTTCAGTTCCAGAACCTTTATTATTTCAAATCGATTAGGATGGAGTTACATCTTTGTATAGAGTAACAGTATGAAGAATGAAACTGATAAACCAGGTTCAAACGACAGCTTGGCAATTTAGCACTTACTCCGCATTAATAACCCTGGGAACGATCATTCTTTAATCTGGTTGGTGTAAATAAGGGAGCAGCTGCAGAACATTAGTATGTTACATGGCAAAAAATCTGAGGATTACCTATCCTAGATCAGGCCGGAAATCGTTTTTTCAGTAAGGTCCTTGTAACTATCTTATAGTATATACATAATAGAAACGTCTGTTTTCCTATAAATAATCTTAGAAAAAAAAACTCTCAAAAGAGAAACAAGATCTTACAGAACTTGTTAATTCTTTTTCTGCAATTATTAATTTCACTATTTAGCTTGTATCTTTGCTTAGTAACAACTATCGTAAATAGTGGTTGTGTTTCTTTATATTATCTCTGTTAACTCTGATAATCGAACTAAAACGATAATGTAGGTCAATTCTCTTTCTCTTTTAAAACAAGGGGACCAAAGCCAAGTAAACTATCTGTCCTAAGAATATGAACTAAATGAATACATTCTAATTCTATTTCATCAAATATGTTATCAGGGCTATCAATCCAATTCATAGCATTTATCGCATGTAAGATTCGCCAAATTTCACCAGCTTATATCAATGCGTAAAACAAAACTTAATCTATCGAGATGTGTAGAAATTTTATGTGAAAATGTTGAATTGTTTTGATTGGACAACCTGGCTATTATACCATTATGCAAATAAACGCTTATGAATACGAACCTGAAATTAAGTTTTATTTCAAATGCACTATTTTCTCATTGAGAGCCTCTCAAGCGTCAAACATCATAATCTGGGAAACATTGTATTTTGCATTAATTGACTCAATATATATATATATATATATATATATATATATATATATATATATAATATATATATATCTGTGTGTTCACAGCAGGTGTGCATGTGTTAGAAAGAGAGAAAGAGACAGACACACACACACACACATATATATATATATATATATATATATATATATATATATATATATATATATATATAGAGAGAGAGAGAGAGAGAGAGAGAGAGAGAGAGAGAGAGGGGGAAGGACCAGAGGAGAGAGATGAAGAAATGCGATGAAACAAATGGAAATGCTTGTTTATAGTTATTTAATCCTTTATTGTTCTCAAATTCTTTCGATCTAAGGACATCCTCTATGGAATGTTTTGTGGAAATTGATTTTTAGATAACTTCTAAGTGCTGATATGTCACAATACATATATGAATTCTCCCTCGTGAATGAATAATAACCACAGACGTATTCTCCTATTGTATTTGTTTCTGGTGGGACTCGTTCCTAAAATTCCCGGTCACCGACCTTTTGTTTTTGTAACAAAATAAACACAACGAGAGATTGAAGTCTAAACGGCTAAACGAACCTGGACAAGCAGCGGGAGATAATGGGACCAATTTAGTAGCACTTTGTTCTAATTTTTCTTCCTTAAGAAAAAACATCTGGTATCTGTAACTCAAAACCCACCCACAGGAGTCTTTTTCTTTCTATTGCATATTGCCGATAGCTTTAAATCTGCTTATTCATTTACTAATATGAAAGGCGGCTAAAAATCAACTTCTTATTACATTTGAACTTAACAGGCCTTTGAACTTATATACATAAGAATTTTATCAGTCTACTAAAAGGGGAGGTTACTCTAGGTATAACTCTGAAATCTCCTCTTATATTGGCGCAGAGGACCATCGCTATTTGTTTCTTCTATTTCATCAAAACATTTTTCTGAACTCTTCCATAGGGATGTAGCCAGCTTCGTGAAAACAAATTTGGCACGCAGATTAAAAGAAGAATTTTGCCGGGGGGACGACCACAAAACAAGTCGTCTTTTAATGTAATATATATATATATATATATATATAATATAAGGGAAGGAAATAGAGAGGGGGAAAGAGAGGGAGAGACGCACTCACATCAATAGAAAATATTTGCACATATATAATCAAGATATCGAAGTCACAGTGAAAAAATATTATAGAAAGAAATGTGAAAACTCATTTGTAAAATATTTCCGAAAATCTAGATTAGAGTCCAAACGAAACAGAGGATAAACGATTTTTTAGCTTCAAAGCAAGAACAAACAAGTAATTTTATTATAATGTACAAAACAATTTACGTTTTTTTTTGTTTTTTTTTAGAATTAATGTAATTGGCATTTTCAGCATTGTCAAGGAAAAAGAAAAGATACATTAAATAATTTATTTCATTTGCGTATTTTCTAGGACAGGAACGGACACATCGCTTTAGATTTTCATAGAGGTGCAACTGCGAGCAATGCTATTGCTCTCAAGCTGCAGAATAAATATACATAAAGGAATATATAAATATATATACAGAAAATTATACAATAATATTTAAGAAATTCCTAGTGTGGCCCTGTCTATGAACTACGTATTAAAACATTACACACGCTCGAAGGAATGTTTGGCAAAAGGAAAAAAAAAATTAAAAAAAACATAATCTGTAACTCTTATCCATTCTAATATCAGATTTGAAAAAGACAAAAGGGTTAAAAATAAATTTTATCTAACAAACCTAAGGTTTTCCTTTATTTATATTCTACTCTTTATATATATATATATATATATATATATATATATATTCCACTCCTTATATATATATCAACGGTGTCTGTGGATGACTATATATATATATATATATATTATATATATTATATATATATATATGTGTGTGTGTGTGTGTGTGTGTGTGTGTGTGTGTGTGTGATATAGACAGAAAGAGAAAGAGTGAGAGAGAGTGAGAGTGAGAGAGCAAGCCAGTGAGCAAAAAGTGAAAGAGAGAGAGGGAGGAGAGAGTGATAGATAAAATTAAAAATAAGAAACGTAAGGATGATTTATAAATATTTGAAAATGAATTGTCGATATTAACATGTTTTCACTGTTATAATAATATCAAATATATATTCATGACTGAATACATATATATCAAATATGTATAAGATTTCTTTCTTCATGATATTTCAAATATCTACAGTTTACTGTGGCTTTTGCTCATACAGTAATGTGACAGAACGAATATTAATAGGTTTGAATTTCGTCCGAGTAGCAATTGTTAAACCCAGAGATCCTGTTATATATATATATATATATATATATATATATATATATATATATATATATATATATATATATATATGAAGATGGAGTAAAATTCGACAGTACGAGGTAAGGTAAAATGTAAAGTGGACAAAAAATAATGACTAACAAGTAGAAGTAGGAGAGAAATATTTAGTTCCTCGCCTAAAGCAGAACGAAATATTTTTCTCCTACTTTTACTTGTTTGAGTTATTATTTTTTGTCCAATTTTACTTTTACCTTATCTCATATATATATATATATATATATATATATATATATATATATATATATATATATATGATATGATATGATATGATATGATATGATATGATATGATATATGTATATAACAATCGTAACGCTTATTATTCCCTTTCATTACTTACTGTTCCACATGTCAGTTTAATTACCATTCCAACAACACACACATACACATAAACACACGCACACACACATACATACACACATATATATATATAATTTTGTTCACCTTATATATTATATATATATATATATATATATATATATTGTGATATATATATTTCTTTTATGGGATCTAATGATTTTTATGGCATCTAATGATGTTCGAAGTCCATAGTTTAGGCATATGATAAATAGATATGGTGCCGCTAATGTATGTCATTGTAGGACTCCAGTGACACTTTCAAAGAAACCCGTGTCCCCATTAGGTGAGCGTACCATTGCTTTTGTGTTTTGGTAGAGCATCATTTATTTGGGGAGGCCGTATGCTAGTATTATTTGCTTCCTTTTCCCTCTGTGTATGGAATCAAATGACTCTGAGAAATTTACAAATAGAAGTGTTGCCTCAAGATTCTTTGCTTGAACACCTACTATGATTCAACGAATAGTCAGGATCTGGGAAGTTGTGCATCCATTTCTGCGGAATCCGTTTTGGTTTTTCCTAAGGATTTACCCAATTTCAGATTGCATGCGATTAAGAAGAAGGGCATTATATATACTAGCAGCTATAGCTGTAAGAGTTACGCCTCTGTAATTCTTAGCGATTCCTCGGTCTCCTTTTTGAAGTATGGGAGTATGTAATCTTTTATTCATTTTTCTATCGTATTTTTGTTGGTATACTGGATTGCATAGTCTAAGGAGTATTTCATCAGATTTCCTTATTTTCCAGACCTAAGGGGGAATTTGTCGAGGCCTGCTGCTTTTCTACTTCTTTTTAATATTCTTAATACTTAATTAAGTTCTTCCATTATTAAGCCTCGTCGTTATTTTGGGGGTATTATTTTCTATGGTTTAAGTGGGTGCATAATAGTAGTCTTTCCATTTCTGGAGTTTATCCTTTTGACTGGTTGCCTACCATTAATTTCTTTTGCATTTTTTCATGCTAGTCTCGACTGTCTGTCTTCTACTGCATGTTTGATTTTATTTTTTCTTGGATGTATTAAATCTGTTCCTTTTTGTATTTTTCAGTTAGATGTGCCCGGTTCTTCTTAAGGTTTTCTATGTTGGTGTTAGTTGGGTTTGTATTATTGCGTTAGGTTACATTCTAATATCATTTCTCTTTGCTCTAAATTTTTCTGTCTCCCAGGGGATAGTGTTTTTGGCGGATTTTGTTTTAATTTCAGTAAAATCAAACCAATCAAATGGATCCTAAAACGTTATAGAGGCTTACAGAAAGCGCTAACCAAGAATCCCAAAGTTAAAATGACTTGACTCGCTTTACACTCTTGTTCATAGGAATCCGCGAATGAGAAAGATTTAATATTTTTATACTAGAATAATATATGTAATAGTACGCTACTACCTACGTACGCATGTCACATTTTAACAACCCTGTATCTGCAGAAGGTTTGTTGTTGGAGAATTGGCACGTAAGAATCTTGTGTAGGGAGAGAGGGGTGTTAATGTGGGACATATGGAGGTCCAAGAGAGAGGGGGTGCGAGACTGGAATAGAATGGAAAGATGATGGAAATAGAGAGAGAAAGAAAGACAGCGTGTGCGTGAGAGAGAGAGGGGGGGAGAGAGGAGAAAAGAAAGAACATATTGAACCCTAGCAATAGCTCTTAAAGTATACATCAAACGTTGTAATAATTAGAATATCATCCTGTGATATATGTACATGCACAAGCACTTAAAGTATAACTGATAACTGTTTGAAGTAGGGCGACGTATTTCGTAGCATAAAATGTTTAGATAAAACACCTTAATACGAAGAGGAATAGATGGGAGCTCATTTTCATAAACCTTTCTTTATTTTAAAGAACATAAAAAAAGAATAATATGTTTTATTGTTCTAAAATAATGGTAGGAATTAATTTTACGATTTGGTAATAGCTTAATATTAAACATTCGATAATGGGAAATGTGAAATGATTCTCTCATTTTCATATCAAACATGAACTTTGATCTTCTACGTAATATAGGTTTCTGCTTGGCATTGTAGTTCCTTGTCTGAATAAGTTCAGAAAATGTCGAAGATAAGACACAGCAGGAACTTTGCTAAGTTTGTTTCTTTTTAATACGTTACTTTATACTGTACTTTTATCTTTAAAACTAAAACAAGATTATGCTGAAAGAAAAAGCCAAATAATCATCAGAGGCTCAGCGAATTAGAATATTCGAAAACAAGCAGATTAATGAACACTGGCAAACCTACTAGAGGGGAAATGTTTTAAATAAACAAAGCAGTATAAAATTTTGTCAAACAATTGTTTATATTTGATATTTCGGTTTTCACTAATGAAGCGATCATTTTTACATTTTTTTGTTTGCCATTGTTGTTGTAGTTTCCAGCGCGTCTAAATGTGTGTTCTCTTTTGTTTTTCCGATAATAGGAAAAGCAATTGCGTGGGGAAAATCATATGTCGTCTACATAACTTTTTCTTTCTAAAAAGAACGCAGAATTAAACAGATAAATACATTTCTGTTTACGTACACAGAAATGTTTCGGGGGAGAATTAAATGTTCACTTAAACTAATGATAGAATGTAAACTTATACGGTAGATTCTAATGTTAAATAACAATGAAACAATAATGACGGTTTCAATCAGTACTATTTCACATTGCAAAAAGTATGCTTAAGTGTGATTTCTCCTTAGAAATAATACATTTTAAACAAACATACACATGAACGCACACGCACATGTATATACATACATACATACATACATACATATATATATATATATATATATATATATATATATATATATATGGACAGTGAAAGAGAAGAGAGAAAGAGAGAGAGAGAGTATAGAAAGAGACATACCGACAGGGATGTGAGGGAAATGTGATAAAACAAATGAGAATACTTGTTTATAGTTATCTATTCTTTAATTGTCTCCAATAATTTCGAACTTACATACTTTTTAAAAGTATCGATAGGCTACGACACAAATACACACACACACACACACACACACACACACACACACACAACACATATATTATATATATATATATATATATATATTAATAGGTATTTACCTGACTTCCCACGAGACTAAAATGTGATACAAGGTTGGTTGAGAGTCGAATTAATCCAAAAAAAGGGGAGAAAACCTGCTTAGTTCCGTCCATATTTCTCTACAGAGATACCTCAATCCCGGTTAATAAACCAAACCTTAAAGATCCCAGGCAAGAGAGCCGATTCTCTCTATGAACAATGCTCTTTGAAATTATGCTGATAATTTTACATAAACCCCACCCTACCTCGCCCGTTGCAAAACTAGGTAAGTAAATGTATGGATTTATTTGTATATGTAGCGTTGCCGCTTCGAATAGCATTGGAAGAAGTTTAGGCTAGAACACTGGCTTGACTCTGAGTTCTACATATTCATGTGCAAAATGCGTTACTTATTCATCAGTTCATGGATATGAAACCAGTTACAAAAATGGATCAACTACCTCATTCATCAGACTTAACCTGCAGTGAATTTTAGAAATTTTTTAAATTAAAAAAAAATACCCGGAAATGACTTGCTAACCACCTTAACATCCTGCTGCACACGATCATGTTGTATTATGTCATAGGGATGATGGAATATAACAGGGATTAACATTCTTTAAACTATTTTTTCCTTGAGGCCGTGTATTTTGGTTAGGAAAGAGAAGAGGGAAGAATATTCAATTTTTGCAAAATAGTGCTAGAAAACAGTTCATACGGGAAAAACTCAAACAGATAGACTTGAATGTCAAACCCTCAGTGACTCAAACGGGATCGAAGAAAAAAAACGGAATGTCCTAATATTAAGAGCCGATTTGTTTTTTGTGTGTCTCACTCTGTAGCCGACGATTACACCACATATGTTCACTCGACTGACAACGCATATATATTCATTTGTCAACGAGGCCGATCATACAATGTACAATTATTTGTTGGGTGACAACAATACATGAATTCCATTGGGTCTATGGTCACGTTAACAGCGCCGCATATATATATTTGATACTGTGACTACCTTAAATATTTCTACTTGTTACAGTGAAAGTTACATATGAACGTTTTACTTTCTCTGTCTCGCAACAATTACACTTCCAATAATGCTTCCAGCAATAACCCTATCATGTCACAAAGTGTTAAGCTTTAAAGGTTCTCAGTCGGTAGAGCGTTCAGCTAGAAATCACGGTTCCTAGTTCGATACCGGTCCTCGCCAACTCAGTGTTATGAGTAGCACAGGGATCTGTGCGGTAAAGTAAGGAGCTTATGGTAGGTGTGGCGCTCCACCTCAGATGTAAAAACAATCTTCTTGGTCTAGCCGTAGTGAAAAGGGGATAGACTCCCTCGCTGATTTGCTGATACCGACATTAGGCCGTCCCGTCGACTTTACTTACTTACTTTGAATGTGACACCAACAAATAATTACAATTTAAGCATATCTTGCTTTCTTAGGTATATACAGGAAATTGAATTATAACCACGCATATATATATATATATATATATATATATATATATATATACGTTCCATTTTATCTGATATAGAGTCTTCTAATTAATCGTTGATACAAAGGATTTATAATAATTAAACTATAGTAATGGGTTAGATTTGAATTGCAGGTGTGTGTCTGTGTATGTATCTCTCTCTCTCTCGCGCGCGCGCACGCGCTTTCTCCCCCCTCTCTCTCGCTCTGTGTGTGTATGTCTGCGTACCTGTGTGTGGGGATGCGCATATACATTGTGTTTGTATATGTCTCCATTTACTAATTCTAATACTAAGACACCTATAATTTCTGTCACCGAAGTGTATCTGAGTAAAGTTTTCAATCAAACATCTATCCATCTCTCTCCCCTCTCTCTCTCTCTCTCTCTCTCTCTCTCTCTCTCTATATATATATATATATATATATATATATATATATATATATATATATATATATATATATACCAAAACCTCCGTATAAGCAGGATGTGCCACATGATTGTTTTTTAAGCGCAGTTTAACTGATTTGAATTCAAGATTTTCCTTCCCCGAGACCGAGCGCCATTGCATGATTAAAAATCACAGTCTGTCCTACTATTTACTCATAGTTGGAGGGACTATTTTAGGATGCATGCTATTCCCAAGGCGATCAGCGCTATGTAAAATGCAAAAAGTATATATATATGTATATATATATATACACATATATATATATATATATATATATATATATATGTATATATATATATGTGTGTGTGTGTGTGTGTGTGTGTGTGTGTGTGTGTGTGTCCATATGGAACTCAAAATGTCGTTCTTTTTATTATGTGTGCAATTATTTATTTTTGCAGATTCCGAATGTGATTGCATTATTCTTTTTCTCATGGATTGTTTCATAACGTTCAACATAATCCTTTTTTTCATTCTTTTATTAAAAATTGATCCTTTCTACATGAATAAAACAATGAAGTGCGTTTCTTTCTGATGATATCGAAAACTTTTCCATTCATATCTTGATGCGCTGATAGAAATTGGGGAAATCATCAGAAAAAGGATTACTTATCGGACAAATCTCCTGAACGTACTTCCTCGCCCAAGACATAACGATAAAACACATAAAGAACCCATGGCTTAAGCCCTCCTAATAGTATTACTACAAGGAAAGAGAATGTTCCGAGTTTAAGCTGAAATCAATCATCATCTAGTGCTAATTAGATATCCTGGACCGACAAAATATAATTATTTCGGTTGCTTATCTGAATGTGAATACACACTCATCTATGCTATACGTTTTTGCCAGGTGTTATATCTAGTTATGGGAGAATCATTATGTCTCGCTGGTGAAGCAGATCAACGTGTTCGTTACCACCTATTCCAATTTCCATACCTGCCAGTTCTACATTTTCCAAAAAAAAAAACTTTAGCATTTACATCTCGGATATTTTGTAGAAACACTCCGAATGAAAAAAAAAAATGTAAAAAACAATAATTGAATTTCTTCATAGAGTAAGGCGAAACTTCTTTCCAAAATTCCTAAACCGATGGAAATCGGGAACAGCATGTATATTACACCGGGCATCGCTCTAGGAATTCGATTTTCTAAAATATTTTTTATCTACTTTCGATCTAATGAACATATAGGATGGGTGTTGATGTATTTGGATTTTGATATCAACTCGGATTTCTTATTCAATTTTTTATGTGGCAAGTGATGATTTTAATTTTCTTCCAAAAAATTTTCAGATTCTTAATCCTGTCCACCATGCACCTGTGTTTTTCTTGTCAAATTGTAACGCTATATGAGGCGTTGGTGTCGTGAGAAGTTTGTTTTCACCTGGTCAAGTTGAGTCTACACTTGATTAATGAGCCTTTTGGGGATCTGACAAGACAAAGATGACGAAATTCACATAAAGGTAACAATAAATTTTATCCAGCAGACTGTAGTCGGATAGTCCACAAAACGTTCACCCGAGCCAGTGTCCCTGTTGAGACAATACCACTCTCTCTCTCCCTCTCTTCCCCCTCTCTCTCTCTAGCATAAGTCTGTGTTAACTTGGAGCTGTTCCTGACAATAAAACGATATTCACTATAATTTTGTCATCCGTGTTAAAGGAAGGCGGCCATTTAATCTGATTCTGTGTCCAATCCCGGGCAATGATCTAAGAAGATGAAGATGCAAGCCAACCAAATCATGGTCTGCGCCACAAGGCTACAAACTTTCAATCGATTATTTTCTTTTCTTTCCCCTGGCAACGTTTAGATTATGATATGCCCCTGGCATAGACTCTTTTCCTAAAGAAATTTTGTGATTATAAAATCTTTTCCAAATATCTGCAGTGGCTTTATGTCATTTCACACACACACACACACACACACACACACACACACACACACATATATATATATATATATATATATATATATATATATATATATATGATTGATCTCCAAGTCAAAAGGATCATTATTTAGTTCAGGGACGAGATTCTTTCTGTCACCCTATGGTGAATTGTTTATTGACTATATATTAGATATGTCTATTGACTCTAATTATATATATAAAAGACACGGATTGTAATTAAGCTACCTTCTGGAAAGGGCTCTTAATTGCACAAATTAATGCACAATCGCCGAAAAGAAAAACAAAAAAGGATTTTAATATGCTCACGCAGTTGGCCTTATTAAAAATTATATGATATTCTGGAGCATGGCAAGTCGGAGTAAAATTGAAAAAAAATCTGACCCACTAATTTCCACATCACAACCCCCCCCACACACTCATATATATATATATATATATATATATATATATATATATATATATATATATATATATATATATAATCAATTAAAATGAATTAAAAGGTATTTGATATACATATACTTTCTACGCGTTACTACCAGTTTTATGAGCTATTCCTAATTATTAACCACGTAATATTATTCTTTCAACAGTTGAATTTTCTATTTTTATTTTTAACTTGCCAGTCAACCCACTATCAATGAAGTTGGATGGTGACAGGTACGGTCAGCTAATCGTAAAAATGTTCAAAACAACCCCATAATATATTGCATTTTAATATTATTTTTACGAGGATAATCCCAAGAGCTAGTTGGCTCAAATATTAAAAATCACAGAAATGTTTACTTTTTAGTGTCAATGCTGTTTACATCATCTTAAAATTTGAACGTGCATCTTTTCTACATGATCGCCATATTGACCGATACATTTTCGTAGACGCCGTGGCAGGTTTTTTATTCCCATGCCATACCAGCTCACTACCATGTCGTTGAATCTTGTCGTCTTTGCAAACTCCATACATCACTTGAGGATGGTTTTGAGTGGCCATTCACTTTCGGTAACGGGAAATGAAGTTCAATCGGTTTATTACTTCTTTGCGTTCAAAAATGGAAGAATTGCGTGAACTTTACTCTTGGCAGTAGCAGCAATCACAAACTCCATCAGAAATGACTGTCAAGCAGGATCAGGCGCATGCACAATAAACATATCAATAGCCACATGAACATTTTCCCAGTGTCTCCAACGCCTTGGAGAGCTTACAAATAAAAGCTAATGGAAGTTTTCATTGATAGCATTTTTGGATTGCGTGCACAAAAAGATATTATAAGTCGATTTTTAGGAGTAAGGAAGCTCTAGAACTAATTTTACAGACAAAAATAGATTATAAAAAGACGCCATTTTTTGCGCACCCCATCCAAAATTTTGAAAGTTAAAAATTGACGGAACTCAGCTATTTTTTAAGAATTGGAAGCTTAAATGTTTACATAGTCCACAGCTCCACAAATTTCAGAAAATTGAAGTGGGTGGATGACATGGCCTGGATGATTTGACATGGAATTAACCAACCATCTAGACAACAGCATTGGTAAAGTCGGCTACAATAATCAGAATAGTCCTGAAGACCCTAGAAGACTTGTTGTCAATCAGACTTCAGCGAAAACTAATACAGTAATAATTTGCACACAGTTATATGGCTTTATGAATGTCTATCTGATACTAAAACTTCTAAAAGGTATTTTTTACTTTTATATGGAACGATAATAGCTACTATCTCTCTGAGACAGGATGAATATATGAATAAATAGGCGCTTCATATAATGTTTATTATCGTAGGAAATGGAATCGGTGACCGATTTCCATTTCTGGACGAGGCTGTTTGCATTTCACACATCGTTAATGCACTATTCTCCATCCAGCTGTGGGTAAATAGTAGGAAGGTCTGAGGTCTTTCTCCTTGTTTAGGCAAACAGTCTAGAAGAAGAGATACTCTGAATTCAAGGCTGTTAAACTCCTGCTCGGTTCGATAAATGGCTACAATATGTTGGCATCACACTGCTCGCTGCTCAGGAATCGGAGCCTCACAACTAGTGTAATTTAATGATATACTCAGGACAACAATATTTGAGATTAATATAAATATTATTGTTAATGCAACCCAATTACTGTGTATTGGTTTTATTTAATAAATGCATCAAAAGTGCTATTCACTTAAATCATTCCATATCTGATAGCCCAGGAAATGCTACCGACATGTAAAGACAATAAACATGTCATAAAATGCCCATACAACATATATTGCTAATAAGTCGATGGAGTCATGATAAAAATGAATTCATTTTACGCGGGAAATAAGGCATTTCGGTACAACCTCTTAATTTCTTTTTTTCTTTTCTCCCCCTTTTTTTTGCAATGCTTTTAACGCTGTTCGTTTGCATTCTTTTTATCAATAGTTTTAAATTTACTTTTCTCATTTGTTAGGCACGAGGGCGAATCTAAATGATGTATCGAGAGTTTATAGAGGTTGCTGCTGTTATATCCGGTGAGGATTATCTATTGTTCCGGTCATTGAACGCGACACAGGTATCACTTCGTTCTAGAAACATGGGCACGGATGCAATTTTGAGATAGCATTCACTAAGTGGTACTCTTCGATAACTGCTTCCCTGAATATCAGCAATTTATTGCACTCGTGTTCGCACTGCATAAGCATCCATTTATGAACTATGCAATTCTTTATTTCCAGTGACTCAGATTGTTATTGTGAAAAAGTCAGTGATACAGTAATGACCATAAGTAAGTACAGTCATAAAGAGTATTTCATAAACTTGTAATTTTGTTCTTGACACATATACAATAATTTCTTTATTTCAAGTAGAACATTAATTAAATGAAGCGTATATTATCATCGTATCTTACCAAAAGTTATAGCTTTAACCTAAGTAACTAAAAATAACTGAATAAATATCTATATAAGGTGTGTATTTTGGGCCTCATATATATATATATATATATATATATATATATATATATATATATTATATATATATATATATAATATTAATATTTTGAAGGCCAATACAATGCGTATGAAAAATAAAAACAAGAAGATGTTATTTTTGTCTTATCGATTTCGAAGCATGAACTTCATCATCAGAGTTTCGTATCAGAAACTGATACAAAACTCTGATGATGAAGTTCATGTTGCAACTCCAAACAATGATTCATATTACCAACTCTTTCGGTAAAATCACTTAATTTATGGATTGAATCTTGTATTTTTGTTTGAAATTAATAAGATAATTACATCAGAAAACCATTGTTTTTTTTAGTAGTTCAACCACTGGCCATTATGTACAGATTATTCAATTTCGTGGAGAGTTTTAATACAATTGTCTGAAATATTTTGCGTTGAACCAGTAAAACAAAATGGAAGGAAAGAAAATACAGCGTCATTTAATTTCCTGGAAATACAAAACAAATAATGTCCGCGCTATTCTTGTACGAATTAGATTTTATATTAAGTTTTTAAAAGACAAATTATTTCACTATTTATCATATTCTCAAAATTTTTATTTCCCAAAAGTGCATTCTTAATTAAATGAATTTGATCTACACTCCAGGCTGTGAAAAGACGGAATAGAGGATCACTTGATCGCTTGACTGTATTTAAGACTAACAAGCCTCTATTAGAAAATTGATTTAGTTGAATATAACTTTAAGAAGATTTGACAGGCCTGTCGGCTGAGGCTTTAGAATACACCAACTGCATTTCTGCAGGGGGGAACCCCCCGCCCCCAGTGGGGCCACCTGTTGGCCATGGATGGTGGCTTGTTATGCTTAAGAACTGAATACTCGTGGCTGAGCAGTCACTGACATGCAACACTCCAATTTGAGCCTTATTTAGGCTAGATGGGCAGTCGAGGAGCCCCATCCTATCAATCTGTTGACCATGCCAAGCCCTAGTACCTATGTGATTGTCCCAACCCTATTTCCCTTGTGTCACTCCAACACTTTTATCTTGCTCTCTCTTTCGGCTATTTTGCTGCATTCGTTTATTATATGATTGATCATCTCATCTCCCTCTCAACACATCATACATTTGCTTTTTTGTTGTTGTTTATCTATTTTTTATATAATTTGTTTCTATGGCAATGTTTTGTCCTGCAATCATGAGCGACTCAGTTTCTCTCTTGATGTCTCTTTTTCTTAAACATGGCCAGGTCTTTGCATGTGCAATCTCTCTCATTTTTCGCTTGAAGCTTGACACATAATTGTTTTTCTTCCCAGTTTTTGTTGTTTTTTCTGCTTGTCGTTTTATTGCAATTGTTGTTATTAGCTACTGTAATTAATATTTCCTTGCTCTTTTTTGTGTATTCTTGGAGTCGTTGTATTGTGGCATCTACGCAATGTTCAATGTTGGCGAGACTTCTTCTGCGTTCATTTCCTGGTACGTATAGTTTGTCTATATCATCTTTCTATTGTAATACTTGTGTATTGTCGTCAATTATTTGTCTCTTGTCCATTTAAGAATGATTCAGATTGCCTTGTAATGGGGGTGGATCGGCTATTTACTCTTTTGATGAGATTCCTGCTGTTTAGCTTGGTTTCTATGAATTTTCTTTTCATATATATATATATATATATATTATATATATATATATATATATATATATATGAGAGAGAGAGAGTGTGATATATAGAGAGTGTGATATATATATAGAGAGAGAGAGACAGACAGACAGACAGACAGACTGACAGAAACAGAGAGAGAAAAGTTAGAGGAAACATAGAGAGGAAACAGCTAGATAGCTGTTGCGCAATAAATATTTAAGATTGAAACTCATTTATTAGAAGAACTTTGTTTTAAAGATCTCATAACTTAATTGTCTATATATCTCAGAAATATAGCAGAATTAAGAGCATTAACATGGGAAATATACGTTGAAAGAAGCATGCTTGTTGCGCATATCTTTATAATACTAAAATTTCGAATTTAATGATGTCACTATGTTGTGTTTCTATGGATACTGCCTACACATAAACAATCGATACTAACGCATTTGGAAAATGTGATGTATTGTTTAAATAAAAACATTTCCCTCCACTTATTAAACAGACAAGTCTGAGGTTAGCCTGGGGGCCGCGCACTCTGATCCTAACCTTTTGCACTTAAACTCTTCGGTTATTACAACCACTACCTGGTACGTCTGCTGCCTAATTAGATTAACTATTTAGTGTAAATAAATAATCAATGCAGGATTATAATTATATCATTTTTCTTCTAAACTATTGTATCATTAACTTTTTTCTGTAAAATGATTTCTTTTTGCGTCATTAGGATTCTGTCTCTTTGGGCTAACTACGTAGAATGATACATTATCAGCCATAGATAAGTACATCCCCGGAATATATTTCATGAAAAAAGTAATTTTCTACTTAACCTAAGATACAAGGATTTTCCTTCTAGTGGCATTTTATGTAATTAAAAACATGTTATTAAGTAGCATTTACTGCTAATCTGTATGTCATTTTAACTAAATAAATAAAATTATATATAGTCCGATTATCCCATAGACATAAACCGAGTACCAAGTGGTATCCAAAAGCGATTACATGTAAAATTAAATGTAGCCAGCTGTGTCATATATATATATATATATATATATATATATATTATATATATATAACGTGTGTGTGCGCGTGTATATATATATATATATATATATATATATATATATATATATATATATATATATATATATTGGAAGCGACCATCCGGAGTCGGTGTTATGATTTAGCAGGTTAGTCTCTCAGGTTATCTTAGTCTTCATTAGTTCTGAATAGAGATTGAATGCCTCATAAAAATGCTTATGTAAAGACACAGTGTCTTAATCCGGTCCGTTTGGGGTTTAGGATTTTTTTGTATAGTTAGAGTGAAATATTTCTATTCATCTATTTAAATCATTATTGTATACTGTTTTTAAACTAATAGAGTGCACAGTCATTAAACCATTCTGAAAAGAAAAAAAGTTAGGTAGTATTTATAAAAACCTCTACAACATAGATGTTAAAATTGCAATTACTTCACTACCTTAAAGATAATATAAATATATTTAAGAGTAAGTATTTACTTAATACGTTGGCAACACGTAAAATGTGAGACAAGGCTGCAAGTATGGGGCATCCAGTGAGAATCAAACTCGCTTTTTCCTTGTAATGGATCTGCAAGACTAATTTGCTCACTATTACTCCACGATGGAACGCCCTAAATATATTTAAGGGTATATGTATTTTAGAAGTAGTACCTATTTAAATATTTTGTTAAAAGGTTGAAAGCCAGTAGATATGGTAGTAAATACCTCATACTGACCGATCCCTCTTCAATGGAAATGGCAACATCCTGGTATATTTTGATAGATAGCAAAATTAACCCTCTCTTTACAATGTTTTGGGCTGCATTTATTTATAGGTAACACTGTATCTCATATTTTCAAGTAATGCTGGGGATATTTCTTTTAGGGGAGGGGTTAAAGATACGTGCATGGTTGTTATAAAAATAATAGGAAAATGTATGTCTAGTTAAAACTGGCTGATGAAAAGTTTACATATTCGTATAGATTCAAAGAACAGAGAAATACAATTCGCCCGAAAGGATCATGTCCACACCAAATAACTATGGGTTATATTCATAAATAAAGAAAAAGAAATATAAACTTCCCTCGTCCTTAAACAATTCGTATACGCTGCAGGGCTGATTCCTGGTTTGAAACAAGGCGTTTTTCAGAAAAAAAAAGTAGAGTCGAGATTTTATTAAAATATGTTGTTCACGAAGTTTTGTTTTGCTGGAGGTTACGACAAAGAAGGAAAAAAAGGAAGAAAAAAATACGATTCCCAAGTTCTTTGTCTAGAGGTGTTTCAGCTGGGTGTGTCACAATCCCCAATAGGCTTTTGACAAACATGAGACGTGGAACATGCAAAAACCATAAAAAGGAAACTGAAAAGTTTTTTCTTAAAAAAAAAGTCTCTTTAAAATAAAACCTCCAACCATAATATAATTGTTGGCAAGAGAGTCTCACAGATCTGTTAACTTACTACTGAAAAGCGAGTTCGACCCTCACAGAATGCTCCATGTTTGCGACTATTTGTCACATTCTATTCTTGGTGTATGGGTTGGGTAAATATGTATTGTTTCTTCCATTTTTATTTCTCTTATTACTGGAATATTACCAGAAATCGAAGCACGTCTCAAAATCATGTTTTAATACCTAGCTGCGCTATCGTATTTCAATTAATGTCCTCCACGTTCGCAAGTCTTACAATTTTCACTCAAGGAAGCAGGAATAAGTCACATTGAATTATGTCTGTTGAGAATGGAAAGTGCTGAATTTTTACAGTTCTGTGTTTTGCCTAAATAATTTTGAAAAATAAGTGACTACTGGTGGAGCATAGAATACAGGTTATCTTCAGTGGTGGAACTAAGGGGATTAGGGAGCGGCTGCTGGTATCTGGCACAGCTTTAGAGGGCGCATAATGTTTGCGTTTTTATAACATTGAATTATATTGACTAACTTTTGCCACTACACTCCTGAACTATGAATGCGTAGAATTTGAATGTGAGAGGGTATGTGAACTTTTGAAAAATGTGAATCAGTATTTATTGGCCACTGGAGGAGGTGCCGAGAGGACCACTCAATCCCAAAATTGCACATCACTGGTGTCCTGGTTTGGACACTATGCTGCATCTAGTAGTGGGATTCCTGTTTTGGGGCTATGACGAGTGCGTAGTCACTCCTTCTTGGCCATTACAATTAGGTCTACTTAAACTTGAAGTGGTAGTAACTGTTAGTTTACCATCTATGTAGGATATAGGTCTGAATATAATTATTAGTAGATGTGAATATTTGAAACTATACAAATCCGTGCAAACTTATGATTATTATGAATGAATATGAACTAGCAGGACCTGTGGATATACAACAGTATGATAATTTAATTATGCAACGTTTGATATGTTTATTTAAGAGCTAGTGCTATTGTTCAATATGTAAAAAGTATAATAATCTTGAATTACCTCTCTCACTTTTTCTTAAAGGGTGGGTTGTAATATTTACATTGATTTGCCGATAAAAATCTGGCGGTGGTGGAAGGAGGCGTGTAAAATAACTACATTAATTTCTCGACAAAAAGTGATAAAAATACGACTCGGAGAGTATCTAAGTTGGACCGGAAATTCGCCTGACGCTGACTCGCTAAAATATATCGTAAATTAAGGCAGGAGGCCGGGACGAAATGAGATCAAAATTACCAAAATATATTCAATTTCAATATTAGCAATAAAACAAACATGTAACTTTCTTTTCAATGCATTTTTATATTGTTGGCCAGAATGAGACCACTACGAACGAGGGGTTCGCTATTTATAGGATCGCCCGAGTTACCAGTGCTTTGCTACCGGTGTCCCTCTTAACGGACGTCCTCTATCTCCACATGTCCCCCCTCCCTTCTATGACCACAATGCCCCTGTTTTGTGGTCACTTGTCGGGATGACTCCGCGTAATCATGCGTCAGTCCTCGCATTGTTGGGGACAGTGGTCTTGGCGGTCGTGTTGCCCTCGTGCTACGCCGTAGAATTGGGCTCGCTGGTGGGTGTTGGTTTTCTTCCACTTCCATACCAATATGGTCTGTTGCCATCTCGTTATTATTTGTCAAATCTACCTCCATCATTTCAGGCAGATCGCATGGAGATTCATTTTCGATGGGCCTTGTTATGTGTGGGGGTGCTTGTGGGTTTAACTGTTCGGTTGCATAATCCGGTGTGTCTACAACTGGTACTATTTTTCGCAGGAACCGATGGTTACGTAATGTGACTCTACCGCTACCGTCCAACCGTATCCGGTACTGCCTGTTGCGCAACGTTTCGACAACTCTCCCCGTTTTTGTCCACCGCGGTGGATATGGTCCCTCCTGATTCTGGACTTGCACCGACTCGCCAACCTGGAGTTCTTGGAGTGGGCGACTGTGTGTGTTGTATTGCCTTTTATTCAAAACATGCCTTTTCGCCATCTCCCTTTCTCTCAACTCCTTTGTTTCCCTCCAGCGTTTATGTATCTGATGCTTCTCGCGAAGTATAGAGAGGTGGTCCTTTATTGTTCTCCCATATAGCATTTCCGCTGGAGACAAGCCAAGGTCCTAATGTGGTGTATTCCTATGTGTCATCATGACTCGTGCTGCCCGATCGTGTTGTAGGCGACCATAACCATCAATGCAGTCCATCAGTATTCTTTTGGCTGTTTGTACGGCCAACTCTGCCCGGCCATTGCTCTGGGGATAATATGCAGATGATGTTCCTTTCTCTACTCCCCAATCTTCCAATAATGAGTTGTACTCTCGTAAGTCGAATGGAGGGCATCCGTCTGATGACATCTCCTCCGGTGCCCCGTATGTACAAAACCAACCCCTCAACGCATCACATATTGCTACCGCCTTCCCCGATGGTAGCGGGGCTACTTCAATCCAGCCGGTGTGCCAGTCCGCGTACACCATATAACTCTTCCCATGCATATCAAATAGGTCTGTGGCCGTTTTTTGGAATGGGAATTCTGGGTTTGAATGTGGCATCAGTCGTTCCCTGGCTGGGATGGGATGGGGCAATGTAGTTGCATTTCTTGCACTGTGCTCTCGTCTGTCTGATGCTGGCATCTAAACCGGGCCAAAATAAGCGCTGTCTCGCGTTGGCCATCATCCTATTTACACCTTGGTGAGCGGAGTGCAGTGCTTCGAGTACTTCTGCTCTGAGCTGCTTAGGTACCAGGATTCTGTCCCCTTTTATGGGTACTCCCCCGAGGCAATACAGTTGGTCTACCATCGGCCAGAATTGACGGGTTTTAACGGTAGTTCGTGGCGTGATTCTGGAAATCCATCTTGAATGTACGATGCCAACGTTCGACATTCATCGTCGGTAGCCGCGGCCGTTACAATTCTGTCCCATGTTATAGCTCGTAGTTTGGGATCATGCGTATATGCTGCAATAACCGATGCCTTCGTGGTCTGGTCGATCTGCTGAATAGCCTCAATATCTGTTCCGCCGTGCTCTGGTGATGTTGGGTATCTGGAGGTGCAGTCAGATGCTGCGTTAAGTTTACCTGGGACGTGCTTAATCCGGAACTTGTACATCAACGATCGTTCCCTGAAAGAAAATAGGCGAGGATTCTTTATATTTTCCAAGACCAGGTCTGAGAAAATTTTGACCAGCGGTTGGTGATCTACTGTGACCAGTAAGTCTGGACATCCCAGTAAAAAATCCTACAGGATTCTAACACGTATATTAATGCCAGAGCTTCACTTTTCCCGCGGGAGTAGCGGGATTCTGCATCCTTGGTGAATCTTGATCCAACCAGGATTATTTTCCAGTGGTTCTTTCCGATTCCGTCGGACATTGGCAGTGCTTTTGGAAGAGAAAGTACCCGATCCCATTTTTACTGTAATCAGTGGATAGACATGAAGCTCTGTTTTTCTCAAAAGTTTTTACCCCCTCCTCAAACTTTCGAACGATGTGCTTTTTTGATTCTTCAAAAAGATTGTTCAGTGTAGTATCCTTCCAATTCTGCCCGCAGCGCCATATATTGTTGGGCAGAATGAGACCACTACGAACGAGGGGTTCGCTATTTATAGGATCGCCCGAGTTACCGGTGTTTTGCTACCGGTGTCCCTCTAAACGGACGTCCTCTATCTCCACAATTTTAATTTTACGTTGGACATTTAAACGACGTAAGACCATTTGGAATGTTTCATTTTTAAAATTGGGTGAAATAAAATGGTACAAATAAGAAATATGCAAGGAAGCGACACCAGATAATCTGGATTTACATTTTTGCATTGCGTCTTTAACTATTTCTACTCCATACTAGTTCCAAATATTGTTTATTTATATTGAGTTGGTATTACGTAATTAAACTTTGAAATCGGATATAGTTTATTTCTCCTGGCTAAAAGTTTTTTGTAGGCCAATATACACTGCGTTTCAAATTATTAAGGAATTGACACTTTCCATCATATTCAAACACTATTCGTTGGAAGTTAACGTAATTATCAGAGAATGACTACAATCTGTATATACACCTAAATATATACACCCGTAAAAATTGTAAAGTTCTACTGAAGGGAACAGAATGTATGGTCATTTATCTAATTTACTCAAATTATTCGTGGTTCAAATCATTAGCAAGGTGTAATAAAACCCCTGTAAAAATAACCCTTTAATTGCATCATTTACAGATTCCTAGGTATACATACAGTAACTAAGATGAAATTAAAAAAATAATAGTGGAGGTGGTAAATAGGAGATATGTGATCCTTTTTTGAAAATGACTTGCAAAATGCCCTTGTCCACCGAACATATCAATTTCTCTTGATGCGTTTGCTATTTCCTGCAACAAGTCTTCCTTGTTGCTAAATTGGTTTTATGTACTTAATACAAAGGAGCATTATCATGCATAAATATCATGATTCTTCTATAGGTGATACTCACCTTTTTTTAGCTAAGATTCCATGTAGTCTTTGAGGAAGACTAAATGAGTATCCACGGTATTTTCATACCCTTAGATACTCTCCACGGTCAAACTATGATGTCTACAATAATAGCAGCTTAAATCAAAATACGTCCTTCTCCTTGATTGCACCACGAGCATTGATGACGAACCCATCCATTTACAATCCAACATTAGCTCAAACCATCAGAGCCATCAAATTTTACACCAGTTTCATCTAGTAACATAACTTTCGAGAGATCAACCTTCACGTTCTCCTCTACTCATTTCAAACGCCTTTGTATGTGTACTTTTGTAAATCGACATATTATCACTAGTCTCATTAATGTCCCAAACTTTTTCCGAAGAAAATAGAAAGTAATTCTGGACACTGTTGCTTCTTTATTACTGTTGGAAAGTGTTCCACTGCTCAGACCAGGGTTGTTCATAGCTTCGAGTTTCATTCCTGACAAAGAACGTCGTAAAATATCGTCGAGTAACCATCTTACGTAATTTTGCAGGAACTGCAACACATATTTTAAGAGACTGGTGATATCTTCCAATTATTTTGGACATTTCTAATGTAGAATTTGTTTTGGAAAGTTCAGATGTTATAATATCTTTCTCAGAAAGGTTTAAGTCACATTTGCAGCCCATAATTGTATGATTATAATGACATTTGTTTTGCAGTTTGAAGCATTTCTATATCGTATTAATATTAATATTACAGAACAATACTATTTTTATACATCCTACGCATTATATATATATATATATATATATATATATATATATATATATATATAATATTATTCCTATGATAGGGTTACATTTTCTTTAAATTCAAAATAATAGTTTTTGAAGTAATTTAAAAAATGTCAGCTCGTTAATAATTTTAAAAGAGTATATATATATATATATATATATATATATATATATATATATATATATATATATATATATGTGTGTAACAAACACAGGATGTTATGATTAGGGGAAACAATTTTATGTGTCAATACTTATATTGTACCATCTTCAGGACACTGTTAAGTAATGTTTATGTGAGGGACAAAATGAAAGATGTTAAGTGTATAGTGAATGTGTGAATATGATGTTATTAACCGTTAATTGTTATATGCGCGTTTGTTTACGAAAGCCAATGACGTGATCATTGCATGTGCACAAATGGAAGGTGAAGATCATAGGATGACGTATGCATGAACGTGAATAGGGGTAGAACAAAAAGTTAACAAAGATATGACGTATTTCATATGGAATATTAATGTTAGAAAAGTAAGAAGATTAAAACAAAATATAAATACATATAATCCATATATACGCATATCCACATATAATCATACATAGACATATATACCTTATTTCCTTATATATATATAATATATATATATATATATATATATATATATATCATCATGTCGTGCAATTAGCACGGATATCCATGACAATCTCTCGCCAACCTTTCCTATCATTCATTTTCCCCGGGAGGTCCTATGCGCAGCAACCTGCATCTTTGCATAGTTGGTCAATGTAGGTCCTCGATGGGCGGCCAACACTAGCATTTTCGTGTGATGGCTTTCACAGGAGAACGTCACTTATGAGCTCATCCTGGCTTCTCCAGCAGTGCCCGGCATGTCTTGTCCGTCTCATTCGAATGGTTTGTGAGATGGGGGCAGGTGGCCATATAGCTGTTTCCTCGTGGGGGGCGGCTTCCACGATTTGTTCAGGACTGCACGCAGCATTCTTGTGCAATTCCCGTCCAGGTTATTCTCAAGGCGCCTTGTTAGGGTCCAAGTGGTGCAGCCGTACAGCAACACTGATACAGCCACCGCTTGGAAGAAATGTCGATTCAGCTTGTCAGTGAGATCGGATTTCTATATTACTGATAATTTGTTTGTGGCCGACCACGCTTTTCCTATTCGTGTATTTACATCGGTTTCTGTGGAAGAGATATTACTACCTAGGTATGTGAATTGTTATATATATATATATATATATATATATATATATATATATAGTGTGTGTATGTGTAACCCAAAATTTACTTTGCCAAGTCATTAATACTTTTTGGGTGAGGTCATTTTAGGGTCACCCTTTATATGTGCCAAACTTTATGGATTATACTTATTTTCCTGGAATCTAAACATTACCTTGCGCTATATCAGACTTTTTAATCAAGGAACATCAGTAGAAATTCTAATTAAATTTAGTGTTCTTCACTATCACCATAGTAACACAATGCATTCATTCTAATGGCTACCTAGTGGATACTCGCACTTCTCGGTGTTGATCAATCCTGGCATTTAAACTGCTTTTGCATTAATACGATGTCTTTCCCTGTAAGAGCCAATGTAATCAAATCACTCTCAAGACTGAACAGGATCGCGCTTAACGAAGCCTGGAAACCCACCAACCTCTAATTAGAAATCAAAGAACATCAATCCGAAGTCGAAATCTCTTAGACATTCACAGAAATAACCATTTTTAATAGCTGACTTCTTTCAGCATCAATTTCACATTGAGATATTTTTTTAAAATTACTATGGTATATTCTTGATTCACAAGTTTTCTTATTCATTAATTTACCGGACGATTTTTACTTTTTGTTGCGAGCTAAAATGTGAGATATGAGTGAAATTCAGATATACTTGTTTTGTTAAGAATTATGTCACTAGAAATATTTATGTATCCAAATTTATTACGCAAACAAAAATGAAATCTCATTATAATGGAGATTGTGTGTTTTTCTGTCTGTGACCGAAACTATATTACTACTCAAGTCACAATTCCCTTCGTTATTCTCCATGATTTTATTTTTTATTTAAACCTCAATTATTAATAAAATTGCTTCACCTTTTTATTAGTGTTGTCCATATCTACACACAAATAACATGCAATTGTATTTATATATACAAAAAATAGCGGTTTACAGTGTGAATGGGAAGGCTAATTTGCATATTGATATTAAAAATGTGATTTTATTAAATATGTGGTTAGTATTATTGATTTCTAATTGTTTGGTTTTATTTTAATGAATATAAGCAAAAATCTCTTCAATGAATCTTAAATGAAATCCATTAACAAGAAAAATAACTGTCCTTTTATTCTTTATTTCCTAATTTAACTAAATAGTTAAATTAGGAAAATTTACCAATGAAAGACGGAATAACGGAAAATGATGGAAGAGTTGTTTCAAAGTTGTTCTATTTTTCAATCATACCCCCTCTGTTCCAAATCTTTTTATCTGCATTCTTATTCAGTTTCATTAGCCTTTCTAATTTAATATAATATTTTATTATATTAAAACTTAAATACTTGCACCCGGAGGGTGCATATATTTGCTAGTAGAAATAATAAAGAAATAAACATATTGCAACAAATGATTCATTATTTTCTATGATATCATATTTCTTTTACAGTGTTGCTTTTCTCTTTTAGAAAAACGTAACAAAAATTATAGTATTGTGGTATGGGGATGGAATGGTTCTATGCCATTTTAGTTAATATGAGGAAAATTGATTTGATATACGCATAAAGTGAGTTACGACGGTAACGAATTCAACGCGTAAGTCAGGATAACTCTGTATAAATAAAAAGTCACTATGATATGACCAGTTCGACTTCAACCGCCATAGTAAAACAAAGACAAGAGAAACTCGAACGAACATGTGAATTGCATCATTCGCAACTTGATTCGAGCCAAAATATTTTATTACTCTCGAGGTCATGGATAAGAGAAACATATCGATAATTGAAACTGACAAATGCTGTACTGTGTGTCTGTTTCTTTCAAGGCTACTGCAGGAACGTATTTATTTTAAGAGTTTCAGTGATTGTATGCTGGAGTGTCTCGGGAACTTGTGTTTCAGTCTACGCGCCTCAGGGCTTCAACAAGAAGTATAAAGGAAAGTTGGAAATAAAATATTTTGGTATATCTGATAAGATAGATGACCGTCATATTGCTTCTTGAAAGATCAGTAGCGTCTATTTTAATTTGATTAATTAATTCTTAAAAGTCTCTTATTTATCTGGGCTGAAATATCAGATACCATACCCATTGGATACAGTAAAGTTTCAATGATTTATTGATTTTAACGGTATGTCAATATGTCTGGGGTTATATCATATATATAGTTTAGGAAATCATGTACAGTGTAAATTTATATTAACGTTTTACTGCGTGTAGTTGTTTCTTAAGGGTTTCTGCACACAGTTAAATGATATGAAGTATTCCAATCCGATACAAATAATCACCATATAAGTGTATAGCTTCAAGACGTCCTATCTAGAACAAAACGTTTATACACAAGTATTTGCTGTCAAACAACCAGATCTTTTTAAAAATGTTATTTAAAAAGAAATTAAAGCAGTTAAAGCTGTTGTAGATAGTCATTATAGTTGGTTGTATCGTGGTAGTTGGTGCACTGACATGTGTATTGCTTCCCTCTGCTGCACAGCTGAATGCCACGTGGTTTAATTCAGGAACTTTATACTTTACAAGCCCGAACTGGGCCATAGTGCCATGAAAGCAACCAAAAACATTTGTTGAGCAAGAACATCAAATGACCTCAGCAGTTCAAACTGTGTTAGTATCTGCTGTGATTGGTAGTATTGTGGTAGATGGTGTGCTTACACATTGTACATTGCTTCAATCAATGTATAAATTCAAAAGCC
>CM042139.1:97839060-97924060 GCA_023376005.1 Doryteuthis pealeii | reverse complement strand
GAGTTCAAATCCTGGATGTGGTAATTGCATTTCACTTAGCGCTAATACCCTTGGGAAAGGTATGAATCCTACTCTCCCTCCAGCTATGGATAAATAGTAGGGCAGACTATGCTCTTTAAACTTGGTTAGGCAACTGGTCTAGGAGAACGAAAACTCTGAATTCAAACCTGTTGAACTCCGCTTAAGAAATTGACCTTGTGTCACATCCTGCTCGCGCGGAGGGGTTGGTATATATATATATATATATATATATATATATATATATATGAGAACATAAAAGTTGTACCTTACCATCTCTGCAGAGATTGATGATGAAGTAAACTCCAACAAAAATGCTGAAACATTTAGAGTGTTGCTACAATATTGTAGAAGAATATCACTAATCAATCGAAATGCGAACAATGACAGCGCAAAAGCTCTAAAAATATGATATATGTTTTATTGTAACGAAATTGTCGCAATTTATGAATAAACTATACGAGAAACATATGATGTTAGCGAAACATGTATCAAGGTAGATTAAGGATACAATAGACAAACAATTAATATTTGAACCCACAAAACGTATTCTAAACCATACTGTATTTTACAACGCCGATTGGGTAAACTCACATGATAGAAAAAGTATGGCTGGATATGGGTTTATGATCTCAGACGAAGGATAATTAATTTCCTGAAAAACACGAAAACAGTCTACAGAAGCCCTGTCAGCGTGTGAGGCTGAATATATGTCTATTAGTGCACGGTACGAAAATACTTAAAAGCTTTTATGAAGGATATGCTAAATAATGATTACATCATATTTTGACAGTCAAAATGTCCTATCTTATACAAAAAAATCACTTACGCCACCGTAGATAGTAACATAGATATATGATTCCATTTCTTAAGGAATGAAACTCTCAGATTATTTCACATAGCTAGTGAAGAAAATATAGTAAATATATTCACAAATCCAGTGAAAAGATCAAAAAATGAAGAATTTAGAAACCTATTGATGGGACTTTGAACTGAATATTTCAATTGTAAAAAAATGATCATGTGCAATCCCAATACCCAAAAATGGAAGAAAGAAGTTCACGTGACAACAAGCAAAATATTTAAAAAATGAAATTTTTTTTTAATTTGAAAAATATTGATGCTATGTCACAAGAATTTGGCATCAAGTGATGTCAGATTTGTTTGACATGGGGGGGGGCAAACCCTGTTGCTTTAAATAATAGTTTGTTTTTTATTTGAAATAACCTTCTGTTAAAGAGAGTGTGTTAAAATTTTATCAACTGAAACAGTTCCTTGGGAATATGGGGACGCTGCCTGTTAGCCGTATCTCCGGATTTTCTTTATAGTTACTACGCGAAATGTTTGTAGGTGACACTAAAGTCGGCACGCAGCTCGTTTTTCCATTGTCTTCTTTCTTTTTACAAGTTCCGGGCAGTAAAGTTTCGTGTGCGCACGTGTCTATATGTTATCTCCCAATTTACATTTTGCGATCTTATATTTCAATAATATTCAATAATTATTTCAATAATAGTCGGTCAACCCCTTTGATATCAACAATTTCAAACAGTTATAGGTTATATAATGCCGAAATTATATCAATTTTCAAATGCTTTGTCACAATAATTTCTATACATATTTTAAAGTTTATATTTTAATGATTATTCCAAATAATAATAATAATTCCACCACGAAGGCCGGGGAAAGCTAGAACATGGAATTAACAGAAGGGTAATAAACCCTAGCTAGGTTAAAATCCAAACAGGTACTTATAGCAGTTGTGAGAGTGAGTCTCTCACTCTCACTACTGCTAATTGTTAGAGCAATTATATACTTCACATTTAAATGATCTCACATATAGACAAAAATAGATAAGACGCCGCAAATAACAACCGCATATGTAAAAACAACTCGTGATTATAGGTTTAATGTTCAAAAACATTTTCTTTTCAAGTGAAGGTTATTTCCATATCTGAAAGTAAAAAGAAAACAAACAAAAAAAAAACAACATAGAATTCTGTGATGTCACTGCACATGTTAAAATTTGAATTGTGCCGGTAATTAAATTACAAAATTATATTAATTTCTCTGTCACCCTGTATTAACAAACGGATATCGGGAGGGAGATGCCGACCATAATATATACGTAGGTATTTAAAAGAAAAGTGTATACTGTTAAAACACTTTGATATGCACATATTAGGAATACATAGATAGTATATGTGTCTAGGCTCTTATATATATATATATATATATATATATATATATATATATATATATATATATAATTTCATCATTATATATATATTATCATCAGTATTACTATTTTCAATAATAATAATAATAATAATAAAATAATAATAATAAGGGGTCTTGCCAACATTGAAGATAGTGTAGCTACGACAATCCGAGCCTTTGATGAATACAATAATAAAAGTAAAGAAAGAGCTTCCAGGAAAAGCAATTGCAATATATTGACAAGCCGAAATACATCATAAATTAAAAAAGAGAAATGGGAAGAAAAACAACCATATGGTACTTCAAGCGACAAACTGAAGGGATATCACATCAGAAGAAATCGACATGGCTAAGACGAGGAAACCTCAAGAGAGAAACTGAATCTCTTATAATCGCAACACAAGACAATGCCATAAGAACAAACTATATAAAGGCAAATACAAATAAGACGCAGCAGAATAGCAAGTGCGTAATGTGTGGCGACGGAGACGAAATGGATAATTCTATGATAAACGAATGCAGCAAACTAGCACAAAGAGAGTACAAGACTAGGCACGACTCGATGGGAAAGGTAATCCACTGGGAATTGTGCAAGAAATTCAATTTTCACCATAAAACTAATTGGTATAAGCACAAGACTGAATCTGTCATGGGGAATTAGCCGCATAGAATTTTCTAGACTTTGAAATACAGTCGGATATCCTAATCCCGGCCAGGAGACCAGACCTAGTATTGATTAACAAGAAGAAGAGAACCTGTCATCACGTGGAGGTTGCCATTCCGGTCGACTACCGAGTGAAAGTGAAAGAAAGCGAAAAGATAGATAAATACTTGGACCTTGCCAGAGAACTAAGACAATTGTGGAACATGAAGGTGAAGGTCGTACCAATTTTAATTGCTGCCTTTGTACGGTTTCCAAATGTCTGGAAAAGCATTTGGGTGAATTTTTAATCAGAGGAAAGATCGAGACTATCTAAACTACAACATTGTTTAGGTCGGCTAGAATACTCAGAAGAGCCCTGGAAACCAGAGTATACTTCACTAGGTCTCCAATGAAACGGCAGGTGTGTAAAACTTGATAATAATATAATAATAATAATAATAATAATAATAATAATAATAATAATGATAATTTAGAGGTGATATTTTATTAGCATTTTCCTGTCCACGAGTGATTTTTGGAACTGAAGATGAAGCCTATTTAGTAATTTTTCCAAATATGTTGATGATGTAACCAGAGTACCTGTACTGTCGACCTTCATTCGTCATTGGTGATGATTTTGGTACGACCATGCAATAGATTATAAGATGTTTATATGTGATCGGTAAATATTTTGAATGAGAGCGTCCATCACAAGCAAAACCTGCTTATATATATCTACAAAACTCTCCGAACTAGCAGGATATGATACAAGGTCAATTACTCAATTCAGAGTATTCCTTCTATTAAACAGATTAGCTAGCCAACGACATCGAACCCAGTCTGCTCTACTTTTATCCATAGCTGTAGGGAGAGTAGTTAAATGCATATCTTTCACAAAGGTATTGGCGCTATTTTAAATGCCAACAGCCTCGTCCAGAATTTGAACACTGGTCGACGAGTCCATTTTCTACCATTCAAACCACCAATACCACGTAACTCCACTTATAGGTAAAACCTGCCTATTAGGAAATTCGGTGCCTAAAGGAAAACGCAAACACACACACAAGCACTCGCGAATACCCGCCCACACACACTCATATTCCGTCTATCTATCACACTACATATATAGAGAGAGACAGAAAGATATATATATATATATATATATATATATATATATATATATATATATATATAAGTAATTGGTAATTTGCTTGAAGCATTGTTAAGTATGTTATGAAATAATAAAATTCGAAGGCAATACAATGCGTAAAAAAAATAAAGACAAAAAGATGTTTTATATGTCTAATCGATTTCAAAGCAAAGCTTTATCATGAGAGTTTATTTTCAGAAATAAATATTTTCTGAAATAAATATTTTCAGAAATAAATATTTTCTGAAATAAATATTTGCTGAAAATAAACTCTGATGATAAAGCTTTGCTTTGAAATCGATTAGACATATAAAACATCGTTTTGTCTTTATTTTTTTACGCATTGTATTGCCTTCGAATTTTATTATTTCATAATATATATATATATATATATATATATATATATATATATGCAGAAAGAGAGAGAGAGAGAGAGAGAGAGAGAGAGAGAGAGAGAGAGAGAGAGAGAGAGGGAGAGGACTGAGAGGATGAGAGAGAGATAGACTGAATATAGGAAAATACAATTTACAAGTATATAGTGTGAAAAGAAAAACCGTCAGTTTGGTAATATTTCTTGCTAATGCCCTCCATTGCCGAATGACAAGTGTTCATGGAAACGAAGCGCATTCACCACCTAATTTGACACGCGTTTTCCGCGCGAGGTGCAACGTTGACGACGTCTTGTTTGTTTATTTTTTCTTTACCCCTTTTAGCCCCTAAATCTGCGCCTTTCCTTGATTGAATTAGTAGCAAGTGAAATATAGCCGTGTGTGCATAAAAAAGGGAACGTTCTATCGCCAAAACTATCGATCGTTGCTCACCGATCGAAGACCGGTGCATGACATGGTGATTGCCAGTTTATCCAAAAGCGAAGAGTTTTTAGTTAAGAAATATTGGGAAAGAGTTTCGCTTGAAGAGATTTTGACCTCCCAAGGTCATCCTTACGCCAAAAAAGGAAGTCATTACTCTTAGTTTAAATACGACCCTTCAAAATCCTTCGACCGTGTCAAGTAAATTAAGTACTTGCCATTTTGGAATGTGTTAGCAGTTCAATCACGTAGGGCGCTCCAAATGTATTTTAAGGCCAGAAAATACTCAACTACGATGGCCTTCTGCCAGAAAGATGCTGATTGGTTTGATCTTTAGAAGTTATACAGCTAATCCTACGCTATTTAGAATAATGTCAGTTAAGTATTCTTCAGTTCTCTGTCCTTATGTTAAATTTGAATTCATGGATACACAGACGTGAGATGGTCTAAAGTTTTACGACATGGAAAATGGAGTCGGCAAAATGACTCCAGATTCGAATTTACGTAATTTCTTTTTCATTTTGACATAATGCACTAGGAAAATACTGTGATACCTTGACTTACGAGTTGAATTCGTTCTACTTGTACCTCAATCTTCCCGTATATAAAATCAATTTTCCCCATTGAAATACACTGGGTTGATTAATCCGTTACAACACCCCCTACTCCATATCATCTAACATCTTAGTTATGTTTGTTTTTAATATTATAAATTAAAAGTAAAAGTGTGCAGAGTGGCCTATTGTCGGTATCATTGCAGAAGTCTCTCCACATTTTCCTAGCGAAAGACTAGGGATATCTTTTTCTGGGGTGAAACGTTACACCTACCGTCAGTTCCCAGATGCTTTACCACATAAATCAGATTATGCAAGCTGTGATACTCACAGGCTGAGTTGGCCAGTACTGGTATCGAAACCGGAACTTTGAGATTATTTAGGCGGATTCTTTATCGACTGCGCTAAACCGACTCCTAAGGAATTATGTTCTTTAATATTTTATGTTTATTTTTATAAATGATATTTTCTTTGGGCGAATAAATTTGGAAAATTAAATATTTTAAATGATATTATTAACGTAAGCATATCTGAAGCTCCTCGTACCTGAAATTTTAGCTCTCAACGCAAAGCAAAGATTCGACCGTAACATGGAAACACCTAAATTGGGACACTCATAAGACATGGTAACACTGTACATGAATAATGGGCATGACCATGCCAGTAGAAGTTAGGACTCTCTCTCTCTCTCTCTCTCTCTCTCTCTATATATATATATATATATATATATATATATATATATATATATATATATATATATATAATATATATATATATATATATATATATATACTCAAAGCTACTCTGAAGAACACTGGTATTGCTGTGGAGGATTGCGGAAGCTAACTTGTAATAGACCTGGCTGGAGAGCCACCATCTACCGGTCAGAATTTGGGTCCAACCGAATTAAACACCACAAATTGAAGCGGGCTATTAGAAATGGTAATTTTCAGCCCAGCAACATTCAAAGTGGAGAAGTTCAAACATGTAGTTTATGTGGAAGAGTATATCTCTCCAGGGCTGGCCTGGTGAGTCATCTGAGAAAACACAAGGATACATTGTCAAATGCTACTGGTACTCAACTACGAGAAAAAATGGTCTTACTTGAGCACGAGTTCACAGCCAACATATATATATATATATATATATTGCTTGAAGGCAATTACAATGTGTATATCGCATACAATTCGATAATTGTAGAAATTAATCACGACACGTTAACCTCAGCAAAGAATTGTGCGGTATGTAGAACATCGTACAGTCTGTTTCGACTTTATTAAGTCTCATCAGCGATGTATACTAACGACTTCCCTCCGACAGAAATCGAAACCAGGACTTCAGCAGGAGAGTTAGAGACTTTACTGCTTCGGACACCGATACACAGCGGACAACCCATGCGAAATTAACCTGTCAAGTTCACTTGTGATTATTTTCTATAATTAATTGTAATTGCCTTCAAGCAAAATATAAATAATAATATATGCTTTATTCAACAATGCTTCCAAAAAAACTAACATCCGAAAAAAATACGTTATTTCCTTCGCCGTAAAGCATAGGCCTGGTTTATTATTGTTCACTCAACGTCCCCATACCTCATATGGTAGAGGCGTATCTTTTCATTGACAGGTTAATTTCGCATGGATTGTCTGCTGTATATCGGTGGCCGAAGCAGTAAAGTCTCTGACTCTCCTGCTGAATCCCGGTTTTGATTTCTGTCGGAGGGAAGTCGTTAGTATACATCGCTGATGAGACTTAATAAAGTCGAAACAGTCTGTACGATGTTCTACATACTGCACAATTCTTTGCCGAGGTTCACTTGTCATGATTATTTTCTATAATTATCGAATTTTATGCGATATACACATTGTAATTGCCTTCAAGCAAAATATGAATAATGATATATACTTTATTCAACAATGCTTCTAAAGAAACAAACATAAAAAAGACAAAAAAAACGTTATATATATGTGTGTGTGTGTGAGAGAGAGAGAGAGAGAGAGAGAGAGAGAGAGAGAGAGAGAGAGAGAGAGAGAGAGAGAGATCCCAACCAACCAACCAAACAAACAAACGAACTTATGTTTTAATTATCCGGCACTAGAAATTGTTTATTGGTGTTTATCCGATTCTTCTGCCATGAGTAGGATGCAACCCAAGGTCATTTCTTAACAATTTCATAGGTTTGAATTCATCATCTTGACCAGTCCACAAGTGCAGAGAAAGTTAAGTAAGATTAATACCCTTCCATAAGGATAACAATTTTAACATTAAGACGACAGTAGTATCTTCTGGTTGGCATCATCTCATCATGGTATAATAGTCACCAAGCAAGTCTTGCAGATCCATTACTATTGAGTTCGATGCTTGCTGGATGCCCAATATGTACGATCTTGTGTCACATTCTACTCGCGGCGAAAGTGTTGGAAAAAATGGCATCCCATCGAGCTGTAATGTTTAGTAAGCTATTCTCGCAGATTTATTACAAAAAAGCGAGTTCGATCACTGGGTGCCATATACGTGTGACCTTGTGTCACATCCTACCAATAGCGAACTGGTTTTGTAAATACCCACCTTTCCTAAGGCAATTAGCACTACGTGAGATATAAACAGCTTCGTCCAGGATTTCAACACGAATCAGTGTGTTCGTTTCCAACCACGATAGCTGTTTATATTATGAAATACAACTTACCGATACATTCGTATCAAACATTTCTTCTGTATTACTTGGTCTATTTTAATACTTTCATTTCATCATATCTTAAGTAGTTCAAGTTCTATTAGCACTAAAGCGAACTTTGCTACTCCAAAAAAGATCCGTTCTGATGTAATTAGTTTACATACATTTTTCTGGATTGCTGCATATAGTGATAATTTGATACTTGGTTTATTTTCTTCTTTTGAAGTAGATATTATGCAGCCATCCTCGAGTCGTTGTGCATTAAATATTTTTTTATACTAGAACAACCATTTTCAATCCATTTCTGCTTTCTATATATTTTTCAGAATTCTTTCTCTTAATGCATGAGGGTGTTGAGTTTGTGTTAGGCAATGTGACCTGTGATCAATTTGTCGTCTCTCAGTTGTTATATATATATATATATATATATATATATATATATATATAATTATTATTATTATTTACATTTTGAGTTTTCACATCAGTGTTAGCTGATGGTCTTTCACTGGAGTCTGAGTGACAGCAAGTCTCCTCAGGTCTCCAGGACTCTTCTGAGTATTCTGGCAGATTGCAGCAGTGCAGTGTTCTGAATGGTTTCAATCCTTCCTCTGATATCCAAACTTTCCATCCTTTTCTAATCCTTTGGGACTGTTCCAAGTGCACCAACACAATTGGTATCACTTTCACTTTCATATTCCATAACTTTTTCAGTTCTCTGGCAAGGTCCAGATATTTGTCTATTTTTTCATTTTCCTTTAACTTCACCCTGTGATCTGCTGGCACTGCAAAATCCACCAGTTGACAAGTTCTTTCTTTTTTGTTTATCAACACTAGGTCTGGTCTTCTTGCTGGGATAAGGTGATCCGTTTTATCTCAAAGTCCCAGAGAATTTTGTGCGTTTTGTTCTCAAGAACAGATTCTGGTTTATGCATATACCATTTTGTTGTGTGGTCAAAATTTAATTTTTTGCATAATTCCCAGTGGATCACCTTCCCAACCCAGTCGTGTCTAGCTTTGTATTCTCGTTGTGCTAGTTTGCTACATTCTCAGAGTATATGGTTATCAGTCTCATCTCTATTACCGCAAAGTCTACACTTACTATTCTGTTGGGTCTTATCAATTTTCGCTTTGATGTAGTTTGTCCTTATGGCATTATTTTGTGCAGCAATTATAAGTGATTCTGTTTCTCTTTTGAGGTTTCCCTTTCTTAACCATGTCCAAGTCTTTTCATGTGCAACCTCTTCTATTTGTCGTTTGAAGCGTCCGTATAATTTTTTTTTTCTTCCCATTTTTGTTTTCTAGTCTTTGTTGTTTTTCTGTTTGTCCATCTGCCGTTTCTACTATTGTTGGCCGCCATAAGTAGTTTGTCTTTGCTTTTCCTTGTGTAATCTTCAAGTTGTTGGATTGTGGTTTCTATGCATTCCTCTATGTTGGCAAGACCTCTTCCCCCTTCCTTTCTTGACACATACAATCTATCTCTATCATCTCTAGGGTGGAGAGCCTTGTGCATTGTCATTAATTTTCTCGTCCTTTGGTCTATCTGTCGGAGTTCTTCTTTTGTCCATTTTAATAATGGTCCTGAGTATCTTATAATGGGGACAGGCCAGGTATTAATTCCTTTGATTAGATTTCTGCTGTTAAGTTTCGTTTCCAGAAGTTTTCTAGTTCTCCTGAGATATTCTTTTTTAACTTTTCCTTTCATTTCTGCTTGCATGATATTGTCCGCTTCTAAAATTCCTAAATATTTTTAGCTTTCATCTTCATCAAGAGATTTTATAGTTTCCTGATTTGACAGTTGTATTCCATTCATTAGTTTTCTTTCACCCCCTTTTATTACAAGCATAGCACATTTTTCGATTCCAAATTCCATCCCTATATCCTGGCTATATATTCTAATAGTTTGTACTAGGCTCTCCAGTCATCACGACCAGAAAACTGGAGAGAGATTTGGCAGCCCAGGAAGACAGTAATCGGGGTTATCTGGGTTAGAATTACAGGTAATATCTTCCGGTGGGAGAAGCATATTCAAACGACAAATCTACCAATGGATCAAAACCCCCATGGGATCCCAATAGGGGGGGTGGATCACCAACAGTACGGATTTTATATCATCGACCCAGAATGGCAAACGGGCTAAGAGAATGAAATGCATCTGCTCCAAGGAATGCAACAATCTGAGGGTCTTAGGATCCATCATACCAAGATGAGATGTTTGGGGAAGGGAAGTTAGTCGCAGCTTACAGGACCCCATCCAGTGGGGCTCTGCACGGTTTCATCCCACATAGCCCAGTCTCTCTATGTGTCTGTCTCTCAATCCCTAGACAGAATTATGAAACAGCGAATAAAAAACCTCCATCAAACAACATGGTAGAATGGCAGAAATATGGCAGGAGACACAGAGAAGAAATTGAGGGCAAATTTGTTCACTTCTCTTGGGATAGGTACGAAATAATGATTATGGAATGGTATTCCTACATTCTGGTTAATTCTTTTAAAGGATTCTTGTCCTTATGTTTTTTTATTTAAAAAAAAAAATTTTTTTAGTTAGATAATACAATATTGCGAACTGTGATGGATTTATATTTCTCTCTCGTTACAAGGTTTCGTCCGTTGCTAATTTAGCACTAAGATATATATTTTTTGGCTAATATATGATATTGCATGATATTGATTTTCTTTTTTTTTCAATGTACTATTGTATTGATTTCTTTTTAAATTTTAAGGATATTTTTGTATTTTTATGTGGTCTTATTTTTTGTCGAGTAGTATTTAAGTGTTAAACCATATTTTGTACCGTTATTTTAGTGGGGGTCGATTGGTATTAAGAGTATTCTTTTCGTCTCGTAATGACATTTTGTTATTTTTTAAAGTTTTATTTTAAGCGATACTTTATTGATTTTAGACGATATTTGATACTTTTGGAGAGTCGTTTCCTTGTTAGATGCTACTTTAATTATTAAGTGTTACTTTTACTTTAAACGATACTTTTATACCAGTTGGGAGCGTTAGATTGAACGTAAAAATGTTACTACTGGTACTAACAGTCTGGGTTTGAGTAGACTTGGGAATAATGGCAGTGAAGGATGATATGATCTTCCCAGAGCTCCAGAATTGAAGCCTCACCACAAAATATAGTTTATATACATACCTATGGAGCTCTTTTTGTGGGTTTTCTTATTCCTCTGCAGGAATATGGTTGGCAGATTCCTAGCTCCTCCAATACGAAATTCGCATTTTGAAAATGATCAGAAATTGTCAGCACCTCATTTTTATATTCTAACACATCCTTTTATTTCTTAATTATTATTTATTATAATTGCTTGGTGATTTTTTTTATACTACCTCATTCCTGGATAGAGATAGGGATAATTGCCCTTAAAGGCATGAGCATGTTCCAGCGAAGTGAATTCCCATACGTGCTTTCTTGTTGGCATACCATCAACAGAGCAATTAAATTTTGGCAAATGAAATCACTGAAACAAAATCGAGAGATTTAAAGCAAACTGAAAGCAAATTATAGGCACAATCTCATTAGGATGGAAAGTATACTTTAACTAGCTGAAATACCCATCTACGCTGGGTAGTAGTTAAGGATTTGTCAAGATTAAAATATTTGCTTGCTCGGTTAATGGCATATCAAGGTTCTTGGGTTATTTAATGACAATAGAGTACTCTCTCATAACTTGGAGGGTCAGGCAGTCTATGCCATTTCCCGGCTATAATTACAAATATAAACTCGCTAACTATGATGTCGCAGTCCAGCACGTTAGCCAATACGCTACAGGGACTCATTTAACAACCTAAAATCGCTAGCATTATTTTACTTTTATAAACAAAGTTTACTTTAAAATATATATTTTATTATTAAACATTTATACCAATTGGTTAAAACAACAGTTTTAAGAGACAAAATTATACTACAGTAACGATATTTACACACAAATATTTATATCATCTTATGATATTAATATTGTCTACTGAATATTTTCCGCCGCTATATTTTCAAATGTAAATATACCAAACTCCTCTATGATGAGCAGGATGCTTTTCAAAGTGAAATATTATGCTCGGTACAACTGGCTGGAATTTAGAATTTTCATTTTCCTAGACTGGCCAACTATTAATCCAGAGTTATCGGGGGAGCATACCACGCCTTCCCCAAAGATATTAACGCAAAGTTAAAATGCAAACAGTATCGTCCAACATTGTAAATTGTGTCGGCAATTATATTTCTTATGATGACCATTACACAGAGTGTAACTTCATTAGCAATAGTTAAAAATGTTATCAATAAAAAATATTATTATTTTTATCCAGATTATAACGCTAGAAATCTAATCATCATAGGGTTGTGTTGACAATATGGATATTCATGATGCTCACTCCGTCATCGCTGATGGAAAGGTCCTCAACACACCATTAAGAATCCGCACAGACTAGACTAGGATACAGTCTTTACGTCACAACCAACACGCATTTTCAATGTCACGCGCATTACAACATACACACACGTACAAACAAAATAAACGCATTCACGTTCACACGAGAATACAGTTATTTAAAAAATAACATCATTTAAAAAAAAATTCATTTGGGAAGAAATGCCATAGCTGGACTGCTTCAGTTCAATTCTTTTGATAAAGAGGTATTACCTCGAAAATTCAAGAGAGAATAAAAATACAAGTCAACACACAACACCATTGTTACCGTATTATCATTTATTTTTATGTATTCCAAACTGCATTGTGATAGCCTTCAAAATCAACCTCCTAACCAATATATATATATATATATATATATATATATATATATATATATATAAGTATGAAAATACTGATCAATATTTCGATTTTACAAAAATCATCATCAGAGCTCATTCACTCCGATCAGTATCAGCTATGATTATATTGTAAATTGTTTTCTCTTTAACAGCATTGTGTGATGTTTTCATTCCACCTTTTCATACTCAATTTCCTTTCTTTTAACTTATACATATATATATATATATATATATATATATGATGAACAAGTGATAAGGCAAACAGGAATATATTTTATTTTGTATTTATTTTTGAATAATTTTGACTATAGTTAGTTCATCGTCAATAGAAAATTTATTTTGAACGGATTTTTTTAAATAGTTTTCTTTTCAAATTTTTAGAGTATTTTTGTGGCTTGTCTAAGCCACGGAAATATTTTTTTAAATGTACAGTTAAACGTGAGATGTCAGTTTTTTTAGTGAAAAACATCTATTGATAAAATCACATGTTCTTTTAAAGCTGTATATAAATGTGTATATATAGATATATATAGAAATCCATTAACAAGAGGAAAAAAACTGTAATTTTATTCTTTATTTCCTAGTTTAACCAAATACTTAAAATAGGAAAATTTATCAATGAGAGACGGGAGTGATGGAAAATAATGGAATAGTTACTTTCAAAGTTGTTCTATTTTCCAATTATACCCCCTCTGTTTCAAATAAATTTACTGCATTCTTATTTAGTTTCATTAGTCTTTCTAATTTAACATATTTCATTACATTAAATGCGTTAGTAATTAATTACTTTCGCCCGGAGGATATGTAGTTTTGCTAGTATGTATGATATACATGAATTTAAAGCTGATTTTTTTTTAAATTGGAAAAATTAAGAAATTGTAGAATCAAAAATTATATCATGTAATTAAAATAATTAAAATTGTCATTAATTAAAAGTAAATTATATATATATATATATATATATATATATATATATATATATATATATATATATATATGAAAATTTGGTATGTACGTGTCGACTTATAACTCAGAAAAGAGATATCAATCAGATTCGAAATCTTGCGTATATCTAAATATCCCTATAACTAAGAAACACCAAATTAGATTATTGATTTCTACTGATTAAGGGATATAACTAATTAATTAAACAAAAATCAAATGATTTGCGATAATCGTAACATGACTGCTGCTGCTAATATATAAAAAAATTGATGACTGCTGCCTGTATCAGCAGTGATTCAAAATGACCTCCCGGTGCCACCTGCTGATAACTTGAAACAGACAAATTCGTGCCCTAATCGTTTCAGCTCGGAGTTTCTCACGTATTTCCGGTCCAATCTTAGAAATTTTTATTCGGTTAGAAAGAAACGAAACTAATCGTTCTAAATATGTAATTTGTATGTGTTTTTTTTTTCAATTGAATTATTCTTTTACAGCGAATTAAATAACAATAATAAACGAAGACATTTAACGATTTCATTACTCAATTTTTTAAATTATTATTAATACTTTCTTCTTAGAATAAAATATTGTAATGTTTAGTTATTAGCTTCTGTTTTACTTTCTTTGTTACTTTTAGGGGTCGAAAAAGGAAACTAATTAAACTGATAAACTTCTCGAAGAAAGAATGAAGAATTGAATTTAAATGCGTAAATATTGTAACCAAAGAAAAAAAAGATTGTAATACGGACAAATGTAAGTATTTAATTGTTAGCATTTTATTGTTACATTTTAATACGGTAAGAAAGGAATTAAACTAATACATTTCTACCATTGGAAATTACAGGCAATGAAGCTCGCTTAAAAAATAAAATTGTTCCAAAAAAGTAAAGTAAAAGAGACTATTCTTAAAATAATTAAAAAACCTTTCTAAGTATGTAATTTGTATGTGGTTTTATCGATTGAATTATTTTTAGAGTGAAGTAAATAACAATAATAGACGAAAACATTAAATTTAACGTTTAATAATAACCCAATATTGTTTTTTATTATTAATACTTTCATTTTAGAATAAAATATATTGATTTTTAATCAGTATTTAATTTGTTCGTATCTACAAAAGAGTTTTTAAAAAACGAGAAAAAGAAAAGAAAAAAGAAATTGTAATACGAACAATTGTAAGTATTTTATTCTAAGCATTTTATTGTTACATTTTAATACGGTAAAAAGAAGGGTTTAAACGAATACATTTCCTTTGAAATCAGCAGGCAAGGAAGCTCGCTTAAAAAATAAAGTTGTTTAAAAAATGTATACAACAAAGAGAGACTTTTCTTAAGATAAACGAATATTATAATACACTAATTCTTAGCTTTGTTTATCGTCAAATCTGTAATAAAGTTTAGGAATGCATTTTTTTAAATAAAAAAAAAATTTCATAAAATAAACAAACATTCTACTATACAAATTCTCGGCGATTTTCTTTTGATTTCATAAAACATTTTCCTCTTATTTTCTTTCTTATTCCTGTTTTCCTCTTCTCACTCACTCACTCACTCACTCACTGGTGTTCCTATTATTTTTTAGTTCGGCCATGGACCGGGTACTTTTGCTAATATATATATATATATATATATATATATATATATATATATAATAGTCATTTAGAGACACCGTTTTTCGACATATAACGTCTCCTGAATGTGGTTAGACTTAGCCGGCCATCTCCGGCCGGGAAAATAACACGACATATTTTTCATCAATCTGGGTTCTTATATATATATATATATATATATATATATATATATATATATATATATATACAGTGACTTATATATATATATATATATATATATATATACACACACACATATATATATATTATATATATATATATATATATATATAGATAGATAGATAGATAGATAGATAAAACATAAAATATAAGAGGTTTATAAGACTACTACTACAATAATCATAATCCCACATTTAGTTAACACGATTGGCCGTTAAGTTTTACATTAAGTCCAAATGTATTAAAACTTTTTATTTTTGTTATCTATTTTTTCCCTGTTTTCTGATTAGTTGTTTTATATTAGAGTCTTTTTCATCCTTTCAATGATTGTAAATTTAAAATATCTCATGAGGTCAATGCCGTTTGGGTAGAAGTGTTGTTCTACAGATATTGATTTGTTGTAATCCATAGATATTATTCTGTCAATAGTTGTTTGGCCTAAAACAAAATGGCCATTGTGACATACCTATGCATTGTTTTTGACAGCGTAAGCAGGCTCATAGATAAATTACATTTTTGTATCAGCAGTTTGATTAGTGGAAAAACTTTAAAGTTGTGATGCTAATGAATGAGTCGGTTAAATGTAGGTGTTGGCAGCATAGGTTGTTCTTGATATTACATGGATGGAAGAATTTAGTGGATTTAATTGCGGGTTTCTTATAATTAACTAGTATATTGTTCCTTCGGCAAATTCCCCTGAGATTATCAGGTCGACAATTAGTCACTATGCCAATTTTTGAAAAATATATTTTAGGTTGGGATTTACTTTTAAAATGTCACAATGCTTCATGATTATTTGGAGCATTCGTGTGATAATAGTGTTAAATGTTGTTACTTGGAGAAGGAGCTTTAGCTTCTATTTTGGTTTTAGTTTTAGGGTTTTCTTTCTAGAGATGGAGATGGTTTAACTATCTTGTTTTCTATTAAAGTATTTGACCATAAATATCGTGCTGAGAACTACTATTTTAGTTTCTCGTTTTGTTTTCTAAGTTTGTTGTTGCCAGTGCAGATTTCTTTTAGTCAAATTACTAGTGAATAGAGGAGGCTGCTTTTGAAATGTTTTGGGTGAGAGGAACTATAATGAAGATAGTTGTGTGGGTTTTGTGAGTGGTGTTGTTTAATTTGTCTATTATTGTCAATATAATGTAGGATATCTAAAAATGCGTTTGCTTGTACTGATTTTTTATGGTCAAATTTGAAGGAGTCGTGCATCATATGTTGGTTCGAACATTCTTAAATTTCCCCTCTCCTCCTGTGCATGTAAGGGTTATATAATCAACGTATCTTGCGTAAAAGAAGCAGTCATTATCGATTGCCGTGTTGGGGTATGTGTTTACAAACATGTCCATGTAGATGGTTCCGTATGGCGGGTTGCAACCGAGCCTATGGCACATCTTTTTGTTTGTATGGAGTGTCAGCCGTTAAAGTTGAAAGCTGAAAGACCCTTGTTGTGCTTGATGTTAGAGTATAATATTTCTTATGAAATAAAAAAAATCCCCCCTTTTTTTCAAATGCTACTCTCCAACGAATATTCTTTATTCTCCAATCGTAACCGTCACCAAACATCACTCTATATTTTCCAATCGTAAAGCGTTCTCAAATAATTTTTTATAAAATTATTTTTTCGAACACTTCAAAATTCTCTGTATTTTGACCGTTTTAACTTCAAATATCAAACATTTTTACCCTGATGAAGGCCGTTTTTCTTTGTATACTTAAATATTTTATAATTTTCGATTATTATTATCTTATTTCATATTCAAAATAATAATAAATAGAATACATGTGTACATGAACAAACTGCTGGCTGAAACACGTGTCGATAACTCAAATTAAATCAATTTTATCCATTCAACATTTTTTCCTTTATTTATTTATCCTTTCAACATATCGTCGGATTCATTTCCATTTTCAACTTGCTGTATTCAAGTTACTCTTGTTTAAGGTATTTTTGTTTAATGTAGTGTACTTCGAATATTTGAAGTTATTGTTTGTTTTTTTAATTTGTGCAGCATGTGTGTGTTTTCAGTAAGAATTGTCCGGTAAATGCTTGTTTAAAGAGATATTTTATTTGTTCAAAAAGAACCACGAAAACTGCTCACTACTCTACACCTGATGATAGCACTAAATGGTGTTGAATGTACTCGTGCAAGAACCTTCGATGGACTCATTAACCCATTCCACAAAGACAAAAAATATGGTAGGACAATTGGAAAAAATTGAAAAGACGCTTGTCAGGCATGAAATAACTGTCAATTTCAACTAAAAATGTATAAAGGAAAAATCCTGCCAAAATATACTTATATATATAATATATATATATATATATATATATATATATATATATATATATATATATATATATATTTGTCTACATTTTTCCATATACTGTCGGAATGATTTCCTCTTTTTACCACCATATATATATATATATATATATATATATATATATATATATATATATATATATATATATATATATATATATGAGAAGTAAACAAACAGACGATGTGTTTTGATATGGCTTTTTTAGCCGACAGTTTTTGCGAGGATATATGCTTAATCGAAGTCGTAATTAATTAATTAATTTTCAAAAATTAGGTACAACTTCGATTAAGCATACACACACACACACACACACACACACACACACACACACACATATATATATATATGTATATATATATATATATATATATAACCTTGCTGATGAGACCTAATAGGTCGAAATGTACATTCAGGGATTGACATTTTTGATTTGTCTTGCCTTACATTTGAACATATATGCCTGTCTAAAGATTCATTAATTATTAACTAATTAATTTTCAAAATTTGGTATGACTTCAATTAAGCACATATCCTCCCAAAATTGTCGGCTATAGCCATATCAAATAAACACTTTGTTTATTTACTCACTCTCATATATATATATATATATATATATATATATATATATATATATATATATATATATATATATATGGTGGTAAAAGGAGGAAATCATTCTGAGAGTATGTGGTAAAATGTAGACAAACATGGAATGTCAGAATGGATCAATGTTAATTTTGTGATAATGTTGATGCTATAACGTTTCGGTTTTCCTAAGCTTTTTCAGGACATGAGATGAGTTTTGTATTAGAGAATTCAAATCTCTTACTGACCAGTATATTTGGTCGTGAGTGGGAGGAGCGACATACAGTATAGATAGATAAATATGTTCATTTCGGTGTATATAGACTACTTTCATATCCTTTCTGTAATCCCTAGGTATTATAGAAAATTTATTTTGAATCAATCATGTGAATACACATTCTTGAAAGAAGTTACATAATTTTTGCTAGCATCTTTAGTAGCTTGTGGATTTCAGTTTGGTACAAAGTCGTTTCTGTGAAATTAACTAATTAACGAAATAAAGTATTCCCTAAATACAACACATCTTTAATTTTTTCCCGAGAAATAAAATTCATCAAGACATAATGTTTCTCTTACTTTCTTTTCTTTGTTTTTTCTTTTTTTTTCTTTTGATACTTTCTTTAGAATATAAAAGAAAGAGCGTTCCAAGAATTGAACAAAAATACGCCAAATATATTTTTAAATCCACGAAAGGGAAATATGCTAATTGCTAACTGTGCATTGTGCAGGTGTCTCTTGCGTGACACTCCGGCCAACATGGCTCAGTTAATTAGAAATATCTGTCAAACAACTAATTTCCTAATAGAATCCGTTGTTGTGTCTCTTAGGGGGGAAAGAACTGTTTAATTAAAACTAAATCTTGAATTATTTTCATGTTTTAAAATCTTTTTTGTTTAAAGTTCATATTCAGAAAAGTAAAGCCCTGAAAAACCAAGTGGGGTCATTGATGATTATTTGACAAATTACACAGATAAACTCAACAAACGAAAAAAAAAAAAAAAAAGAAAAAAGAATAAATGAATAAATAAAGCTCACGGGAAATCGTCATGTTTCAGGCAACACCTGCATTTTTAAATTCAGCTGATAACATTAAACCAAGTAAACACATCAGCAGACACACTGGCACACAAGGAAACGTTTATTCTGTTAGTATTTTTTGCATTTATTTATTTACAATCATATACTTTAAATATTAACGCACACACATCTACACACACAAAGACACCAATAGAAAACAAAAGCTAGTTTTACACATACTTGAATATCTACATAGTGCTTGAAAGAAGTATTTGAACAAATAGAAAGTTCTCTTCTTATCACTTGTAATTTGAATGTTCTCTGGGGGGCACAGTTAAGTCCGACGATTTTACTCTCCCAGCAATGATGCACTCTTCTCACCAATAATATCACAAGGTCTTGTCTCTCGTCCACTCGTCACCACAGCCAAAATGCTACTGCAAGCCGTCCCCCGGTTTCTCAGAGCTGGTCAAGTATATACACAATTACAGTGTTCATCCGGCTCCTTCCTCTGACCAGCACGTGCGATACTAATCAGAAGCGTCAATCCTTCACATCCTGGCCACTCTGGATAGTTTTAGTCATTCACATGCGTCGGGCCACGACTCACGATCAGGAGAATGCGAGTTCAATCTCCCCACTCGCCTCTGATCTTCGTTCTGCATGCCAAACACAGTCGTGCACGCTTCGAACTCCTACGTTCGTGGTTTCTCTCGCCACATCACTTTACTTCGATATTTACACACAGGAACAGTATAAATAAGAACTATGCATTTTCACCAATATGACAAGCTCCTTTGTCAAGTTTTGATGTTTTGGGTGGATAGAATGAAAATTTGATATGTTAAATAACGATAAAAATAAAAATAAATAGAATAATGATATTGTTAAGTATTGTTCCAATAATTTTAAAATAAGGAATTAACATTACTTAATAGAAAATTTGCAAAACTACAATCTAACAGTTTTGTTTAGTCTCTTTTTTTACTGTCAAATCAAACTACATGGGTAGTTAATACCAAGGCCATACTTGTAGAACAGCAGTGGTACTAATTAGTCCATAGCTATAGAAGGCTCATATCTTACTCAAGAGTATAAGTCTATCAGGGATAGACGCGGATACACACAATATTCTTTTTTAAATAGTTATACATATATTGACCCCTCCGGTCAATTTAATGCTGACTAAATGCTCTTATATGGCACTAATCTGAACCTTGGTATAAGGCTCCAGTTCTGAATCCATTGGAAGTGTGGAATTACGTTGTTATTACTCCCGGATATTCTATGACTCGTAATGGTTGCATCAATTATTGATGAAATACATTTGTTTTAGATAATGTATAAACTTATTTTTAATTATATTTTCCCCTAGAGGAATTGATATTGCAATTTTATAGGACTACTTAATTGACAATACAATTGCCAATTATCAGAATGAGATTTGATAACTTAAATATTAAATTATGCATCTATCCTCCTCCAGCCATAGTTAAATTATAAAATATACTTGGTATGTAGCCTTCATACGGCAACCAATCTAGCAGAATGAAAACTCTGAGGTCCAAACATCAGTATTCCACTTAAATATTTACCTCGTGTCATCCTGCCAATGGCTAATTGGTTGGGTAAATAACATCATCATCCTCATCATCATCATCGCAAACAGTCCCTATTGACCATTGACCTGGCAGGTCTTACGTGCACCATCCAGAATCCGCTCAGAACTGATTGATGTAGTTTTTTGCTGGTCGGCATACACTGGTGTGACCATGTGTAGACGTCTACAGGAGAACGTCACATGAGTTCGTCCATGTTTCTCCAGCATTGTCAAGCCTGTCTTGTTTTTTTCACCTGGATGGTTTGTGTAATAAGAGGCAGGTGACCCTATAGATGTTTTCTAGTGGGATGTTGCTTTCCATGTTTTTTTTTTTGTTTTGTTTTTTTAGCCAGCGCACAGAATCCTTTATGGCTTTCATATAACTTTTTCTATAAGCTCTTCGTAAGAGCCCGGGTGGTGCAGCCGTACACGAGCACTGACACGGCTATGGCTTGGAAGTATGTTAGAATTATCTATCTATAGCTGTCCATGCCTTTCCGATGCATTCATTGACATGCTTTCTGTAGATGAGATATTAAAAGAAATTATTTCTTGGACGTATAGATAAGATAATACTATAAATAATTACTTAGAATAGGAGAAAAGATTGAACTTTGGTATTAAAAAATACAAGGGTTGACATGCCTTAATTCCAACCAATCATTTTAACAGTAGAGAAATGATTATGAAATTAATTGCACTGTCACTTTCATCGATGGCTCACAGTCTCTATGATGATACATCTTTCATGCAATGTCTTCATTAGCTGTCTCTTACAATCCAATTCATCCAAATCCCATCCTTTCACTATACTAGTTATTCTCATTGAATATACTACTTACCATTGTCTTTTAATTTGTTCTACACATTCAAATCTTGTTGTTATCTCAATTCTCTTGGGAAAACAGACTGTTCATTTAACCCTTTTCAGACGAGTGCAACCGAAACTATTAACCTGGACTTGAAACGTTTATGCCATGCTTCTTTGTTTACGAATACTTGCACATTTGCTTTTAAATTATTTCAAATAGTTTGCGATTTACTTTATTAATTGTATTATTTTTTTTCAATCCAGTAGGGCAATGGTTAAAGCGAATGTTATATTTAGTGTAAATTCGTTTTCTACCAATTTCATACAACAGTATTTTATATTTTTTTTACTGGTGGCATTATTCCCTTCCAAATTAATTAACTTCAGATGTCAATGATGATAAGTTTTTTATTATGTGTTTTTACTTACGATGCTAATATATATATATATATATATATATATATATATATATATATATGTGTGTGTGTGTGTGTGTGTGTGTGTGTGTGTGTGTGTGTGTGTGTATGTGTTTGTGTGTAAAATATTATATTCAATCTAGATGGAAACTACACAGGGATGCTGCGTGGTATTTTCAACATATCTGGGAAGCAGCACTCCAAAATATACCAGCCACCCAAGCTTCAGACGGGAAGACAGGAGCAGACGGAACCATTAAAACCCGACGTCAGCCAACAGACACCATAAAAGCAACAAAAAAACGGAACTGCTAAAAACTAATGAAACTCCCATCAAGATAACTAGATAAGTGAGATGACAAGGAGTTGAAGAATAAGTGAAGTGACAATGAGGAAGACAGGGATACTTCTAAAAGACGAACCACGGGTGCGTAGATGAGTGTGTGTAGATATGTGGGCACATAAGGGAATGTGTGTGAGTGAGCCTATACGCACTAGTTTCACCTATAAGCATTGAAATACAAAAAATCGGCTCAGACAAGTACTCGCGCATATATATATATATATATATATATATATATATATGTGTGTGTGTGTGTGTGTGTGTGTATGTGTGTGTGTGTGTGTGTGTGTGTATGTGACTTGACATTCCCTGCATTTCTTAACGGACGTGTTGTCTTGACGATAAATGGTTAACATGCTGCTTGAGACCAATGTTAACAATCGCACCTTGAATGTATTCTGCACTATAATTAATATATATATATATATATATATATATATATATATATATAATCATTTGAAGTAAAACTGACATTATGCTGTAAGCTCTTTGTATCAAAGAATGAACCTGCTTCTATAGTGTGACTCCTTTTTAAGATAATTAATATCAAAACAAAACAATATTCCTTTTACTTTGACAAATAATTAATTAATTCGACCAACATTTTACATCACTAATTTTACACGCCATTTAATCATAATTCATAAGTGAAAGGGCTCCATTGCACACTCAGCAGTAATAATTCGAAATTCTTAAATAATGCCAACAAGCCACATTTTCCAAGACTTTTGGCTTTGCCCTTTTAAATCTTTCATAACAATAGGCGTTCTATGTTCCCTTACCATGACAACTTCATATGCATTTGTAATCCATTTATTTCCAATCCATTTCTTTTCTAAATAAAAAAAAATCTAAATGATTAACTGATGAATATCGTACAGAACAAAATGTAATAATGTACACACATTTCAGTAAATCGCCCATGTTTTTGTCTTCCATATATATATATATATATATATATATATATTATATATATATATATATATGCTTCTTGTGTCTACAGGAAAAGTTAGAAATAATTAGATTCCCAAATAAAAATGACTTACTTAATAAAAAGGATGAGTTCCTAGGAAAATGTATGCATAGATTACGCAATGCATTAGAATACCAATAAGATAAAATTGATCGATAAGGGCATAATTCAGTAAAATTATGATAAAGCAGTAACAAAGAATAACTACTAGAAGAAATAAAGAAATAAAGAAATAAATGAAAATAAAAACTTAGCCAAAATTCAGATTAACTGGCCCCATAAATGTCAATAGAGTAAGTTGAAGATAGTGGTAAGGGTAATAAAAGTATAATGTTACAGCGCACTACTAGTGGGTAGTAGTGCGCTGTAACATTATACTTTTATTACCCTATATATATATATAAAGCGGGACTCTTGGACATTCTTGGCCTGTATTTGAACTCGGGTCGCCGTGTCGATTTCCTTCAAAGATAACCGTTGCTCAGTGTGCACCGCCACACAAATGAAAGGTAGGTAAGGGACCTGAGGCCTTGGTTCCAGACAAAGCATTGCTTTATAGATAAAATAAAAATGTGAACACACTGACTTACATGAGAATGAAATTCAATTTTGCTTTAGTTACTAGATGTCAATTTTGCCTATTTTTTTCATTATCTCATAGCAGGTGTTCTTTTACCCTGGAGACTTTTACGATGTTTGTTTGGTAAGTTATTTCATTCTAGCTACAATGCATCAATTATTTCGTATATAAGACATATAACGAAAAATACATTCGACCACACCTTTTTTTATTAAAAGATCAGCTGTTCTGTGATATTTCTTGATAAATTAGATCTTGCTTCGGCTCAATTTTTATACATACTTTTATTCATTCTCAATGTGTACATTTCTAAGGTTCTCATGGTGCAATGAAGGAGCCTACTAAGAAGGATGTTAAATTAAAATTTAAGTCGTCATTCATTTTAATTTTTTTTATTAGGAAGAGGCTTAAACATATATATATGCAAAATGAATTTCTAAATAATAAAATTCTAATAGATAACCTTAAAAAAGTAAAACGGCAAAAATATGCCATTTTGACTGATGAATATTTCAATTTATAAATCTCCCTTTTTAAAAGCTGTTATAAAATTTTTACACGGGAGCCTTTTAATCATTTGTCTTTATGATACAGAAAAAAACGTCGTTAAGTTTAATTCATTTTTTCAGAGTTTCCTTGAATTTTAATTCATTATTCCTTTCACCATACCTATTAGCAAGAGATATGAAAACATTGCCTTAAATACTGTTTAAACATTTACATTCATAGCCTCGTTATATGCTTTTTTTTAGCCTTTATTTATCTCTACGTTATAGTTTGGCTATCTGTCGTATTTCGAATTTGATCGTGGCACCATTACCTTACATAAAGGATGCCTGGATTTTATCATTTCTCGTGACGCCACAATATTATGTCGTTCTCGGACCCGCACAAAACGACTTAGACCCAGTGCCACAGGAACGCTATAACAATAACGGATGATTAAAATATTTGCAATCAGCAAGATCGAATTCAGTTACAAAGGTGATTGGAAATTTCATAATTATCTGAAAAATATTTTAGGTTCATTCTACTAATAATCTCCCAATTATGTACTTGTTTTGATGGGTTTCTGTTACATGCAAAGCCATTTAGACTTTTAGTAATAATTTGTCCGGTAAAAGGAAATTCTGGATACAAAATTCCCGCCACGCACGAGCTAGTAGTGGCTAGCGGATTGGAGGTGTATCATTGAGCAGCAGCCATTAAATTTCCCTTGGGATTATGAAGTGGAATTTTAAACAATATCATTTCACACACGTCGCAATCTTCCCATAATCATCTCTGACATAACTTTATATTATCTTCACGCATGGCGCAGAATTCTCTACCACATAACAGAATTATTAACTTAAAAACATGATAAAAAAACTTAATTGAATGTTTGATAGCATAACAGATAGGTAATTTCATGTTTGCATTCTGTGACGATTTCAATCTTCTTTGTCAACATTTTGCCTTGATGTGGGAAAGTTACCATTCTATATTTTGCCGCCAAAGAGAAATTACAAGTTTCCCCAATTCTTACAAAAATAACTGTAATATTATTTTTATCTAAACCATATGAATCAGAACGTTTTTGAGTGGCTAACACAAAAGGATCTAAAACTAATCCGTGTCGACCTACAACGAAATGCTTTGGAAATAACCATTTTTTACAATAAGATAGTCACCATATTTAATTTATTTCCAATCCAAAACTTATGACGTTCACCATTCCACGGGGTACCATATATGGCATGGCTGCAAAGACAGACAACATACTCTTGCATTTCTACTCGTACCTGTGTTGCGGGAATGTTAAATCTCAGAAACTATTCTGTTGGGTTATGTATAGATAAAATAAGTAAAGTATGTCTTCACAAGTGTATATATAAATACGTTGAATACAATTTAGATAATAAAAAATAAATACTTTTGATACTTCTTAATATTTCCAAATTAAAAAAAACGGATATAGGCGAATTTTTATAGAAGTAGTAATATATCATGGGCATATAAGATAGGTGATATTGTTTTTTAAGTTAATATAGTCATTACATTCAAGGCAGCTCCATTTAAAAAATGCAATAATAGATATCAAAAACTTATAGATAAAGCCCATGGCCTTTTTTCGGCAATATCATTTATTTAAATCCAATAATGTCGACCATATAGAATAAACAATTTCGTCTCAAATGCAGTATATTGAAAGATCTGTTGAGTCTGCCTGTATAGATTTCAAGTTATCTGAATGTAAGCATAAAACTTTTAAATATATGATACATTTGTATCATACTGTAAAGAAAAGAATAAAACCTCTTCTAAAATATGTTCATTTCAATTTAATGTTTCATACCGGTGAAAAATATGAGGAAATATTTCACGTGCATCGAATTGAGAAAATTTAGGCATCTTTATTCTCTTTTTCAAATTTGTTCAGGAATATTGAATCGATACATGCTTAGCAGCTGGAGAAATCATTCAATAGCAGACTCTTTATTGGACGACAGAAGCTCTTCCTGACCACACACACACACACACACACTGATATTCATATATATATATATATATATATATATATATATATATATATATATATATATATATATGTGTGTGTGTGTGTGTGTGTGTGTGTGTGTGTGTGTGAAGAAAAGGAAGTGAATCCGACGGTATATAGTATATTGAAAAAATTGAAAAAACACAGGTTTAAATAAGTTGAGTTCAAGTTTATTGGTCGTTGCAGTGTTTCGGTCTATTAATTAGACCATCTTCCGGGCATTTGTTGGTATATGGAAGGTGATAAAAATTGTTATCACACAATAATGAGAAAAGCAAGTGATAGTCCTTGTTTATCAAATTTTGAACAGACTGATAAACAAGGACTATCGCTTGTGTTCCTCGTTATTCTGTGATAAAAAAATGTAACACCTTCCATATACCAACAAATGCCCTGAAGATGATCTAATTAACAGATCGAAATACTGCAGCGTCGGCCCATAAACTTAACACAACTTATTTAAACATGTGTTTTTTCAACTTTCTTAGTAATATATATATATATATATATATATATATATATATATATAGAGAGAGAGAGAGAGAGAGAGAGAGACAGACAGACAGACAGACAGACAGACAGAGACAGATAGATAGATAGATAGATAGATAGATAGATAGATAGATAATATGAGTGTTATAATCATAGGGAAACAGTGTTCAGAATCATTGACAGAGTATTTATATCGAAGTTAAGGTAACGTGGGTATGGCCTCAACGGCGCTTAGTTATTGACGGTTTCTTTCCTTTTGAAGAAAGAATATCCAGGAAAATACTAAATACATTTGGAAAGACTTCGTTTAAAAAAAATGTTCAATTTAAACAAATAGAAAACTCTGGAAAATTGAGAAGACACCATACATCGAAATAAAACAGACAAAATATAAAATAGACAACGTATAAAATTGTAAGTCTTTTAAGAAAATATTATTTTTCTTCACCGGAAAGGAACATCTTAGTCCGCAGTTTATTTTCGGCAGACGATTCTGTTTTTTCTAAAGACACATACAATGCACAATACTATGAATAAACATTATCCTTCTGGGAAATTTTCTTTTCGTTCCAGGGACAGAAAACTAAATTTTTATTTCTTCTTTAAAACATCACCCGCTTCAAGAAATCGTAGTATCTCGTAATACTCTAAATTGACTGCTTTTTCTTCAAAATATTTTCCATATTCTCCTTCTTCAAATATTTCCCGTCTATTCTTAATCTCTGCGAAAAATTTCTCGGCTACATTCTAATTAATATTCCCTTCCTGGTCGTTCATTTGTTAACAGTTTCAAGGGAGTAATAATATCTAAAAATAAACACATATTGTAAATTCTTTTATTTTACTTTCTTCGTGTTTTAACTATTCATAGGGCTGTTAATTTTGTTAACTTGTTTTTCCAACAAGTTTTGACAATATATATGATTTAAACTTAATGAAAGGAAGAAGAAATATATTGTGTTTCTATTATGATGACATTTTTTAAAGATACTATTTCAAAATGACTCCTGAGGTCTTACAACCGAATTTCTGTAGGGTTCGCCTGGATATTACCTCTAGTTTTATTGTGATTTCATGTTGAATAATTTCTTCCAGATCACCAGTTATCTGCGACCCACGGTTAAATAGTTGAGCCTGCAGGTATCCCCAGAGCAAGGAATCACAAGGACACACATCTGCCGAGTGAGCTGGCTGAGTAGTATGATGTTTCAATCACAAACGCACGTTAGGTCAACATTCTACCCACGATGTCAACTTAAATGACATGGCTACTGCTGTTCAAATATATGATACCCACTAGCTTAGTATTACTAACGCATGAGCAGTGATAAGCTTCAAACTGTATGATATTTCTGACATATTCTCTATATCCCTATACATAAAGGTGTAAAATCCCTGGATATGTGTTAATGACTGTGTTTATAGTCAGTTTCAACTAAATTTAATTAAAATTTTTAACACAAGGTTCACTAAGGGAATACGTTCTATAAGACAGTTTAGTTTAAAAGATCCCAAAATATTACTGAATATGCATAACAAAATATCCAAAGCATAGTTGAATATAGCATAATTTCTAACCACGATGCTAAGTTGAAAATAAACGCGTATTTTTTTAAAACAAAGACCTGTATTTTTTTCTCCAACTAATACCCTTAGTCAAACCTGTATCAAAACGTTAGGAGAAACCATATATTGATTTTTAATAAGTTATGGTAAATACGCAATGCTTATTATTTATAATTTAAAGTTAAGATACATATCTAGTTACGACTAGATACACATATAGTTTCTAGCAAAAGTACCCATCCATGACCGGACTAAAAAAGTTAGGAACACCAGAGAGTGAGTGAGAAGAAAATAGGAGTAAGGGAGAAAATAAGAGGTAAATGATTTATCAAATTTAAAAAAAATCGCCACTAATTTGTATAGAAGAATTTTTTTTTAAATTTTAGGAAATATTTTTTTATTTTTTTTACATTTAAGATATTATTTTTTAAAATGCATTCCTAAACTTTATCAAAGAGTTAACGATAAACAAAGCTAAGAATTAGTGTATTATAATATTCGTTTATTTTAAGAATAGTCTCATTTTGTTTTTTTTTACTTTTTTAGAACAATTTTATTTTTTAAGCGAGCTTACTTGCCTGTGATTTCCAATGGTAGAAATGTAATAGTTTAATTCATTTTTTTTACCGTATTAAAATGTAACAATAAAATGCTAAGAATTAAATACTGTTTTTCTTTTATTTTCTTTGGTTTATTATAGTGTTTTTTTTGTTGTTTTTTTCTATTTTTCTTTCTAAAAGTCTTTTGTACATACGACAAATTTAAATTCAATTCTTAATTCCTTGTTGGAGAAGTTTATCAGTTTAATTTATTTCCTTTTTCGACCGCTAAAAGTAACAAAAAAAGTAAAAAAAGAAGCTAATAACTAAACATTACCCTATTTGTAGCGTATTAATCTAATAATGTTTATTTCATGAATAGATTTTTTCAAAAAAGGTTTGTGTTATACTGATTAAAAATGGATATATTTTATTCTAAGATGAAAGTATTAATAATAAAAAACATGAGTTATTAATTGTTAAATCTTTTCGTTTATTGTTGTTATTTAATTCACTGTAAAAAATAATTCAATGGATAAAACTACATACAAATTACATATTTAGACACATTATTTCATTTTCTTTCTAACGAAAAATATATTTCTAAGATTAACCGGGAATAAGTGAGAAATTCCGAGCTGAAACGATTAGGGCACGAATCTGTCTATGTGCGGCCATTTTGAATCACAGCTGATATAGTCAACAGTCAGCGATTTTTAAAATATTATTAGCAGCAGCCATGCTACGATTATCGCAAATCACACACACACACACACACACACACACACACACACACACACACACACACATATATATATATATATATATATATATATATATATATATTACGCATTATAACGTATTAATACAATTTAGAAATGAAAATTAATTACGATGGTATGCTCAAAAGTTCTCTGCTTAACCAATATTTAAATGCCATTTAAAATATATTGATATTTAAAGTGGTAAAATTAAAGAGACTTGAGTATCTATATGCCAAATATATTCATTTTTAAAGTTCCACTGGAAATGATAAAATTATGATGTGTTGCTTGAGAAGAAAATCAACTCCATTTAAATAAATGTTAAGAATGTACTTATTTATTGGCGACACGTTATATAGTCTGTTTTTTCTATGTATATAAATTTTAAGTTGAAATATTCTATTCGAATCTGCAAATCCAAAGGTTCGCTTAACCAAAAGTAGTTTTATCAATCCTTTCACCGAAAAATTTAACAATGTCATATTTACAAGCAAAAAGGAAGGAGAAGAAAAGCACAACGCAATGCTGGTGTATTTTTAAAGTGATTGTATACCTCATCCATTAAGTATACAGATTTGAAATTTGAATGATAGAACTACAAACCAATAAGAACTTTATTTCATATGTTCTTTGTTTCGTGTTTTTTTTTCTTCTCTCGTTCACTGTCTCGATAACTCCTCTTTGATTCATCTATAGACATATTTGTCAGTATTGCTATTTCGCCGTTCTCTTTTACGTCAACATTAGCTGATCCAGGGATTAAATTCAACTGAATATCCATCTTATGTTTTTGATATTCTAATATTTTATTGTTTGTTTATGGCTTACAGATTTCAATTTTCGAATAATCTTACGTCAAATTTGATCGAACCGTACAATTCGATTTTAAGTACAGATCAAAACAACGAAAATATAACCTGGATTTATTGGTTGGTCTTCCATTGATGTAATATAAAATATTGATTCACAATGTGAAACAGAAGAAATATCATAGTGTTCTACATTTGTTTAAACGTTTCTTTTCATCACGTCACCAGTGAAAATATTAGTTCCCTACTAGATGTACAGTTATAATAAAACTACATAACCTGTCAAATTATGGGATAATCACGCTAAGAAATATGTTCATTTGATTTTTTTTATTTAACAGTATATCAACTAATAGCAAATAAGACGCACAAAACTTTTCTTATTTCATATTTCTATATTTTGGGAATCCTCATGGCATAGTGGCTAACGTGCTGGACTGCGATATCGTAGTAAGCGAGTTCAAGCTCTAGTCGCGCTATTGCGTTCACAGTAGGACTAATAACATTCTAAAAGGTAAGGAGCCCTTCATCCTTTCAGCTATAGGTTAAATCGTACCACCACTTTTTTTCTACAACGAGGATTTTGGATTAAAATGGTCCACGAGTGTTAATATGCATTTAAATAAATAAAAAAAAAACACACATTTAATAGCTAAACATTATGGCTTCCTTCATCAACATCATCATCGTGATGTTATGCTGACAGCAAGGATATCCATGTCTCTCTCTCTCTCTCTCTATCTCTCTCTCTCTCTCTCTCTCTCTCTCTCTCTCTCTCTCTCTCTCTCTCTCACTCGCTTCTATTCCCTTTTGGTCATCACGCCTGACAAGTCCACCTTTCGAACACCAATATCCGCACAGAACTGATCAAAGTATTTTTTCTCCTCGGCCCATTTTTTTTTCTGGAGTGCTGCTTCGAGGATTTGTCCAGTAAAGCACGTAGACTCACTGTGTAGTTTCCATATGCATTTTAACCAAGCGTTTCGTTAAAGCTTCAGTGATGCAGCCATACTGTAACATGGACCTTGTTACAGTTTGGAAGAAATATCGCTTGATCTTATGAAGGAGATCAGATTCCCAAATGATCCATAATCTGTCTATAGCAGTCAATGCCTTTCTATGGGTATATTGACATTGCTTTTAATAGATGTTTTTTTTAGGTATGTGAATGTTATACCAAAGAGACTTGTCATCCAGCGTGGACATGACTTCATGTTATTCTAAAAAAACAGCTACCGAAAGATTAGCATTCTTGATATACCCTATCTAAACTAGCGTGTTCATGAAAAACATATTGATATTGCTGTAATTCCACAAAAAAAAAAAAAAACAAACAAATACTAGCAGAAGCCTTGTTATAAAAATCCGTGTACTGTTCAAAAACTGTTCAAGCAGTTAATTATTTAATTCTACTTAATTCGTACTTATTTCTAACAGAGAAACACACTACTGAAATAATGAATATTATTCAAGGAGGCAAACTACGTTGGAGTGTGGCAAAAGACGTTTGATGTACACATTCAGTTGTATCTAAAATATTGTGCAAATATAAAAGAACTGGGGTGGTTAAAAAGGAAAACGTTAATGGAAAAGGGAAGATGTCTTAGCGCTATGATAGAAAGTTCAAAGTAATAGGGCTTGAAAATATAAAAAAATAGACAACAAAACAAACGAAAAACAAATGGATAGAAAGAGGAATAAATGTTGACGCCATTATCGTAAGGAATCAGCTGAATTACATGCAATTTGCATAGAGAAAAGGCTATAACTAATAGAGAAACAGAATAAAAAACGATTTGAAAGTGTACTGAAAAGAAGATTACGCTAAAGATTACACCAACTCAATACACACACACACATACAAACACACACACGCACACACTCACACAAGCACACACACACACACACACACAAATATTTCTCTTTACTGGCTGAACATTCTCACTTCATAAAATATATTTTGAATAAATTAAATTAGATAATTTATAATAACGATATGGTATTGCCTCAAGCTATGAACAGGAAACCACAATAGAATAAGCTAATGTTGAGAAAGAGTCCATGAATATTCATTTAGAAATCATAATGGATAGCTAGTTTCCAATCCTCGTGCTTTTATGACAGCCTTAATTATTTCAGTCAGATTTTACACGAATAGAAAGCAATATTCTTTATCAAATTGATATTGATATATTTTATTTGGTGTATTGAGCTTTCTCAAGGACCATTCAAAAAAAGGATTTCATCAATTTAAAATTAGATTTATATTCGGATTGTTCGTTGGCCCTGTCATTGATTTTATTTGAAAAGCCAAAGAGAAAAAAAAAAAGGTTTATTCTCTTTTTGACAAGATTAATTAACATCCTGAATAATGATTTCATCATCACTAAACGAATTTTTTTATCGATGGAATGAGAAAGTATCCAGAATATAGATGTACTTATGAGCATTCATTGTAATTAACGACATCAGATAAAAGTTCCAGTATCATCACGTTGAACAATATAAAATATTATATTCCATAATTGTTGCCATATATGGAGCTCAGTTCCATATTCAATGAAATGCAGAGATATCGGTAGTCGTGGCGCTCCAATTCAGACGCAAGAATAATCTCCCTGTTCTATCTATTAAGGAAATGGAAACAAACTTTCTCGCTTTCCGGCTGATAACGCTAAAAGGCCACTCCGAATTACTTGAAATTTAATGGTTATACTATTAAGCAAATAATGGTCAGGCTTAGCTTTCATTCTTTCTTTCTTTCCTTATTTCTTTCTTTCTTTCTTATTTTTCGTTAAACCAAAAAAAAAAAAAAGAATTAAATTTGACTTTTTCTTTTTGCGTTGAATTTATTTTTATTTTTCTTACTTTCATTTAGTTAGTGTAAATGTTAATGATAATTTAACAAGTACACACGCATCAATTATCTATTTATCTATCTCTTTCATAACAGGTTACACACGTTCTCTCCTCTCTCTCTCTCTCTCTCTCTCTCTCTCTCTCTCTCTCTCTCTCTCTCTCTCTCTCTCACACACACACACACACACACACACACACACACACATCCCCCTGACCCGAACATACCTTCTCTTATTTTCATTCTATCTGTGTCTATCTATCAATCACATCATACAATTATTTTCTAATTATTTCCTCTCTCCCCCCCCCCTCTCTCTCTCTCTATATATATATATATATATATATATATATATATATATATATGTATATAAATATATATATATATGCTACTGCGACTAAAACCTGCCTATTTAAACAAAAAATTAAGTATGATATCAAATATTAGAACAGTCATATATTTCTAGTCGGTGATGTATCGGAGATTGAGTTGGAGAAAATCATCATCGTTGACTTTACAAAGGTCTAAGCATAGTTAGCATGATCCCCTGCTGTCAGAATAGGCTATTAATTTTCAGTAGAGATAGCCATATTCTACTCCACATGCTTTTTGCATTTATTCATTAATTTATTTTACTCAATTTTTACAATTTTTCAAGCAATTTGTTGGTAGAATTTCTTTTTCGTTCTTTCGGTCTTCTCACGTTTAGTCCATTGCGGCAGATATCGCAATCTTAATTATTTCTTATTCGCAAGTTTTGCACTCAAAGACCTGTGATGCGCTTCGTAACTTAGCATCAGGCCAATGACTCAAAACTGTTTTTTTTTCTTCTAAAATCAGTACGTTTCCAATGATTGCTATATTTTCAACAATTCCAATCCCAGGAATCCCGCAGCTATCTTAGAGAAATCATGATTCTGTTGTGTATGGAACTCATTGCACAAATCCAGATGTAAATAACATCTAAATCAATGAATCACTAGCGCAGAGGCTTATAACGAATATGTAACCTAAGGGTTAAACGCCTGTTGGTCCAATGTACATACTGATTAGCAATCATGTTTAATCTTTTTTGTAATTTCCCAGGTAAAGGTCATAGTATTTTCTTAGTGTTTATATTTATTTTTACTGTAATTATTTATCGTATTTATCAGCTCAACTATTTTCTCTATAATGGCCTGATTCCTCTGGTCTTCTGCTTTTCTCGAAACCTTTTGGTTTAGATTAGGTTTTTCTTCATCTCTTTTCAAAGATAACCTTTATGCGCTAAGAGGAATTCTGGGGACAGATGACATTTCCGTCTGTCCCCAGCGATTGCCTACTTCACACTGAATCTTTAACTAATACTGTCTCACGACCGAACCAACAAGTCTGAAAACTGCTAATATCGTTTGTCAGAGGATATTTATTGTTTATCCTTTTACTTGCTATTTTCCATATTTTTCTTCTCGCAAAATAAAAAAGCTTTCAGTTCTACACTTAATTTACATAATTAATAGACCATCTATTCAAAATGTAAAATAATGTATTATCTCCTTTTTTAGATTTCCTTTGATTTCATTCAGAGATTTGATGGAAATATTGGTGTTATATTTAATTGTCAGCTTTACTTTGAGCTCTTAGAATTATTTACTCAATACATAGGGTTGAGCGCCCTATCGTGGGTCATGGGTTCTTGCCTTACAGTGTTGGAATCCAAGATGAAATAAGTTTTGTAGAGAGCTGCACTCTAATTAGACGTGTTAATATAGATAGTGTATTGAATGTAGTTAGATCCTTAAATTCAGTGTGGATCAAGTGAAGATTTATTCCCCCAGTGGTTCAAAGCCACCAGAGTCTAATTGGAAACTACTTCGCTAAAGAATCCCTCCTCCTTCTAAATGAAGTTGCGTTCATTTATCTACGAATTAAATTGATGGGCTTCTTTTAATCAACGACGTAAGGAAGCTAAAACATACATCGTGTTTGTCAAATTCTTCCCGCCATCCACACATAAAACGATTATCGACAGTTTTAGATTTCTGTCCGAAAAATGTAACTTTCTAGTCCCCCGAGAATATCACACACCTTCATATACGTGATAATTCAGTCTTTACTGCAGCAATACTTTATTGTCATTTAACGATTATCCTGAACACCACAGAAGCACCAATAATTTGATACCCTCTTGTGTCCTCCTTGTAAAGTAACATTATTATAATAAATGGGCGGACCTACCAGAGTATAATAATTTAACTATTGAATCGTTTGATATAAACATTTAAGAGCTATTGCTAATTCGTTCAAAACATAAAAAGTATAACAATCTTTACTTAAATCAATCTCTCTCTCTCTCTCTCTCTCTCTCGCTCTCTCTCTCTCTCTCTCTCTCTCTCTCTCTCTCTCGCTCGCTCGCTCGCTCGCTCTCGCTCGCTCGCTTCTATTCCATTTTGGTCATCACGCCTGACAAGCCCCCCTTTCGAACACCAATATCCGCACAGAACTGATCAAAGTATATTTTCTCCTCGGCCCATTTTTTTTTTCTGGAGTGCTGCTTCGAGGATTTGTCCAGTAAAGCACGTAGACTCACTGTGTAGTTTCCATATACGTTTTAACCAAGAGTTTCGTTAAAGCTTCAGTGATGCAGCCATACTGTAACATGGACCTTGTTACAGTTTGGAAGAAATATCGCTTGATCTTATGAAGGAGATCAGATTCCCAAATGATCCATAATCTGCCTATAGCAGTCAATGCCTTTCTATGGGTATATTGACATTGCTTTTAATAGATGTTTTTTTTAGGTATGTGAATGTTATACCAAAGAGATTTGTCATCCAGCATGGACATGACTTCATGTTATTCTAAAAAAACAGCTACCGAAAGATTAGCATTCTTGATATACCCTATCTAAACTAGCGTGTTCATGAAAAACATATTGATATTGCTGTAATTCCAACTAAAAAAACAAAACAAATACTAGCAGAAACCTTGATATGAAAATCCGTGTACTGTTCAAAAACTGTTCAAGCAGTTAATTATTTAATTCTACTTAATTCGTACTTATTTCTAACAGAGAAACACACTACTGAAATAATGAATATTATTCAAGGAGGCAAACTACGTTGGAGTGTGGCAAAAGACGTTTGATGTACACATTCAGTTGTATCTAAAATATTGTGCAAATATAAAAGAACTGGGGTGGTTAAAAAGGAAAACGTTAATGGAAAAGGGAAAATGTCTTAGCGCTATGATAGAAAGTTCAAAGTAATAGGGCTTGAAAATATAAAAAAATAGACAACAAAACAAACGAAAAACAAATGGATAGAAAGAGGAATAAATGTTGACGCCATTATCGTAAGGAATCAGCTGAATTACATGCAATTTGCATAGAGAAAAGGCTATAACTAATAGAGAAACAGAATAAAAAACGATTTGAAAGTGTACTGAAGAGAAGATTTCGCTAAAGATTACACCAACTCAATACACACACACACATACAAACACACACACGCACACACTCACACAAGCACACACATATATACACACACACACACACACACACACACACACATATATATATATATATATATATATATATATATATATATATATATATATATAAGATAAACAAAACGTGATAAAAGAAACAGGACTATTTCTTACATGTTATCCACTTTTTAATAGTTCACAAATAGTTTCGAGTCATCGCCAGGAGAAATTTTCTTGTGAAAGAAATTGTTTTTAAAAAGTTTTCAAAGTGTTTGACAAGCCAGAAACGATAGGACGGAAAAATGTACTTGTATAGTGACAAATTTATATGTCCAATGAAAATCACACGCGCACACACACACACACACACACACACACTACCACGTTTTCGGTGTTCATGATACACCTTCATAAAAGGCTCAGTTAGATGTTTTTATTTATCCTGGAACTAATAATATATCAGTCACAAAATATGTCTCTTTACTGGCTGAACATTCTCACTTCATAAAATATATTTTGAATAAATTAAATTAGATAATTTATAATAACGATATGGTATTGCCTCAAGCTATGCACAGGAAACCACAATAGAATAAGCTAATGTTGAGAAAGAGTCCATGAATATTCATTTAGAAATCATAATGGATAGCTAGTTTCCAATCATCGTGCTTTTATGACGGCCTTAATTATTTCAGTCAGATTTTACACGAATAGAAAGCAATATTCTTTATCAAATTGATATTGATATATTTTATTTGGTGTATTGAGCTTTCTCAAGGACCATTCAAAAAAAGTAGTTCATCAATTTAAAATTAGATTTATATTCGGATTGTTCGTTGGCCCTGTCATAGATTTTATTTGAAAAGCCAAAGAGAAAAAAAAGGTTTATTCTCTTTTTGACAAGATTAATTAACATCCTGAATAATGATTTCATCATCACTAAACGAATTTTTTTATCGATGGAATGAGAAAGTATCCAGAAATAGATGTACATATGAGCATTCATTGTAATTAACGACATCAGATAAAAGTTCCAGTATCATCACGTTGAACAATATAAAATATTATATTCCATAATTGTTGCCATATATGGAGCTCAGTTCCATATTCAATGAAATGCGGAGATATCGGTAGTCGTGGCGCTCCAATTCAGACGCAAGAATAATCTCCCTGTTCTATCTATTAGGGAAATGGAAACACACTTTCTCACTTTCCGGCTGATAACGCTAAAAGGCCACTCCGAATTACTTGAATATTTAATGGTTATACTATTAAGCAAATAATGGTCAGGCTTAGCTTTCATTCATTCTTTCTTTCCTTATTTCTTTCTTTCTTTCTTATTTTTCGTTAAACCAAAAAAAAAAAAAATTAAATTTGACTTTTTCTTTTTGCGTTGAAAATAAATTATTTATTTTTCTTACTTTCATTTAATTAGTGTAAATGTTAATGATAATTTCACAAGTACACACGCATCAATTATCTATGTATCTATCTCTTTCATAACAGGTTACACACGTTCTCTCCTTTCTCTTTCTCTCTCTTCTCTCTCTCTCTCTCTCTCTCTCTCTCTCTCTCTCTCTCACACATCCCCCTCACCCGAACATACCTTCTCTTATTTTCATTCTATCTGTGTCTATCTATCAATCACATCATACAATTATTTTCTAATTATTTCCTCTCTCCCTCTCCCTCCCTCTCTCTCTCTATATATATATATATATATATATATATATATGCTACTGCGACTAAAAACCTGCCTATTTAAACAAAAAATTAAGTATGATATCAAATATTAGAACAGTCACATATTTCTAGTCGGTGATGTACCGGAGATTGAGTGGGAGAAAATCCTCATCGTTGACTTTACAAAGGTCTAAGCATAGTTAGCATGATCCCCTGCTGTCAGAATAGGCTATTAATTTTCAGTAGAGATAGCCATATTCTACTCCTCATGCTTTTTGCATTTATTCATTAATTTATTTTACTCATTTTTTTACAATTTTTCAAGCAATTTGTTGGTAGAATTTCTTTTTCGTTCTTTCGGTCTTCTCACGTTTAGTCCATTGCGGCAGATATCGCAATCTTAATTATTTCTTATTCGCAAGTTTTGCACTCAAAGACCTGTGATGCGCTTCGTAACTCAGCATCAGGCCAATGACTCAAAACTTTTTTTTTCTTCTAAAATCAGTACGTTTCCAATGATTGCTATATTTTCAACAATTCCAATCCCAGGAATCCCGCAGCTATCTTAGAGAAATCATGATTCTGTTGTGTATGGAACTCATTGCACAAATCCAGATGTAAATAACATCTAAATCAATGAATCACTAGCGCAGAGGCTTATAACGAATATGTAACCTAAGGGTTAAACGCCTGTTGGTCCAATGTACATACTGATTAGCAGTCATGTTTAATCTTTTTTGTAATTTCCCAGGCAAGGTCATAGTATTTTCTTAGTGTTTATATTTATTTTTACTGTAATTATTTATCGTATTTATCAGCTCAACTATTTTCTCTATAATGGCCTGATTCCTCTGGTCTTCTGCTTTTCTCGAAACCTTTTGGTTTAGATTAGGTTTTTCTTCATCTCTTTTCAAAGATAACCATCATACGCTAAGAGGAATTCTGTGGACAGATGACATTTCCGTCTGTCCCCAGCGATTGCCTACTTCACACTGAATCTTTAACTAATACTGTCTCACGACCGAACCAACAAGTCAGAAAACTGCTAATATCGTTTGTCAGAGGATATTTATTGTTTATCCTTTTACTAGCTATTTCCCTATGTTTCTTCTCGCAAATTATTAGTTAAGCTTTGAGTTCTACACTTAACTTACATAATTAATAGACCATCTATTCAAAATGTAAAAAAAAATGTATTATCTCCTTTTTTAGATTTCCTTTGATTTCATTCAGAGATTTGATGGAAATATTGGTGTTATATTTAATTGTCAGCTTTACTTTGATCTCTTAGAATTATTTACTCAATACATAGGGTTGAGCGGCCTATCGGGGGTCATGGGTTCTTGCCTTACAGTGTTGGAATCCAAGATGAAATAAGTTTTGTAGAGAGCTGCACTCTAATTAGACGTGTTAATATAGATAGTGTATTGAATGTAGTTAGATCCTAAAAGTCAGTGTGGATCAAGTGAAGATTTATTCCCCCAGTGGTTCAAAGCCACCAGAGTCTAATTGGAAACTACTTCGCTAAAGAATCCCTCCTCCTTCTAAATGAAGTTGCGTTCATTTATCTACGAATTAAATTGATGGACTTCTTTTAATCAACGACGCAGGGAAGCTAAAACATACATCGTGTTTGTCAAATTCTTCCCACCATCCACACATAAAACGAGTATCGACGGTTTTAGATTTCTGTCCGAAAAATGTAACTTTCTAGTCCCTCGAGAATATCACACACCTTCATATACGTGATAATTCAGTCTTTACTGCAGCAATACTTTATTGTCATTTAACGATTATCCTGAACACCACAGAAGCTCCAATAATTTGATACCCTCTTGTGTCCTTCTTGTAAAGTAACATTATTATAATAAATGGCCGGACCTACCAGAGTAAAATAATTTAACTATTGCATCGTTTGATATAAACATTTAAGAGCTATTGCTAATTCGTTCAAAACATAAAAAAGTATAACAATCTTTACTTAAATCAATCTCTCTCTCTCTCTCTCTCTCTCTCTCTCTCTCTCTCTCTCTCTCTCTCTCTCTCTCTCTCTCTCTCTCTCTCTCTCTCTCTCTCTCTCATACATACACACACACATACACACGCACACATACTTTCATTCTTTTTCCTTCTTTTCATCATTTCATGGGATTCCATTGAATCAGATTAGTGTTATTGTTTCCGTGCTATCAGTCCCCCTCACACTATCTTTCTCACACTCTCTTTTCCCTTTTTTCTTATTACTTTTCTGGTGTGTAGCATGTCCCTTTTCTTTCTTTTCGTTCCATACCGTATAGAAAAGTATGTTATTTAGTTCAGGTGACGAAACCCATCCCCCTAACCAAATAATACCCCTACCAACTCCCCAATTACAAAGATTCGACAGATGGGGTGTATAGTTTGACACACGTATGTTGGTACTAGAGTATTAATGTATCGATGTTGTATTTAGTTGTATCGATTTCTTACAATCTCTTACCTGGTGTTTACACAAGACCTATGGTGAGAAAAGGTAGATATTATATGTATTATATCTATTCATGTTTTTTTTTCGTTTCCTTTTTTATGTGTTACTTTTCCACTAACAGTGATAGAACTAAGGATATGAAATGCACAACATACACTTTACGAAATTGTTTACAATTTCGTAAACTGTATTTTGTGCATTTCATATTTGCTGCGAAGGACAAGTTTCTCGTTGATATGCTTATATGTCCCTTTCTTGTATCATTATTATTAGTAGTATTAGTAGTAATATTTGTAGTAGTATTTGTAGTAGTCTCAGTGGTAGTCATAGGAGTAGTGGTGGTGATGGCTGTTCTACTAGTATATACATCTTTTGTCCTCGTACTTAAAATAACGTTATAATGGGTAATGTTTGTTCTTCCCTTTAATCTTCTATGCATTTCGTTTCGAAGAAAGTGCAAGTTATATAAGTTAAACTTTCTTCTGATACGAAAATAAATTCCATTAAGTATCATATGCAGTCTTTCTTGATGACGCAATTAATTACGCTAGTTCGTTTACGATATATAAATTGCTTTTGAGTGAAGCCACCATCTCTCCCGCTCCATAGTATATGACTACAATCAGCGAACAGGAGTGGAAAAACGAATTTCTGATCGTTCCCAGAGGGCACTTCACGATTCTGATTTGATTACCGCTTACGGTCAAGGCGGTGACTTGCCAAGAAATGTCTCCCCAGCAAATATCAAATCGGACAATATCTGCGCAACAATTTGACGACGAGAGCGAGAAAGGATCGGAACACGGGTGTTATAGACAAATTAGATTGTTCTCTCTACGATTCTTTGCAAAGAATGAAAAGAAGAGTTCTATTGGAAGGCGGATCAAATTGCTTTGCCACACTTATCAGTTTACCGGATCGCGTAAATGGATAGGCTGCACATTTTGGCGAATTGTATTAATAAATGTGTTTGATATGAAGACGGTTTTGGTAGCACCGACCAGAAATTGGCCTTTAATTGGAGATAATCGTTAGAATTGACAGTCGTCCGCCCCAAACACAATACACTGCCGTTCAACCGATAGGTTAAGGACGTAAACATGTTTTGCTCGAGAATGGGGACATTAGTAATCGTGCCTTTATTTAAGATTAATATTTTCGCTTTGTTCTTCTGATGACATTATATCTATCAACATTCTATGATTGTTATCTATTGACTTCGGTAAAGAAATGTGCTTTTTGTCGCTATGACACAAGCAAATATAATAATAATAATAATAATAATAATAATAATAATAATAATAATACAACGTGCCAACTGGTAGACTTTGTGGTTCCAGCAGATCACAGGGTGAAGTTGTAAGAAAACGAAAATATGGACAAATACCTGGACCTTGCTAGAGAATAGAAAAAGTTGTGTAATATGAGGGTCAAAGTGATACCAATTGTAGTTATTGCACTTAGAACGGTCCCAAACACTTGGGGAAAAGACTGGAGGACCTGTAAATCAGAGTAAGAAGTGAGATAATCCAGACTTGCATTGCTGCAATCGGCTAGAATACTCAGAAGAGTCCTGGAGAACTGAGCAGACTTGTTGTCACTCAGACTCCAGTGAAATACCAACAGCTAACGCTGAATAATAATATATTCTTATTAATAATAATAATAATAATAATAATAATAATAATAATAATAATAATAATAATAATAATAATAGATTCATTCTGTCTTTAGCGCGTGTATTACTTACCGCTGGTAATAGGTGTATGGGGAAATCAAACATAGTAACGCTCTCATTGATTAGTTCATTATAAGTACTTAAGAATAGTCACCTTAACTTGACCACAGTTAAGTTATATTAAATGAAACTCTAGTGAATTATTTATCTTCATCTTCTTTTATAACAATGTGATTACCTATTGTCTGCGTTAGAGACTGATTTTATTTTTATAATAGTTAAGAAATTGTGTTTGATCTTAAACTTAATGTTTATAACTATAGAAATGTCATGTCCAAAATACTCTATTCGCTAAAGTCTGTGCAATGATCTACATCGATGGTAGTATAAACACCTTGCACTAACCTCCATCCACAACAACTAGCAATCTTTGAATTCATTTATAAATATAATAGTTCCATCAGTAATCTACACCGGAATACATTCGTATCTACCTACGTGTCCAGCTGTCATTACCTCAGATAAACAACGGACCACTCCGATTTCACTCATACGATATGAATAAATGTGTTCAAATGTTGTTCCCTGTCATCCCCTCAGATAAATAATGTACCATATAGTTGTAATTGCGAGGAAAGAAAGGGAATAAAAATAACTTGCTACACGTCAGGGGGAAAAAGAAATCATATATTTAAAGAAAGAAAGAAAGAAAGAAAGAAAGAAGAGAGAGAAAGATGGAAAGGGACAGGTAGGAAGCGATAACACTAATCTTATGTTTAATTGAAAAATGAAAGAGAAAGAAGGAGGGAAACGAGATCAAGAAAGAAAGAGTCTTGGCATAGACTTTTTACATATGGAACTATTTTTCAGTAGCTTTTAAGTAAACACATCAAACGTTGAAATAGTCAAATTATCATACCCTGGTATATGCACGGCCACCGTTAGTTTGTATAATTATTGCAAACTGTGGCTGCGGAGCATAACATTTTTAAAGAAACTATAATTTTATTGAAGAGGAAATATGTCAAAATTTCCCTATTTCTGAGGCAGATGATTACACATATGGACTTCTGTATTGAATATAAATGATTGGTATACTTTCAACAAAAAATATTATGATTGTTTTTAGTAGTGGGGCTCGCGTAATTACGAGCCATCTCATTCGGCCAACTCTTCGGGAAAGGATCCCCATTTCTCGATTAGCCTAACGTATATGAAGGTGAAAATCTCCTATAGAGCGTTTTCGTTGTTTGCGTTCCACCATGAAAACTTCCTTCAAGTTCTTCTATGTTCATAACTGCCTATATATATTTACCAACTCCTCCGCACGAGCAGGATACGACACAAGGTCAATTTCTTAAGCGGAGTTCAACAGGTTTGAATTCAGAGTTTTCCTTCTCCTAGACTGGTTACCTAGCCATAGTTAAAGAGCCCAGTCTGCCCTGCTATTTACCCATAACTGGAGGGAGAGTAGGATTCATACCTTTCCCAAGGGTATTAGCGCTAAGTGAAATGCAATTACCACGTCCAGGATTTGAACTCGGGGCGACGAGTCCATTTCCCATGACTTTAACCATTACACCGCGCGCTTCCTACATAACTGCCTATAACCTCGAGTAATTTCTTTCTTTTTTTCATATCGGTCAACTATGCTGCTTTTCTTTTTTTTCTTTCTTGCGCCTTGTCAAATGGTTCCAAAAGAAAAGAAGTTTCTTTACAATGATATTACTTGTTTTCATGTTATTGTACAACATCAAATCTGTTGATACTATTAAATCCCGCATGAATATCTCATTTGATTGATTTCCTGCTAAGTAATAGGGTCAGTAAGAAAGCCAGGTTTCTTACTTTAAAATCTAGTTTCACATCTTGATAAGCGGATGTTGGGCGTAGCGAACGTTCCGCTAATATTCCCTGGTTTATTTGCCTTATATATATATATATATATATATATATATATATATATATATATATATATATATATATATATATATATATATATATATATATATATATATATATATAGCTGAGCGACAGTTTGTCAAAATGACCTCTGACATGAAACCATATGTATCTCAATGAATTTGTCTCGATGGAATTATTCAAAGCTAGCTGAATGTTTATAGAAAAAAAACCGTGACTGTAAACATAGCTAGGTGGGGGCGATGGGTTTTATCAGTTGTGATGGTGGCCTAAATAACAGGTCACGTGACTGTCAACTGACAAAAGGGCTTTGTCATCCAGGAAAATCAAGCTATTGAAAAATGGATTACGAGCACAAGATTTTCGTGACAATGACGCCGAGGTAATGTAGGAAAGAAACTGAACATCCTTGAATAGCTAGGTATTCATAAAACCTGCAGGAGACACAGAAAATATGAATAAATGAGAACGAGGTTACAGAAAAAGAAAAAAAAACTACCCTCGTTCCAAGAAATATACCAATGACTTTATCTAAACCGTCATCAAAACAGAGAGACGTGAAGAGACATTTTTTTTTCGATGAAGAGCATATCATATTGTTCCATTAATTGTAGCCTTTTCCCAATGGGTAGTGGTTTCTGGCTGAGAAGAATAAGTTCATTACCCTCCTTTGCTGGTTAATAACTAATTGGTCTTTAAAAAAAAACCCAAATATATTATGATAGTTTCTCGCTTTTATTACGATAGTTCATGTGATTGACCCTTTGTTGTCGGTTACCAGGTTCATCAAGTGTGGGAAGGCTGTGTAATATTGGATTACACTTAGTGTAATAAATAAAGCCCTGTCTGGAATATAGAGTAATTTGACGTTGTATTCTGTGTAGAATGAGTATTATGATTGAAATGAAATTCCTGAGCAATGTCAGCCCTTTAATTTGATATTTTTCTGTTAAAAGTATATATCTCAAGAACTGTTGGTAAATGCTGAAAAGCTGACATTGACCAAATACCAACCAATGTGTGAGTTTAGAACGTTTATTCTCTGTATGTCTGGTTGCTATGTCAAACGTTTTAGCACTAATGTATCTGCTCTATCCAACGATATAATTGAGCTCCCAGGGTTTATTGTAATTTCCAGGGAAATTAATAATATGCTTTATTTTCAAAGCACACATCATATTTTAATTTTTTTTCCAAGATTCTTTGTTATGTTTTCTATATTTTTAAATAATATTTTCTGACTTGGACCATGAATATTTTTGTTTTAATCAAACGAGTGAGTTTACTCATCAAGGTAACGTGGGAGCACAGGAATCTTGGTTACTCTTCCATGCTAGTCCACTTTTGTTCTGCACAATGACCACTTTCCAGTGGTTGAATCAGCATATTCATTTGTCGCTCTACTCTACACCAATGGTGGATTTAATGAGGAGATAGCATGAGCTGCAATGGAGGGTGACGTGACCAAAACACGTCGAATTCCATCGCTACTAACAGGCAAGAAAAGGGTCTAGAGGATTTCCAACACTGTCGAACGCATTTAGCTATTTAGCCAACACGTTTGGTTGGTTGGCTTTACATTGAGTGAAAATTTATGATTTGGTGACGAAGAGAAACCAGATATTTCCTAATTATAGGATTTAAATTATCAAGTAAAGTCGGTGCAGTGGGCTATTGTCTGTATCAGCCGGTCACCTTTTCAGTAGCCCTAGACGAGAGAGATTTTCTTTTCATCTGAGGTAGAGTACCCCACCAATTACACTGGTTTACAAAGAAATTGAGGCAAGCACAAAAATAGCTGTTTTAACCTAATTTGAGGGTGCTGAATTCAGATTTGAAATCCGTTTTTACTCATCACCTCTAGTTTTTTTAGATATACATATTGTACATTTTGTACACATACTGTACATAAAGCCGTATATGGATTCAGGGTTAATTTCTAATATTGTGTGACTCATGTCTTCTTTTTTAGTTATTATGCTATAAATGTAAGTGATAGCATTACATATATATATATATATATATATATATATATATATATATATATATATATATATATATATATCAAGACGGATTTTGGCAGTTAAGCGTAGCCAACACGTCTCAATCAACAGCCAGTAGTGTACTGCCAGTCAGCACGGGAGGTTATCGTCCCTCGCAGCGCAGGAGGAAGGTGTCCCTCGATAATTGTGTTACACAATCTTTGGGGTATATATTTGTATTACAATTTCCAACGACGCACATTTTATTGCCTTACATATGATTTGATTTTACTTTGTTTTTTTTTTCATACTCTCCAATGGCTTCAAGCTCATCAAAACATCGAGGATGCCTCAACAAGCCAATTATTTCCGAATTGTGTACATTGTGTCATCCAAGTATATTTATTCCGTCAATGTTCTTTATCTATCCTGTTTTATCTGTAATAAGCTGCTACAAATGTTGAAATAAGCACGTATATACTCTGTATATACTAAAATGAGACTATTTAAAAGACGGAAAACTAGAGGTGATACAGCAAAACTGTTTATAAATTTGAATTCAGCACACCCGAATTAGTAAAAAACACCTATTCACATTCTTGCCTCAGACAAAAAATATTTTTTGTAAACCAGTGTTATTAACTCCCCAGTTTGCACGTATCGATTCACTGAGGTAGCAAGGGCCGGTATCAAATGCTGAACATTGTGGTTCCTAAGCGAATGCTATATCGAGTGAGCTAAACTGATCCCTTGATTTAAAGTAACTAATTGATAATAATCCTTCATAAGTGTGTGTGTGTGTGTGTGTGTGTGTGTGTGTGTGTGTGTAAAATGAAACTGGAAGTGAATCCGACGGTATGTTGAAAAAATGAATAAAGGAAAGAAAGTATAGAATGAATAATATAGGATATTTTAATCAATATTACTTACACGTGTTTCGGTCAGGAGTTTATCCATGTGTACATTATTCAAACTATTATTATTTTTAGATAATCAAATGAAATGAAATGATAATAATAGAAAAAATGTAGAATTGTTCCGCACACAAAGAAAATTCGACCTTTATTAGAGTAAATACATATTTGAAAATGAAATTCGTTGGAAAAAGCGGAGAATTTTTGAAATGTTCGAAAAATAACTTTTTTTTTTAATTCACGTTCAAACGCGACCGATAAAGACGGTTAATGACGTCATATTGCATGCGAAAAGATTTTGACGCGAAGAGAAGTTTTGTGGAATTCTAAATTATCAAAGCATGAGGGATTTTTTTATTTATTTATTTATATATTATTTATTTATTTATATATATTTATATTTTTGTTCATTTATACATGTATTTATATATTCATTTATATATATATATATATACTGGCAAATATATGCACCCTCCGGGTGCAAGTATTTAAGTTTTAATGTAATACAATATTGTATTAAATTAGAAAGGCTAATGAAATTAAATAAGAATACAGATAAAAAGATTTGAAACAGAGGGAGTATAATAAAAGATTTGAAACAGAGGGAGTATAATAAAAAATGGAACAACTGAAACTTACTCTTCCATCACTCTCGTCTTTCATTGTTATTTTTTCTAATTTAAGTATTTAGTTATAAGAGGAAGTAAAGAATAAAATGACAGTTATTTTTTCTTGTTAATGGATTTCATTTAAGATTCATTGAAGAGATTTTTGCTTATATTCATTAAAATAAAACCAAACAGTTAGAAATCAATAATACTAAGCACATATTTATTGAATTCGACTTTTTATATTAATATGCAAATTAGCCTTCCCGTTCACACTGTACACCGCTATTTTGTTGTATATATAAATATAATTGCATGTTGTCAGTATGTAGACATAGTTAACAGTATTAATAATGTAAGACAATTTTATTAATAATTGAGGTTTAGATAAAAAATAAAATCATAGAGAATGTGATGTCAATAACTAAGAGAATTGTGACTTGAGTAGGAATATAGTTTCGGTTACAGACAGAAAAACACACAATCTCCATTATAATAAGATATATATATATATATATATATATATATATTATATATTTATTCATTTATATATATAGTTATATATTCATTTATATATATTTGTCTTGTTTAGGCTTATGGCAAGCCCAAACTACCTGCAAGCCTGTGTGAGTCGATTGACAAGCTGTTGCAGGCCATCCTCTGTGTGACGTTAACGCTGCGTCATCGGCAAATAGCAATTCTCAGATGAGAACCTTCCTGACTTTGGTCTTAGCTCTGAGGCGGGTGATGTTGAACAGCTTGCCGTCAGTTCTGGTGTGTATGTAGACGCCCTCGCTGCAGTCCCCGAAAGCGTGCTGGAGGAGCATGGAGAGGAATATCCCGAACAGTGTGGGTCCATATATACATATATATCCCGATCAGTGTGGGTACATATATACATATATATCCCGACCAGTGTGGGTACATATATATATATATTTGGGAGAATATGTGCTTAATTGAAGTTGTACTTAATTTTGAAAATTAATTAATTAATGATTAATGAATTAGGCGGGCATACCTAATTATTAAAAATTAATTAATTTTCCAAATTAGGTACGACTTCAATTAAGCACATATTCTCCAAAAAATTGTCGGCTAAATAAAGCCATAAAAAAACTCATTGGTTGTTTGTTTACTTCTCATATATATATATATATATATATATATATATATATATATATGCATAGTGTCATATATAAATACGATCAAATACTTTTTAAAGACAATATATAAAGAGAAAATGTTGTTTTAATTTTGTCGAATTATCAGTTGGCACGTATCACCCGTGAACAACTGCATAGGTACATTAATGCATCTATATAGAAAAAATATAGATGCTAAATAGCATATCTTAAATTATACATATGATGAATTATGTTATAACTATAAGTAGTGAGCAACAGTCACTAAATTTATCTCCTCTCTCTCTCTCTCTCTCTCTCTCTCCCTCTCTGTATGCCTCTCTCTCTCTCTCTCTTTCTCTCTCTCTCTTCCTCTCTCTCTCTCTCCACTCACACACACACATAAATATATAGATAGATATAGATAGATAGATAGATAGATATACATGTTCTCTCTGATAAGTTAAAGCGAAAATTATTATAACCCGTTGCCTTGTATGGTTGTATAGCTGCACCACTAGGACACTTAGGAAATGATTAAAGAAAAAGATAGATAGGAACACTGCAAATATGCTGCTGTACGTCACTTACCTCCTATCACACAACCCATCGAAGTAAGACAAATAAAATAGGCTGGGCTCTCATCAGCCACATTTCCCTGTAATCATCTACATATGTACAAATAAGTGTATGCTAGCCAGCAACAAAACTGCACAAATCAGCACTGTGGGATACTGGAGGCTGTGTGAAAAACCTGGTAGATAGGAACGAATGGCGCGAAAAATTAATGGGAATCCATTTATTAGTTTTAAAATTAAATTGTATGTTATATATATATATATATATTATATATATATATATATATATATATATATATATATATATTCAGGTATGTTACCTGATTATATATATCTATCTATTATTATACTAAAGCTGAGCAAATCCAACTTTGCCAGCTAAAGGCTTTTTTCTATGCATACTAATGATATAAAAAGTATCTCAGAATAATATCTTATCATTAATCTAATCATTTTTTGAAAAAAAAACCCACTTCATTTGCTTCTAATTAACGTAATTTACAATTAAGTCGAAGACCAACCAATCTCTGTCATACGCATGAGGAGAGAAAAAATCAGCTCTGGCTGACTGTTTACCCCCCCCTCTCTCTCTCTCTCTCTCTCTCTCTCTATATATATATATATATATATATATATATATATATATATATATTTTATTATCTACATAAACTTATCAAGGGAAGCCTAAAATGCTTTTTTGACAAAATTACTTTAGCCCCCACCCCTACAGAAAATAATTCACCAAAAATCAGGGAATTATCGGGTTTTAATGAAATTTTCAGGGTTTTTTTTATCAATGAATGATTTTATAATGCATTATTTATTTTATTTCAAAACTTTCTCATTTTTTTGAGGTCACTTAATTTTGACCACCCTTATGTTGGGGGCGTAACATTTTTTGCGAGTTGGTCATTTTCTGTATATATATATATATATATATATATATATATATATATGTATATATATATATATATATATAACATACAATTTAATTTTAAAACTAATAATTTCGTGATTTCGCGATCGTTTGCTTTCAAGTGAGACGATGGTGGTACTATTAACCTCTGCTTTGTCCTATCTTATGGATTCCCTTATTTCTTTTAGCATATGTTCCTTATTACAGCCGACGGTATGTTGTTAAATACCGTGTTTCGATACAGTCATAAATGGAATTGTAGGAATATATAATCAAATGTTATATACATTTAGAGATAGATAAGTACATAAGAAAATAGACATCAGATAGATATCTTCAACAAAATGTTCATTGTTAAGGTTTTCTAAAAAATCTTAGAATTCCTTAGGTTTCTAAGTTTTTTGGTGCCGTAATATGTCTAATAGAACTTAATTTCGCGTGACGGCTCTTATTTAGTTAATCTTATTTCCACATATGCTGACATTTTGTTCCGCTTCATTGTTCAACATCACTGACCCTCGAAGCTTCATAAGCTAATTAGTTTTTAATCAATGTTATCACCAGAATAGAGATGAACGCCTGTTTTTGAGTGTTACGCTCTATCATCACCCCAGGTAAGTAACAGACAATTCATTTGACAGGGTGAGTTAAAAAGGAAAGAAAAAAAACATGCTCCTTATCTGAAAGTAAACAAAAAAAAATAATTAGAAGGAAATAAATAATGAATGAATGAAGGAAGGAAAGAACGGGAAGTGAGTGAGGAAGGGATAAAGCTTAACATCAGATTTATACCATTAGGTTTAGTTATATGGAAGAAGGAAGAAAGAACAAAAAAAGAAAGAGAGAGAAAATAAATTCATAAACAAGCACATGACAGTTACCAAGGGATGTTGACCTTATTTTTTTGTAAACAAACTTAGTCATGCATGGTTTATCAATGGTATTGAGTATTCTTATTTACACATGAATATAGAAAACTATATTGTTAACATTAGCCAATTTCACACACATCCACACACATCCACACACACACACACACACACACACATATATATATATATATATATATATATTTAGAGAGAGAGAGAGAGAGAGAGAGAGAGAGAGAGAGAGAGAGTGGAGAGGAAGGGGGAAGAGAGAGAATGAAAGATGTAAAAGAAATAAACGAATAATTCATTTGGAATTTTACTTTTAAATAAATGATAACATCTTCCGAAAGTCAATGAAGTAATACAATTATAATAAGATTTTGAGGACTTTTAGATATAGAATGAAATAAACTCAGCATTAAATCTGAACTGATATAATTACCGGTATTTATTCATTTGGACTAATTAAAAGTTGAATATTTACGAGTATTTCTCATTGAAAGTAAATAATTAAAACAGATAAAGAGAGAAGAGGTACGTACGTGTGTGTGTGTGTGTGTGTGTGTGCGTGTGTGTGTTGTGATTCATGTTGGGAATTGCGCGCGTTAGTATAGAAATACGATGAATAGTTACTGACTTGACGTAAATGTAAATGAGCATGGAAAGTCCTCTTCAAGGGAGTATTGATAATCATCGATTTTAAATGGATGTTAGATTTGATCTATTTATTGAGTGATTTTAACGGCACGCCAAAATGTCTCGGTTTATTTTATACGATTACCTTTATATGTAAATTTTTGTGTACTTCTTTCTAAAGAGTATTTTTTGCACATGGTTACTTGATATCTAGTATTCCTCTCTAATAGAAATAATTGGCACACATTTTTAAGTGCTCATGTATTCCTATATAATATTAATAATTATATGGTTGATTGTTATTATTTTTATCTATTAAGTCATTTGTTTGCACACAATTATATGGTTTCATGTAACTAATAATAATACCAAGGAACCAAATATAGTTTTAATTATCTATTATTAATATAAAATATTTACAGTTTCATAAAAAGTGTCTTTATGTAACCTATATAATAGAGATTGAGTCTCTATCTTCTATAAACGAAACAATTTATAGTTAATATCATTACTACATAAAATAATATAAAGCTGTATTATATATATATGCTCCAAAAATAGTTCGCCAGAAATGATGGTCCAAATTATTTTTGTTTCTTTAAACAAGTTTAAATAACTATTAAAGTATCATTGATATATATATATATATATATATATATATATATATATATATATATATATACTTTCTTTCATCTTAATATATATCTAAAGTAATCTAACGTACAGACTTTTACGGGAAAATCATTTACAAATAAGAAATCTTCATATAATATTGTCCTAGCTTAAATTTAAACATCTCTTTGTATTTAACTGGAAGCAAACCGGGTGTAGTTTTTAGCATATGCAAAAATACGGGTGTAGTCTTTTTAGCATGTTCAACAAACCTTTTAAAAAGGATTTTTAGATAAAAGTTGGATAAAATCGAGATAAAACATTTTAAAAAGTATATATATTATACTAATATATATTATAATAACACTATAACTGGCTGTCTTTTATTTTGAACGGCATTGTTATGTGGAGTCCGTGTAAATACTCATCTAAAATCGACTTCGTTCTGTTGCATTAAACGTGAACTACACTGTGCAATACATGCGATATACGTTTCGCTTCTTCCAATGCTTAAACATATAAGATGGATCAAGTTGCATGTATGCTAAAAAAATTTTGTCTCCACTCGACTGTTAAATTCGTTGTCTGGATATTTTTACTCTTGAATTCAATCATTAGATCAAGGAGCGTAATAAATTCGATTTTATCCACTCTATCTTTCGTATTTTTCTTAGTTGAACTATCTTGCAATAAAACAATATATAAATTCTGAACAAAAGAAGAAAAATGCTATATAAATCATCTGGCTGACATGATGTTTTGCTCGTGATATAAAGAAATATGTTATTTTGTATTATTCATAAAAAAATTTCACCAATATATCCAGTTCAACCAACTTTAACTTGGTAACATAATTGACATACAAAAAACATGACAGTAGTGGTATAATATTATTTGCATACGCTTGGTTTTCACAACACTGGGAATCACTGATATACACTGAAGATCAGGGGACAATATCACTCCCCATATATTCCAGTAATATTATCAGTATTTTGGCTGAATGATCTTTCTTATATGTCAGATGTTCTTAAGCCTTTTCTCTGTTTATCGGGATGGCTCACATCGGGTCAACTACAACCATTTTTACTAACATTTCGATTTTCCACTACTTTTCTAATTGGGTCTCATATGTATCTAGATTTTGTTTCATTGGTATAGCCTTAGCTTCTTGTCTTTCACTCGAATATGAGTGACAGCAAGTCTGCTCAGGTCTCTATGAGTCTTCTAAATATTCTAAACATTCTACACAATGCTATTGTCTCTATTCTTCCTCTGATTCTGGATTCCTCTAGGTTTTTTTCAAAATCCTTGGTGACCGTTCCCAGGGTACTAACAACAATTTGTATCGCCCCATGTTCCATAGCTTTTTCGACTCTGTGTCAACTCATACTACACTTGCTATTTCTATTGTGTCTGATCTGTTTTCGCTTTGAGATGATGACTCCTTATTACATTATTTTGGGGATCTTCTTGTTCTTGTTCTTGTTCTTGTTCTTGATGTTCTTGTTGTTCTTGTTCTTGTTCTTGTTCTTGTTCTTGTTCTTGTTCTTCTTCTTCTTCTTCTTCTTCTTCTTCTTCTTCTTATTATTATTATTATTATTATTATTATTATTATTATTAGCATACCACAGTATGATAATAATTAAATTATTGCAATGTTTGATATGTTTACTTAAGGGCTATTGCTAAAGAGTTCAATATGTACAAAGTATAATAATATTGATTAAACTCTCTCTCTTGCTCTTTTTTTCTTTCAGTCCTTCTTTTCATCCTTTCACATTATCGATTGAAACAGATTAGCGTTATCACTTTGACGCGTTAGGTAACGATACTCATAAGAAATATGAATTTGTCTGATAAGTAACACCATATAATCAGGATTTACATTTTTGCATTTAATCTTGGACGATTTGAAAGTTAACGATATTAAGGAACACGAGTATTAATATATTGATTATTATTATATCCAATCGTAAAATTGCTGTGGTCCGGATGACTCGATTCTACCTTTTATTTTAAGTTCCTGCATTCTTTCGAAGCATTTAAGGACCATTCCAAGCGCACAGACATTAACTGGAATTATGTTCCACAACTGTATTTAATTCTCTGGCAAAGTTCACTTATTTGTCTATCTTGGTCTTTCTTTAAATTTTCAATCTGTGATTAGCTTAAACATCAAAACACACTAGATAACGAGTTATTATTATTAGTAGTAGTATTAGTATTAGTAGTAGTAGTAGTAGTGGTAGTGATAGTAGTATTAGTAGTCGCAGCAGTAGTAGTAGTAGTATAATCTATGCTATTTTTCAAACCAGTATTAACTGTTGGTCATGACTGAAGTTAGAGGAGAAACACGGCTCCTCAGATCTCTATAACGCTCTGATGTATCCTATTTAAACTCTGCTCTCCAAGTCCCTTTATCCAGTTACATAGTAATATTATTTCCTGTATTTTTGTCTCTTCTCATTTAATGTTAATATTCGTTCAGTCAAAATATACACGGTTATAGAAAAAAATAAAAAGAATAATAAAATACCAGTACCTGGTATTCAAGGTCAAACATAATCTATCTATCTATCTATCTATCTATCTATCTATCTATCTATCTATCTATATATCTATCTATCTCTCCCTCCCCTCTCTCTCTCTCTATATATATATATATATATATATGTATATATATATATATATATATATATATATATATATATATATATATATCATCATCATCATGTCGCGCTATTAGCACGGATATCCATGACAATCTCTCGCCAACCTTTCCTATCATTCATTTTGCCAGGGAGGTCTTCTGCGCAGCAACCTGCATCTTGGCTTAGTTGGTCAATGTAGGTCCTTGCTGGGCGGCCCACACTAGCATGTCCGTGTGTTGGCTTCCACAGGAGAACGTCACTTATGATCTCATCCTTGCTTCTCCAGCAGTGCCCGGCATGTCTTGTCCGTCTCACTTGTATGGTCTGTGAGATGGGGGGCAGGTGGCCATACAGCTGCTTCCTCGTGGGGTGCTGCTTCCACGATTTATTCAGGACTGCACGCAGCATTCTTGTGCAGCTCCCGTCCAGCTTATTCTCAAGGCGCCTCGTTAGGGTCCAAGCGGTGCATCCGTACAGCAACACTGATACAACCACCGCCTGGAAGAAATGTCGCTTTAGCTTGTCAGTGAGATCGGATTTCCATATTACTGATAATTTGTTTGTGGCCGACCACGCTTTTCCTATTCGTGTATTTACATCGCTTTCTGTGGATAAGATATTACTACCTAGGTATGTGAATTGTTCTACTGGCTTAAGGGGCTTACCGTTGAGTGTGGTTATGTCTCCTTTCCTTTTGAAACATATGTACTCTGTTTTATCGGAGTTTACATGAAGGCCAATATTATTTGCTGCCTTCTCTAGGCTATGCAGTAGTGACTCGGCCTGTGGTGGTGTATCTGCAATGAGTGCAAGGTCATCAGCGTAGTCTGCATCTGTGACTTTCTGTGCGGGATATCGCCTGTTTCTTGCCTTTTTTAGTGTGAAGCCTTCTTCTTTTATGGTATCTAAGGATGTTCGGAGTACATAGTCTAAGCATATGATAAATATATATGGTGCTAGTGTATCTCCTTGTAGGACTCCAGTTCCGATGTCGAAGAAATCTGTGTCGCCATCGGGTGAGCGTACCATTGCTTGTGTGTCTTTGTAGAGCATCATTATAGCAGCAACAGTTTCTTCTGGTAGCCCGTATGCTAGTAGTATTTGTTCCATTTTTCCTCTGTGTATGGAATCAAATGCCTTGGAAAAATCTACGAATAGTAGCGTTGCCTCTAGATTCTTTGCTCGAATCCCTTCTATGATTCGTCGTATAGTCAGGATCTGAGAGGTTGTGGAACGGTTTCTACGGAATCCGTTTTGGTTTTTCCTAAGAATTTTCTCTATTTCGGGTCGGATGCGATTAAGAAGAAGGCATTATAGATCTTGGCTGCGATAGCCGTAAGAGTTATGCCTCTGTAGTTTTTAGCTATTCCTAGGTCTCCCTTTTTGGGGAACGGGAGGATGCATCCTTTTGTCCATTTATCTATTCTATTTTGTCTATATACTGCATTGCATAGCCTAAGTAGTATGTCGCTGAACTTGCCCGTTTTCCATACCTCCGGGGTATTTCGTCGAGACCCGCCGCCCTTCTACCTTTTAGTTTATTTAAGACTACGTGGAGTTCTTCTGTTGTAAAATCCCCTAGTTTTATGTCTAGTTGTCTATCTATGATCTTTTGAGTGTTATTTACCATGATTTTAGGTGTGTTCCCCAGAAGTTTCTGGAAGTGGTCTTTCCATTTTTGGAGTCTTTCTTTTGGCTGTTTGCCTTTAGTTTTGATCTAGAGGTACTTTTCCTACCACTAATTTCATTTACTGTTTGCCATGCTAATCGCGACTGTCTGTCTTCTACCGATGATCTAATATTATTTATTTGTGCTTGTATATATTCTGTTTGTTCTTTTTTGTATGTTTTGGTTAGTTCTATCTGGGCTTTCCTAAGGTTGTGTAAATTGGTGTTAGTTGGGTTTGTTTTATTGAGTTGGGCTGCTTTTTTTATATCGTTTCTTTTTTCCCTAACTGCTTTTGTCTCCCAGGGAACAGAGTGTTCGGCTTTTAATTTGGTTGGTACGCACTCGGCTGCCGCTTCTAAGTGAGCACTAACAAAGTTTTCGTATTCCTCGTTTGGTGTGGAGCTTTCGGATGTTTATATATATATATATAATGATATAAAAAACGGTGATAAACGAATGAAAAAGAATTTCCAAATAATAGCGCTCAACTATAAAAATATGTAAGTTAGAATGTTTAATTTAATCAACTGATACCTCTAAGCGAACCGATCCTCTGAACAATAGCTTGAGAAGAACAACTCACTATGAAAGGTTTGATAAATTTCTACAAAAATGACAGAGCTTATTATACAACCAATGTTGTGAATGAACCCAGAGCAACACCTCCGTAACGCCGAGTTTTGTTGGTTAACTTTAGCTGAAAATACAATTATAAACAAGTCACTCCAGTAATGACATTTAACCATCTTCTTCTCAGATTACAGCCTAGAACTCAAAGTCACGAGGTTGTAGTTCAGAGCACCTTCTTAAAATCGGTTGTATAACCAGCTCTGGTTTATTATTTCTATAATTATGTTTATTTTTTTATTTTAATATTGAACAAATCAGAGACACCTTATTCATTTCGTAAAAATCAGGAAACTCAGGAGTCACTTGTTATTATTATTATTATTCGAACACACATCAATTTTGAACATTTTATCAATTTCTCAGAATCTAATACCCGTATGATGGCAGATTTTTTTCATCTGTTAATATACACAAAAAGGAATATAAAACTCAGTTTTCAAAACAATAGGGTAAATACAACAGATATGACTGGAGAATTATGCATAATAGTAAAAGACAGATTCATTTGTAAAATAGAAAATATGATTTTAACTCTATTGCTTCATATAAGTATAAGTACTTTCCATAATCATTTTATTGGTAAAACATTTTAGACTATTCCGTAGAATATTTGTGAGGATTCCAGAAAAGAACACGATTTGGTGCATAGAGTTAGACCATTACGTTAACTATACGATGGATGAGAAAAAAGGACTTGGTGATGACTTAAGACATAAAATTATTAATTGGCAGAATTTGAGAAATAGTTACAGAACTATTTTAAACCGGTTAGCCATCTCAAGATCTACAATACAATCCGTTATAAAGAGTTTAAATAGTTTGGCACAACAGAGAATTGTAGGTGGTACAATACCATAATTTTCTCCGAGAATTACACAAAAACTGTCTCATTTGGATAATATAAACGCAATAGTGGTTTTGAAAGACATTGCCAAAAGTTTGAAAATGATTGGTATCAGCGTAAGTATTCACAAATTACAACGTTGTTTAAATAGAAATGGGTTGTATGGAAACCGATCACGACCAACTGCCTTTACAAACCGTGTCACATTGATGCTCAGTAAAATTTTGCCAATATATTCTTGGACAAAGAACATTGCTTTTTGGGTACTATGGAGTGATGAAATAAAAATTGAACATTTTGGACATAATGATGTACAGAAATTTTGGCGCAAGAAAAACGAGGCGTTTCTCCCAAAGAATACAGTGCCACTATTAATACATGGAGGTGGATCGATGATGTTTTGGGTCTGTTTTTCTTCCGGATACTGGACAATTAAATGCAATAAGAGGAATAATGAAATCTGTGGTATGCTAGGAAACGGAAGCACCGTTTCTACCATTGTCTTTGTTATGAAATGGAAGTACTGTTTCAGCCATCTTGTTGAGTTGCAAATAAAAGGGGGAAGAGATCACTTCTCGTGGTTAACGTCAACTGGACTACCATCTTATTATTTCGCTAAGCGCGTTACAACAATTACTTTAAATACGAGAAGTGATCGCTTCCGCCTTTTATTTCCAACTCAACAAGATGGCTGAAACAGTACTTCCGTTTCATAACAAAAACAATGGTAGAAACGGTGTTTCTGTTTCCTAGTATACCACAATGACTATATCAAAATTCTGGATGAAAATCACTAACTATCAGCGCAAAATAATGATCTTGGTTCCAGTAAAATAACGATCACAAACATACGTCTAAATAAGGGGTTGAGTTTCTTAAAAAAATAAGCTTACGGCTTTGCCCTGAACCTCAATGAGTTTTGACTTAAATCTGATAGAAAAACTCAGGCAGGAATTGAAAGTTTGAATATATCCTTCAGGAATTAGAAAAAGTAACCATTAAAAATGAAAGCAAATCACAAAAAAAACTTTCTTCAAATTTCAACAAAACGATTATAAAGTTCTGAGGCCATGCTATTGACTAATAAAAGTCGTCGGGGCGGCCTAAAGTCGGTATCAGCCAATCAGCGAGGGAGTCTATCCCCTTTTACCTTGCGCTAGATCAAGGAGATTATTTTAGCATCCGAGGTGGATCGCCACACCTACCATCAGCTCCTTAATTTACCGCACAATTCCATGTGTTACTCATATGCTGAGTTGGCAAGGGCCGGTATCGAACTAGGAACCTTGTGGTTTCTAGCCGAACGCTCTACCGACTGTTGGTCAATTTCTTGAATTGTTCATATTGTAAGTATGATTTGTCTTTTCCTCTTTTGTTTATTTTCTATTTAGCAAGTTTAACCTATCCCTTTCATTTTTTATTTATATTCTTGTTTGTACTTAATAACATACAAAAAGTGTGGCATCATACGGTGATTAAATTCGGTAAAAATATTCAGTATTCATGGGGTACGAATAACTTCATCTCCCTCTTTCTCTCTCTCTCTCTCTCTCTCTCTCTATATATATATATATATATATATATATATATATATATATATATATATCTTCATACAATGACTGCTATTTACACAGTAGCATTGCAACCAACAAAGCCTTCATCAGATGATGACTCTGGGTTCAGGCATGGTTTCGGGGCCGAAGCATCATTACCACTAACCCAGAACGCCCCAGCAGTATCTCAGGATACCACCAGACTTTGTCGGTTTGATGTCATAATGTAGGATTGCCATATCTATGCTGATGCGGTTAGAGCTTTCTCCTGGATCTTTTTTTGTATTTCCTCTTGTCTGGTGGAGAAAGTCCAAGTTTAGACAAAAATGCCAAGGTTGAGTTGATAATAAATCCCCGGTATCCGACTTCGATGGGAAATACATCTGTTATCCGTCTGTTTCTGGCGCATTGTGCACTTAGGTCTTCATTTTTTCCAACTTACGCTGATGTGTCCAATCAAGATTTTCTTCAAATGGAACTGTCAATTCAACGATAAAAACATTCTTTTGATTAACAGACCAATTGACAATGTCAGGACGCTGGGCCGTTAACGTTATTTCAGTTGGAAAAACAAGTTGATGTTCCAAGTTGCATTCAATGCGTCAGTCCGTGGAGCCATCAAATAGTGATAACATTTGTCTATTTTTACGCGAACATTTCGAAATGTTTCCTTCTTTAACAAAATGTACTGCTTTGTTGATGTTATTAACAGCTTTATTTTCAGTCTCACAACATATATTCGACGCCTCCGCAACAATCTTGAGGATTTCATTGTGTCTCCACGTGTAGCTTCTTAGAGCATACTCGCATCCCGTGAGAATATGTTTCAGGCTAGCAGTTTTCCCACATGCTTTGCATAGGTCTGACGTAGCTAACCCCCAGATGTGAAGATTGACTGGTGTTGGTAATATGTCGTAGACTGCCTTTATCAGGAAACTTAATTTTTTAGGCTCCATATGTCTGATGTCACTCCATATTACAGCTATCTCTTTTTCAATCTCCCACCTGGTCCATGCGCCTTGTTTACTTTGTCCCACAGCTGTAGCAATACGCTATATATATATATATATATATATATATATATATATATATATATATATATATATATATATATATATAAGGTGTAATGGCTACACAATAAAACTAATGAATAATAAAAAATAAGAAAATAAAACTGACATCTCATATAACAAGATATATTTTCCAAAATTACATCAAACTATATTGAAATACTATGGAATAAATATATTATAAGAAACCGCCATTAGCTTCAACCACAGTCTCCAGGTGACTTCGCAATCTTGTACAAAAATTTGTCACAGGTTCCGGTTTAAATAAGTAAATATTGCCGTTTCGTTCCTTTCCCTCCATCTTTGGTGTATTAAGGAGTTTAATCGTTTTCTCGTTAAAACACCCGCCACACATACTAATCAAAGGGTCGCAATCTACGGAGTTAGGTAGCTAAGACTGGCTACTCCTTCTTGTGTGGCAAGAAGCGTGGTCCTTCTGCTAAACGTTGGCCTTCTTTCAGCCACCCTCTCGATTCAGGACAAAATTACCTTCCCTTGATACTTGATGTGGTGCTCCGTGTTGAGTCAGAAGACATCTGTGAAGAATAGAGCCACAATAGCACCATCACTGGTGACTACCTAAAACACCATTATGTGGATTTGGTGGTTCATTTTCATCACTATCAGTACATCTTGTTGGGACTGAGAAAATTAAGGGTTGTTCTGTGAGTTCATCATCTGATCCCGACATATTTTTTCTCATCCGAGAAAAAGCAAAGTAGGTTTGGTTTAAAGTGATGCTTGTTTTGTTTAAACGCTTTGTGGTGCGTTCTTTCCTCTTATCCTTCATGACTTGTGATTTAACATTTCCCATCTTATTTGAAAAATACCGAATGTGTTCCTGCTCTACCCAGTTGATAAGAAACTGGCTACGGACCTGATTAACTAGCTGGGATGTCAGTCATGGCTTTTATATCAACAAGAAATTCACAAGTTCTTTTCATAAAAAGAATGCCGTTTCCTATCAGCCGTACCTACGTAATCACCATTAGACTAATCCAGCTCTTTTGAAATCCATCGCACTGTTGTCATATTAACGTATTGGAACATCCAGTGTGAATATAAAGCAATAAAGAATGACGTTTCCAAATTTTTGCAGGTGTGAATTTTGCCATGGTGCTGATTTCCACACAGACAGTATCCGACTGACTCTAGTTAACTGCACAGCAGACAAAACCTGAAACAAAGTTCATGCGCAAAATTAAGGATTTAAAACGGTGACAATTTATATATATATATATATATATATATAAGTTTGGTATGTACGTGTCGATGTATAACTCCAAAGTGGGAGGTCACTCAGATTCGAAATCCTGCATACACCTTATATGATATTCTTCTAAATAAGAATTAAACCTAAATCACCCAATTTGCGGAACTGTCCGTATACCAGCTCTTGCTGATAATAAAACATTGTTCAATGTCTGCATTTTGTTACAGCGATACCAGCAATGAAGTTTAATTTTAGTGAATAAATTTCGCAGTCTAAACCATTCAGCTCGGAATTTATCGCCTATTTATGGTCCAATCTCAAGAAATATTTATATGGTTAAAAATAAAAGGAGATAATCTTTCTAAATATGTAATTTGTAGGTGTTTTCATCCATTAAATTATTTTTTACAGTGTGTTAAATTTTTTTTTTTGCTTCGGACAGCTGATAATAAGTTAGTTTTGTTTTCATACTAAATTTTAACGAAAAATCAAATTCATTTTATCGCCTATTTACGGTTCAATCTTTAAAATATTTATATGGTTAGAAATAAAATAAAATAATCTTTCTAAATATGCAATGTGTATGTATTTTCATACATTGAATAATGTTTACAGCGAATTAAATAACAAATCAAACGAAAACATTTAACTATAACACAACTTCTTTTTATTTATACTTTCATTTTAGAATATTCAGTATAACTAAAATCTTTTTTGTAAGAAACTATTCATCAAATAAACATTAATAAATAAATATACGAAAGATTCTAACTATAAATAAGGTAATGTTTACTTATTAGCTTTGTTATTTTTCGGGGTTAAAGAAGGGAATGAATTAAACTCATAAATTCTCCAACAAGAAATTAAGAACTGAATATGTACAAAAGAGTTTTAGAATAGATAAATAAATAAATAAAACCCTATTATAAACCAAAAAAAATTGTAATACGGACAATTGTAAATATTTAATTTTTAGCATTTATTGTTACATTAAACGAATATCTTTTCTATCATGATTCTTTCAAACATGTAAATGAACGAATATTATAATACACTCATTCTTAGCTTTGTCTATCGTAAAATCTTTAATAAACGAACACTTTCGAATGAATCAGTATGTTACAAGAAATCTTTCTACAAATAAAGTCACATGGATTTTACAACATGTTAACCCTTGAGTGATTAAATGCTGAAGTCCCGTTTATTTTATTCATTATTATTAGATATTGGTGTTTTACTTTATTCATTATTATTGGGTTTTTTTAACTCATTTTTTATTCATTTAAACCATAGGTGGGATTCTAACAGGTACTACCAATCCGGGTCAAAGTGGACCAGGGAGTAATGGCAATACAGGGGTAATCCACACTTCTAAAAACTGCAGAATGGGAACCTCACCACAAGAGGCAGTTTAACGTCATACCCAAAACACTAATACCCTCAGCCACCGCCTTTTAGCACATGTATGATAAAAAGGGATGGTAGTTTGCCAGAGCAATACAGTCGGTATAATAATCATATAGGTTCTAGGGCATGAATGGGACCAATCGATTGATCAGGATGGGGGCTTTCCGATCGACCTAGCCCAAGTAAGGATCAAAGTGGAGTGTAGCATGACATGGATTGCTCAGCTACCAGGATTTCGCCCATAAGCATCACAGGTCGCCACCCAAGGCTTACAGGTGGCCCAATTGGAACAACAGAGGTGCAGTCGGCGTATTATACAGACCCAGCCGACAGACGTAAATAAACAAGGAAGTTTAATACCTAGTTCATTTAAATTGTTACTTTGTTAGGGGTAAAAAGGAAAATAAACTAAACGAATTTATTTTTATCACTTTAACGCAACAAGTAATTGAATTTAAGTTTTTTTCATATATACAAAGAGTTTTTGAATAAAATATCTTCTAAAACTCTCATATTTAAAAAAAAAGATATTTTAAATGTAAACAAAAAGAATATTGTACTATACGAATTTTCAGCGATTTTTTAAATTTGAATAATCTTCTTGATTTTCTTCTCTTTTTTAAAATTTGATAAATAATATCCTCTCTCTTACTCTAGTTTTCTCTTTCTCGTTCCCTCTCTGGTGTTCCTAATTATTTTTATAGTCCGGTCATGGACCGGGTGCTTTTGCTAGTATATATATATATATATATATATATATATATATATATAATTTTACAATATCTTACACATAGATAATGTAACGATAAGTAATTTATCTACCCATATATATATATATAATATATATATATATATGTGTGTGTGTGTGTGTATGTGTGTGTGTGTGTGTGTGTGTGTGTGTGTGTGTGTGTGTTTTTGTTGGGGGTGTATGTGCATATGGCAGATTGTGTGTATAGGCGTACGTCTCTAGATAGCCACTATTATACGGTTTATTCTGTTCAGTTTTTCTGTCATGTGTATATCATAATATATTATACCCTTTTGACCTTAGATGATCTTCTTACGTTCGGCTGTTTCAATCAGTCTACGTTCACCAGACGAACATTAATAATCTGGTCTTATCTATTGTAAGCACGGCAAAGATTGCATACAATTTGTATTTTGAATATCAAACCACTTTCTAAATGTATTAAAAGTAAGAACTGATATATATATATATATATATATATATATATATATATATATATATATATATATATACACGCACGCACACACCCACCCACACACACACACACACACACACACATATATATATATATATATATATATATAGCGTACGTGTGTGTGTTTGTGTGTTAGTATGTGTCAGTATGTGTGTGTGAACGTATGCAAATGTTACTACATTAGTAAAAACTACAACCGAAGTAACTTTATATACTTGATAAAGCCCGCATGGAACTAATCAACATGAGCTGATGTCGTCCGCAAACGTCACTCACGCATGACGAAAGTAGGTAAAATCCCTGAGATCCAAATTAAATACTACGCCATATAACGATTTGTTTTATGTTTTCTAGTTTAGCAGCTACGATGTGAATTTAGAACGAGGCTCTATCCTAGTAATAAGGAAATAATTTCTGGGTTGATGTCCACTGGCACTTCTGTTCCCTTTTTCACGGTTTCAGCAATTAGAGTATGAAAATATCCTAACACGAGAAACTGAGTTGTGTCCTGTGTATTTCACACCCCAGCCAGCGAATAGGCTTCACCGATATATCAGTCCGACGCTGACCAACCTACTAACGCCCCAGACATCCATTCGAATGACTACATCATAGATACCGTTATATAATTCAAACAGAATCAGACAACAACAATACACAAGGTTTTATTTGAATTATCTTTTATTAACTTGCAAATTTTAAAAAAGAAGTGTGTGTATGTATTTACCAAAACCACCACACGAGCAGGATGTACCACAAGGTCAATTTTGAATTAGAGTTTAACAGGATTGTATTCACAATCTTCCTACGCTAAAATAACTTGCCATACCAAGGATAAAGAAGATTGTCTGTCCAACTATTTTACACCATCGCTGGAGGGAGAATACCTTTCCCAAAGGTGTTAGCGCTATATGAAATGTAAAGAGCCTCATCCAAGATTGGAACTCAGTTCGCCGTGTCAATTTCAAATTAACATATGTGTGTGTGTATGTATGCGTGTTTTACTCTTTAGGATATTTCATTTATAAATACATTATATCTAATGAGATTACGAACAGTTATCAATCCATGAGCTGTTCTCCATTATGCGGATATCCCGGATATTGAATTTATCTTAAGCGAATATATTTCAACAAACTTTATTCAACTAAAAGAGGATGGCTACATTAGTTTTTTTTTCTTTCTGGCTTTTTTAATGAAACTAAATTTATTACAGAATGTAATTCTTTTACGCTGATCAGAAGAAACACTAAGTTCAAAAATAATTTTAGATAGAGATAACATTATAGAAACCAAAATAAAATGTGGATGTTTTATCTATAAATTGAACTCCCCATCCATTATGGGTAGGAAATATCTTTATTGCTTTTATTGATTTTTTCCTTAAGAAATTTTGTAGTTTTGAAGATGCGATTACACACAATATCCACACATTGACTTCATTTGAAAATAATGTAATTATCATTATCTGAAATAACACAAAACCAAGAGGATATGAATCCTGTCAGTACCTTTTTTAAATAATGTGGGATATAATAGGCTTCGTCTCTTAACTTTTCTTCCACCTTGTTGTCTGGGGCTGTAAAATACGCCGACTTTACTTCTGCAGTGGTAAGTCCTATCCCCGCAATCGGACCACCAGTTGGCAGTGGGTGGCGCCCACTGATGCCCAAGGACGGAAGCTTTGACTCTTACATCGGCTAGAAGGGTGGGCTGAGAGGGACCCTCTGATCAATTGGCGTGTCATGTCAAGTCATAGCACCTATATAATTGTATCAGCCGAATTCCTCAATTGCTCTTTTGGCAAACCCCCAATCTTTTCATCATTTTTATGCTAGAATGTGGTAGCTGAAAGTCTTAGTGTAATGGGTATGACGCTAAACTGCACATAGTGGTGAGGTTCCAATCCAGGACCTCTAGAAAGTGTGTAAATAACCCTTTATTACCATTAATTCTTGGTTCTCATTAACACGATGTGAATGTACATGTTAGTGTCCATTTATGTGTCAAATAGATAAAAATAAGTTAAAAATGTTTTTTAAATATTGATTTTAAAATGTTTGAATACTCAACAACAATCAATGAAACAAAACATCTTCAGCATAAAATAACCCAAATGTTAACATCCTGTAATAACCAACCAACTAAATTCATTTTTTTGGAAATAGCAATTACAATAGGTTCATTCATACGGCATTTTCTATTAGAGGAGTTATAAAAATATTCTAAAGCAAAGATCTTAACATATTTGATTTTATTCTACTTTGATACGTTCCATTCCATCATGGTCTAATAGTTAGTCAAGCTCGTCTCGCTTCATTACAACTGTAATATCAACTTCGATCCTCGTTTGATCCTCCATACTTGAAACCTTGTGTCACCTCCTACTTTTATACAAACTTTCATCCTAATTCTAAGACGTGTTATCCATACAAAATTATCGCTACATTAATTTTGTTCTTTTCCCTTTCTTGTAAATATATTTCTACTGACATTTTCAGATAGCAGACAATTTATAAAACCTATCATATTAAACGTACGCTCGGGAAGATTGTAGTGACGAGGACATTTTAATTTAAATGTTTGTTTCGTATAGCATGGCGGAAATCCATACATTTCCCTGGTGGAGTATGTATATAGGTGCATGAGTGTATAAAGAGAATGCACGGAAAATGATATCCCCATTTATTTATTAAGAGATCATTGTTGCACACAGTTGCATAAAAGTGTTTGTATACCGCTGTATGATTTCTAGTATACCTATCTAATATTAATACTTATATGGTGTCAAGTAATTATTCATATCAAATAACAATTATTTATTTGCAGGCACTTATATGATTTCAAGTAATTAATAATAATTGTAGTTTCTGTTAACTATTCTTAATACAAATACTTTACAGCTATATACTAATACCACATTATACCTTTGTCCACCACTAATGCATCAAATGAACTAGTCATGACTATATATATATATATATATATATATTATATATATATATATATATATATATATATATTATAATTTAGGTAAATAAATAAATATTAGCTCTTACAATTTGTGATTGAGCACTGTATTTTCTTTGTTTCATGACAAAAAATAAATTGTTTTTACATATACCTATATCGCTCCTAAAATGGATTAAGAACCTGATGTAAATCAAATCAACAGGAACCTACAACCAGGAATAGTAGAGCACTCTAGGAAGAAAGAAATAAGGTAAAATAAATAAATATTAGCTCTTACAATTTGTGATTGAGCACTGTATTTTCTTTGTTTCATCACCAAAAAAAAAATTGTTTTTACATATACCTATATATATATATATATATATATATATATATATATATATATATATATATATATATATATGCGCATCAATACACCACAATTCAGCGTTTCCCTCGCACTTAACTAAAAAAGAAAGTGGTGTCGCACTTTTACATGATCACTTTGAAGGGATTTTCGCAGTACTGACAGTAAAATGAATATTATCTTTTAAGTATAATCTTTTTGTTTTTCTTTATTTGCACATTACTTAATATCGATTTGTATCGATTATATTATTCTTAAATGAGTTTAGATTTTACCCCGATCAGAAACTGTATCCTGAACGAATTCAAAATGATCCCTTCAATCACGGAAGTGACAAGAAATATACAGCATTCTGTCTACAGAAATGAACATTTAAGTATTCCCTCATAATATTGATGGTTTAATCAGTTTTGACCAGGGGATTTTACTCGCAAAAAATCCGTTCAATCTGGACCAGCAGGTTTTGCCAATTGCACACGAATTGGCAAGACTTCTTTTCTCTCTCGACAACTGTATTTTTTCTTTCAGTACAATGGTGGACAAGTTAAATGCAAATACAGAATGAATTAACGTACCTGATTAAGTAATTAATTCAGATAATAGAAAAGAGTAATCAAATGCCAATGTTACAATTTTGCTCTGGATCGGTCAATAAAACTAAAAGACATTATGTGGCATTTTTAGGTTGATCAAGGAAACATCTATACCTTGACAAATCTTAGTCCCCACACTACTTCAGAGTCTATGCTGTTGTAACCAATCCTAGCAGGAATTAAACGTAAGTCAACACGTCAAGTCATGTAGCAAATTGAGCCAAAATCGAGACGATGGAAAAAAGAAAGAAAGAAAAGAAAAGAAAGAAAGAAAGAAAGAAAGAAAGAAAGAAGGAAATAACCATGCAAATAAAAAAAGTGAAGACATTTGGTTGAAGGAAATAGAAATTCAAGACGAAAAAAAAAACATATATTCGCACCGAGAAACAAAAAATACTATAATGAAGAAGATTATAGTAAGTGATTGAAACGAATAATTTAAAGATAGAGAGGGAAAAAGATAGGAGAATAGAGGGAAAGAGAGAGAGAGAGAGATGGGGTGAGGGAGAGAGATAGAGAGAGATAGAGAGATTTTAACCGCCAAACCATAAATAAATAATGTATATCAGTATTAATATATTCTTAACCACTTGAGTTAAAATTTCGCCCATAATGTACTTGCATTACTTAAATAAAACATAAAAACGCGATTCAACCATTACAATCTTTTTATATCAAATATTTCCAGGTATAACTCTGATCCTATTTGATTTTGTTTTTCATTTTTATTTAAATACTATTATTTTCCAATATATGTAAGTTTCCCCGGAGCGAAAATCACTTTATCTGTCGCACACGGAAAATGTACTGGTTTTCTGTATATATATATATATATATATATATATATATATATATATATAATATATATATATATATATATGGAATTTTAAATTATTCTTAAATCACTATTTGGTGAAGGGGTATTTTTAAAAGCATTTGGAATTTGCACATATGATTCTTTATGAAATGCTAACGGCAGGTAAAATAAATTTATTGTCATAAATGCATTTGTCAGTCCGTTTTACATTAATTCAACCACAGCTTTAGGTTAAATAGTATCTTTACTGTTCGTATATAAGGATGACATTGCCATTAAATAAGCCATGATGGTTTATATGCCGTTAGATAAAAAAAGCAAACAAAACCCTTAATCTCTCTCTCTCTCTCTCTCTCTCTCTATATATATTATATATATATATATATATATATATATTATATATATATATAATATACCAAGCGTGTTGGTAGATCCTTGCGGAGAGAAAAAAACCCAGCAGAAAGTTTGATTGTAAAAATATACTACCAAACATCAACCAGGAAGAAAAAAAATTTTGAAAAAAAGAAAGGACCAAGATATTCGTACCAACAAAAAATAATCTATTGGTACAGTATTTGGCCAAAAGAAAAAACAATTTATATGTATATATATGTATATAAGATATATATATATATATATATATATATATATATATATATATATATATATATATATATATATATATATATATATTCATATAACCGCTAGGAGAAAGCTAATATGTAAAAAGTGTTCGATACGTAAGTAGAGCCAAATAATAAAGATAATCTAATGAGTCAGACGAACCTACTATTAGTTTTTCATAAAACTCTTCAGGGCTAAAATCAGATTTTAGCCCTGAAGAGCTTCATGCGAAACTAATAGTAGGTTCTTCTGACTCATTAGATTATCTTTATTATATATATATATATATATATATATATATATATATATATATATATATATATATATATAGGAAAATAACTTATTACCTTCTATAATTTTAAATAATTTATTTTATTACATAATATCTGTTTTAAATTTAAGATATCACAAACAAACCCCTTCACCAGTTAACTAAGTACATATTTTTACTTTGTTTCCAAGATGAATAAGTTCAAGGTGAACACTTTTATGGTAACAAGTTTAAATATTGTAATATACCTATAATAATTATATCTATATTTACATACTGTTAATTCTTTAAATTACGATCAGTCTAGAGCTGTTAATAAAAGGAAAAATAACACATTTTTCCCTTTGTAATTTAAATATTATTTTTTATAATATTTAATCTATTTGAAATTGAAAAATACTCATAATTTTAGTTTCCTTAAATTATTCATCAATCTTTCTAATATATAATTAAAGATAATCTTTTTATTCATTTACTGATCTATCTAATTAAATTAATATATTTTATTTTATTTTACAACTGGAAAAAAGTAGATAAATTCTTCTATTTGACCGTTTTTATTTTGAATTCAAGATAGTTACAATGTAGCAATATTCACCGGAAGTTAACCAGACAATATTAGATATATATACATATAAAAATTCAAACCCATTCTCAACAGATATTTCAAAGGTAAGAGATCAATTTTATCTTCTCTAATAACTTATAAAATAATTATATTAACTTGAGGCTTCAAAGGAGTCTAATAATAGATGAGAAAACATTTCTATCAGGGACCCCACTCTCAAAAAGTGTTTTAATACTTTTGAGAGAGGTCCCTTGGAAAGGATTTTTCATTTATCCCTCTCATTTCATTCATTCTTGCTTCATCCATTCATTCATTTTGCCATTGATTTTTAACTATATATATATATATATATATATATATATATATATATATATATATATATATATTTATTTATTTATTTAATTTGTTGATTTTTAAAAAATAAAAGCTTATTATAGACAGCTACCCAGGTTGTCTTGCTAAGTCGCAATCTTCAGGCTGTCAAATTAGATCTTATGGTGTTTATTTGAAGATCTTTTCTTAATGTTATATTCTGGACCGCAAATAACGTTGGTTGCTTTTGTGGACGCTAATGCGCTTCGGATTTTTTTAAAGTTCATTTTTTTCAAAAATTGCATTTTTTTATAAAAATGCTAACGAAGTTACCTCCATTTATTCATTATTAATATAAGATTTTTCTTTTGAAAAAAAAATTTCTTTTTTTTAAACTTATATTTTCTTTGTTTCATCACAAACAAAAATTGTTTATATATATATATATATATATATATATATATATATATATATATATATATATATATATATAAATATATATAGTAAAGACGTCAAGGGGACCTAAAGTCTATCCCCTTTTCACTAATGCTCGGTATCTTTGTTTGTACAACGATCGAACGCACGTCCTTTTATGAAGAAAATTTGAGGAGCCCATCAAAGACCAATGTTCAAGGATATCCACAGCCTCATTTTGGCAAAGTTTGGAGTTAAAATACTTTTTACCCATTATTTTCATTAGAAAAGCTGAATATCTTATTATAATGGAGATTGTGTGTTTTTCTGTCTGTAACCGAAACTATATTCCTACTCAAGTCACAATTCTCTTAGTTATTGACATCACATTCTCCATGATTTTATTTTTATCTAAACCTCAATTATTAATAAAATTGTCTTACATTATTAATACTGTTAACTATGTCTACATACTAACAACATGCAATTATATTTATATATACAACAAAATAGCGGTTTACAGTGTGAACGGGAAGGCTAATTTGCATATTAATATTAAAAAATCGAATTTAATAAATGTGCTTAGTATTATTGATTTCTAACTGTTTGGTTTTATTTTAATGAATATAAGCAAAAATCTCTTCAATGAATCTTAAATGAAATCCATTAACAAGATAAAATAACTGTCATTTTATTCTTTACTTCCTCTTATAACTAAATACTTAAATTAGAAAAAATAACAATGAAAGACGAGAGAGATGGAAGAGTAAGTTTCAGTTGTTCCATTTTTTATTATACTCCCTCTGTTTCAAATATTTTATTATACTCCCTCTGTTTCAAATCTTTTTATCTGTATTCTTATTTAGTTTCATTAGCCTTTCTAATTTAATACAATATTTTATTACATTAAAACTTAAATACTTGCACCCGGAGTTTGCAAGTACTTATAAGTAAGATTTTGAGTCAATGACATATCAAAAAATTATTTTTAAAATGACTAAAAGATGAAACAAATTAATAAAGTATAAAAAAGTCAAAAGCAAATAAAAGTCAAATAGAAGAAAGAAAATACAAACTGTAATGATAATAAAAATAACAATGTAAAAACAATAATTTATAAAGAATAAAGTAAAATACAATTGACATATAGAAAGATGATTTTTATTAATCTATAAATGACACACATTTGGAGATTACCTCTTAACTTTTTAAAAGGGTAGCAATTTTATTTGAAAATAAAATCTCAGCTTACACTGATTAAAAAATATCTATTTTAATGAAAAGTGGTATTATCTTACTGTTCATTACTGCCGAGGTAAAACATGCAATTCTGAATTAGCTAACATTACCCGTTGAAAAGTTACTTTTTAAAGTTTTTAAAAACTTCTGAGACAGAAATTGGATTAGAAATTAATAATAAAATTTTATCAAATCAAAATAAATCAATTTCTAAATTACATACACTTGTATGATGTTTTGGGCATTCCATTGTGGTTTAATGATTAACAGGCTAGTTTCGCCGGATTCATTTGTACTGAGTAGTGACGTCGATCCTCACTGGATGACCTTTCTGGCGACCTTGTGTCATATCCTACCCATGGCAAAAGGTTTGGGTAGATAAAAGGGAATCCCATCTTGGTTGACACGCTTCTCTCGCCTGTTCCATTTCTCGTGAATAACAATATCGAACGGGTAGGGTAAATACCAAATCGTTCCAGCGTTCCGTGAGGGTTAGCCAGCTAATTGCGAAGATCTGTTCCAAAGCAATAACGAGTTCGATCTTCACTGGATGCCATGTACTTGCAGCGTCGAGTCACATCCTATTTTAGTCGAACGGATTACGTAAATACCTGCGCTTGTATGATAATTTAGGCGTCCCATAATAATGAAGTAGTTAGCAAGCTAGTTTTGCAGATCCATTACTCCTGCATACCAATTTTAGTTCTGCTAAACCCCGCTTAAAATTGGCCTCGTGTCGCATCCTGTCCAAACAGAGGGTTTAGGTAAATACATTATATAGATGTATTGCATATAGAATTTCATATAATATTAATGAAAATAGACTTTACAAAAGCTACTATTGTACTGCATCCTTTTGTTTTGCAGAACAGTAACACTCATTAAGTCACCATTATCAATCAACAACATATTTATTATTTGTTAATATATGTGACTTCTTATCACAAGTTAATTGTTGATAGTTTTTGATAGAAATAAGGTCAAGATAATATTATTAAGTGACCTTTGCTAATTGGATAGGCTATAATTTAAATAGATAAATAAGCGGACAAGTGGGCGAACAATATACGAATATCCTTTCACAAATCATCATAAACCTGTATGTTCATTGTTTTCCTCATTGAGTGTCATCAATTAGGAACTTGTTGAGATGGCATTTTCATGTGACAAAGAAACCAATTAATAGGTCATCTCTTTATTCTTGAAATAACAAACAAAGCCCTCAAATCATCAAGCCACTGAGTTTTATCTAGAATTCTAATAAACGAATGATAATACTTCCGTATGAATTACCTCTAACTAGAAAGAAAACAAAGCAACAACAGTACTAAACGTCTCGATTTACTAGTGTACATTATATAAAGAGTATCACATATGTATATTTATATTAATAGTGAAGGGCCGGGTTAGCTCAGTCGGTAGAGCGTTCGGCTAGAAACCACAAGGTTCCTAGTTCGATACCGACCCTCGCCAACTCAGCGTTATGAGTAGCACAGGGATCTGTGCGGTAAAGTAAGGAGTTGATAGTAGGTGAGGCGATCCACCTCAGACGCTAAAATAATCTCCTTGGTCTAGCGCTAGTGAAAAGGGGATAGACTCCCTCGCTGTTTGGCTGATACCGATATTAGGCCTCTTCGACGATTTTACTTTACTTACTTATATTAATAATTCTAATTTACTGTATTGAAAACTATATATTACTCATTTGAACCTGAGCGGCTCGTATTTGCACCTTTAACTTGAATTAAATATACACAGATTACCTTCTGGTCTAGGGAAATAACATTTCTGTGTCGCTATTGGCCATCAGATAGACTAATCTTTTATTTTTGCATAATCAGTTGGATAATATTTGGATTTTCCCAGAGAGTTGAAAAGCTGTGGAACATGAAGATGACGTCAATACAAATTGTGGTTAGTGTCCTTGGGACGGTCGACTAAAGCCTAGAAATGTGTGCATTCTTGCTCAGAGGTAGAGTCGAGAATATCCAGCCGCAGAGCGCTGTTAAAATCAACTAGCATGCCCAGAAGGGTCCTGGATAGGTGATGGGACTTGATGTTATCCTGACAAATAATAATAATAATAATAATAATAATAATAATAACAACTCAAGAGAGAAACCGAATCACTCATAATTGCTGCTCAAAACAATGCCATAAAAACTAATTATATCAAAGCTAAAATTGATAAAACACAACAAAACAACAAGTATAGAGTGTGAGGTAACAGAGATGGGATCGTAAAACATGTATTAAGTGAATGCAGCAAAGTAGCACAACGGGAATACAAAGCTAGACACGGCTGGGAATTATGCAAAAAAATAGATTTTGACCATACAATAAAATGTGTTCTTTAGAATGAAACACATAAAATTCCCAAGGACTTTGAGATAAAGACGGATCGCCTTTTACCAGTCAGATGAACATACCTACTATTGATTAAAAAGAATAGGAGAACTTGTCAACTGGTAGATTTTGCAGTTCCAGCAGATCACAGGGTAAAGATGAAAGAAAACAAAAAGATAGACAAATCCCTAGACCCCGCTTGAAAATTTAGAAATACTATGGAATATAGTGAAAGTGATACCAGTAGTATATGGGACACTTAGAACGGTTTCCAAAAGCTTAGAAAAAAGGCTAGAGGAACTGGAAATCAGAGGACGAATTGAAACCATCCAGACAACAGCATTTTTTAAATCAGCTGGAATACACAAGAGACTGCTGGACACCTGGGGAGACTTTGTTGTCACCCAGACTCCAGCGAAAGACCATCAGCTAACGCTAGTGTGAAAAAACAACAACAAGTTGGTGCACTTGGAAGTGTCCCAAACGGATTGGAAAAGGGTTTGGAAAGTCTGGAAATCAGAGGAAGGATTGATACCATTTAGACCACTGCACTGCTGCAATCTGCCAGAATACTCAGAAGAGTCTTGGAGACCTGAGGAGACTTGCAGTCACTCATACTCCAGTGAAAGACCATCAGCTAATGCTGATGTGAAAACTCAAAAAGAAGAAATAATAATAATAATAATACACTACCAAATCGTATATGTCAAAACTGGGATTCGTCCTAAAGAATGAGATATAATTCCCTAGGATTTTGAGATAAAAACAGATCATCTAATCCCGGCATTTCAAACCTAATATTAAATAACAAGCATTAATCAGTATATTATCTAATGGATCTTTCTGTTCCAAAAGACAACTGAGAGAAAATGAAAGAAGGGAAATGATAGACAAATACTTGTAACTTGCCAGAGAACTGAAAACAAAAGAATGTGGAACATGAAGGTGAAGGTAATACTAATTGTATTTGGTGCCTTTGGAAAGGTCCCAATGGGTTTGGTAAAAAATAGAAGAAATGAAAATCAAAGAAAGAATCGAGACCACTCAGAGAACGGCATTGTTCAGATCGGCTAGAATATTCAGAATAGTCTGGTAGACCTGTGGACACTTGCTGGTGTTAAAAACTTTCAAGAAGCGATATACTACTACTACTACTACTACTACTACTACTACTACTACTAATAATAATAATAATAATAATAATAATAATAATAATAATAATAATAATAATAAGAAGAAGAAGAAGAGAAGAAGAAGAAGAAGAAGAAGAAGTGCGCAAAAAAGTCGTGCAAAATATTTCAAAAGCATCAATATATATATTTAAAAACCGATTAGAAGACAACCTTAAAGATAGCACTGATTCATTTGTGTGCTGTTTGAAGCTAACAATCATGATAATTTGTAGTTATTAATCAACATGTTTTAAATTCCCATAAATAACCACATTCAAATCTTGTATGCGACTTCGAATGAAGCTCTCGGCACTATTATATTGCAATAAAAACGTTATTTTCGTAATATCTAGCTAATCGCTAATGTTCAGCTCTGATGCATTTCGATTTGCAGCAATTTCCTGTCAATAAATTCTTTTAAAGAAAAATGACATGTCAAAATTCATTCAGCGTAATATTCGAATCATATTAAAGAAAATCAGTGTACTTCTTGTTCGAGTAAATAAAGAAACAATTTATCAAACAATATATATATATATATATATATAACTTCATATATTATATATATATATATATATATATATATATATATATATATATATATATATATATATATATATATATATATATATATATACTTCATATACATATATATAAATTCATAATTAAATCAGGAACTAGTCACTAACTGATGTTGTGGGTTGGATTGGTTCGTTGGTTAATATGTTTAATGGAATGTTAACCCTTGTGAGCTATTGCATGCTAATTCTTTTTATAAATAATATTTGTGTAATTTCATGTGTGTTGATGAATTGGTGGAACTAAGTTTTATGTTAGTTGGCTATTTTATTAAATGGCATATAAACTCTTGTGGGATATTTAATGTAAAATCTTTTTCGTATATATGATAAGATGTGCTTATTATATAAGGGTTATCATCATAGCAAATGGACATGGTGTCCTGACTGCAAATCCTGTATAAGATGTTTGCATTTCCCATAGTAATATAAACGTTACGAGAGATATGCATCGAACTATTCTCCCTACGCCTGTGAGTAAATACTAGGGAAGTTTGAACTCTTTAAGCTTCGTATAGCAAGCGTTCTAGAAGGAAAACACTGAATTCAAACACGTTAAACTTCACTTAGAAATTGACCTTGTTTAGCATCCTGCTTCTGACGGAGATGTTGGCATATATATATATATATATATATATATATATATATATATATATATATATATATACATATACATATATGTGTGTGTGTGTGTGTGTGTGCGCGTGTGTGTCTGTGTCTGTGTCTGTGTCTGTGTGTCTGTGTTTGTGTGTGTGTGTGTGTGTGTGTGTGTGTGTGTGTGTAAATATGATTTGTATGGTGAGCAGGTAAGTAAATATTTTTCATTTCTTTTATAAACTAGAAATAATTGTCATTAATTCAATGTGTATTGATATATTGGTAGAAATATTATCATAGATTTTTTATTAAATTCATGTATATCAATTGTAAATATTTTTGGTTTGGTTTTATAAACTTATTGTTATGACTTTAATAATCTTGCAAACAGATCTATATGACACATAGTAAGGGTCCTAACAAGTATTACCAGTGTGGACGAGATTGGAATTGGGAGTAATGGCACTAAAGGGGTTATTCATCCTTCCCAGATTTTCAAAATAATAACATCACCGCTAGATGCAGACTCGAGTGATAATAAGAACACCTGTGGGTTGGATATTTTATTCTATTGGGCTTCGTATACTGATATAGCCTGCACTATATACTGGATTCCTTCTACTGCATATCTACAAAACTCTAGGGTATTACCGTTCTCTCGATGGGGATTTCAATAAGCTTAATTTATCTTCTGCAGTGGGATAAAGGGTGCCATGAATATGAAATTGAATATATATATATATATATATATATATATATATATATATATATATATATATATATATATATATATATATATATATGACGCTATATATATATATATATATATAGCGTCATATATATATATATATATATATATATATATATATATATATATATAATATATATATATATATATATATATATATATATATATATATATATCATATATATATATATATATATATATATATATATATATATAGCGTCAGGAAATTCCCATAGGGTCTAGGGCTTGATATGACCACTGATTTATAGATTGCACCTCTCCGACCGAGCGCCTAGCAGTTGTGCGTGTGTCTGTGTGCCTGTGTGTGTGTGTGTGTGTGAGTACCCAGGTGCATATGTGTAAAGCCTGATGTAATACAACCAACGATAAAATATTGACAACTAATGCTATGGTCTATGTGTGTATTAATGGAATGTGTCATAAAGAAAAAGAAAAATATGCTGATCATTTCGATTTTGTGAACGCAAGCACAAACACACACACGCAAGCCGACAATCCCACTCCAAACACACACACACACACACATCTCCTCTCTCTCTCTCTCTATATATATATATATATATATATATATATATTATATATATGTTTGTGTGTGTGTGTGTGTGTGTGTACAAACACATATTATACACTTATACATATATATATATATATATATATATATATATATATATATATATATATATACATATATATATATATCCGCACGAGTAGGATGTAACACAAGGTCAATTTCTTAAGCGGAGTTTAACAGGTTTGAATTCAGAGTGTTCCTTCTCCTAGACCGGTTGCCTAACCAAGGTTAAAGAGCCTAGTCTGCCCTACTATTTATCCATAGCTGGAGGGAGAGTAGGATTAATACCTTTCCCAAGGGTATTAGCGCAAAGTGAAATGCAATTACCACATCCAGGATTTGAACTCGGGGCGACGAGTCCATATCCCATGACTTTAACCATTACACTACGCACTTCCATTTATACATATAATCATGTTGTATATCTTGAAACGGTCATTTTAGAATGAAGAAAGCATGGACTACCTTATCAATAATTCTAACTGACCTGTGGGTATGGCTTAGAACCCGCAGAAGAGACATATATATTTCCCCTTAAAATGGATGTTCTGTGTATGAAACTAAACATCATTTGATGCTGAGTTTTCAGTTCTGGAGATCTGGAGACTGTTGAGTAACTATTCGTTGCCATTATTCCCTGGTCCTCTGGGCCTGGAGAGGTAGTACTTGTTAGAATCCCAATCTAGATCTCTTGAAAAAATATTAGGATTCTATTAGAATCGTTGAAATCAATAGCGAGAAATATCCATCAACAATGCAGAGATCAGTATGTAGAAAAATATACATGGATATACAGAATGATAATCAGATGTACAAAATAACTGTACGATAGTTACACAATTATAAAGGCTCACAGCAAGTCACACCTATTGATTGTCTCATCTATTGATAATGTTTATACGCTTTTGGTCGTATTACATTTTTTTTTGTTCTTTATTGAAATTACTTTTTGCGGACGAAACGAAAATTTCTTCCATACGTTCTTCCAGAACTTTTAACTAATATATCTCTATGGAAATTGAAAAAGAATCGAAATAAGGAAGGAAGAACATATAGCTTATCTTACTTTCTTGATTTCCCCATTTTTTTCTGTTTCGAAGTTATGGCAAAACTATGAATATATTCGAATAGAAAAGTTCGACAAAACTTCACCCTCCTTGACCTTTATCTATCATCTCATCACGAAGGACACCCTGATTTCAATGCAGCAGACGATGGGGTTAAAAGGAGACTGGCCCGGTAAAAACATTTGAGAATATATTAATAGATTTTTCAAATCATTCCTTTTCATTTTTGTTGCCTGTATGCATATCAATGATTGTGTCGTCGTGTGTTTAATACAGTACTATATAAATCCACTGTCTATTGAATAATTCATCTTAAGTAAATAAGTATATTCTTCTCATTTGAGTGTGAGTGTTTTCCCAAAGATACAAGGTTCGCGTGTGTCAGTTAGCTTTTTTTTGTCTTTTTCTTTCTTTGTTAAATAGACGTATTCGACCATAGAAAAGTTAGTTTGCACATAAGGAAGACATGGTTTGTTCCTTTTTCGATATAAAATTGTCTATAAATTCCGTTTTTAATCACCGTGTCTATTAGTGATTATTAAATTGAGGACACACTTTTAGTAAATATTCATTGCTACTCTGACATTTATTTTTATTTGTTATGCAGAATACATGAATTTTTCTGAGGAAATATATCAACGCTCACACACATGAACATATCTATGTAGCTATACATGTGAGTGTGTGTATGTGCTTGTTTGTGAAAATCCTATAGCCAGGAAACTGTCTGTTACCAATCACTGTTTAATTTATCCCCGCGCCACGCTAACTTAAATGTACATGCTCTGTCAATGATATTGAGTACTAACTATATATATATATATATATATATATATATATATATATATATATGCCCAACAATTTATCTAAGACTAGATAAAGAATTGTTGGATTAATACCTTTTTCAGAAATACAGACAGCCTCGTTAATAATTTTAAACGCTGTGTATGTATGTGTATGTGTGCGTATTTTTTAAGACATTATTAAAACGGATTTAAATCTAAGTGTCGCAAAAATCAGCATTCAAATAGAATAATATATATATATATATATATATGTTATCCACATACACGTGTTTTGAAGTTTACTTCTCATCAGTGTAGCTTTACTTTAACAGCTACCTCTAGCCGGGATCGAACGTGGCTGAATTTTCGTCTGCCAAGTCTCTTACCCATGCGGCTATTAGCGGCTGTCAATTTTGAGTGAACAATTAATTGATACATCCCTACGCGAGATGGTATTATAAACACTAGAGGACTCTAGACTTGTAAACAGTCGAGTTTCAGCTTATACGCCAAACGGTGACTATCTATTAATGTCCCTCCTACAGTGCTCTACCATATGTGAGCGTATATATATATAATGAATTACAAAGTAAGCTGACTCTAATCATGTTTATTTATATAATTTATATATGGAAAGATTGCTAAAAGAGCTGTCTTAAAAAATTCTTATGATCGCAATGAGGAAAGTAGCAAACTACACTCAAGTATTAAATTGCAAATAAGAATGTATTATGTCAGAAAATATTACTCTATTCAGCAAGAGAAACCACATTAATATGACATTTTACTTTGTTATATCATCATATACCTCAACATTTATACACAAATACTGGTAAGAGATAGTGGATATTGAAAGACAGTTATAATCCCCTGATCAACTCATACAAAACACCCTACGACCTTCCTCTCTTTCACTGTAACCAAACAGAGGAGCATGTGATAATTGACAGTATCGTTGCAGATACATCTTGAATAAACTCATAACAATAAACTTGCGAAATACATTTGATTTTGTGGGTTGAGTGTGTAACAGTGATTTGGCTTATGTCATTAGAAGTGGTAGATTGATTAATTCTAACGACATGTCAACCCGTATGTGGTTATTTCATGCCAGTTTTTGGTGTTTTGTGTATATTGTGTGCTCATATTTACATTTTTGTATAATTTCTTAAGAGTTTTTCTTTTGCACGCAGTTTCATGTTATCACGTATTCCTGTCAGATATAGATAATTTGCAAACGTATGTTTTTGTCCGTATATGAAACAATAAATGGTACAGCTACTCTGGATCAGAGTATACCTGTGAGTAATGAAAATGAGGGGGTACCCACAGATCACTAGAAATGGAGCCTCAGTATCAGATTCATGTTAGGGTCTTACCTTTTTGGAGGGCCTTTCCCTTCGACAAAGTGGTCAATATTAGTAGACTGTAGTGATTTGCACGTTGCTTATTTTGCAGAGCCTTATTTATACTTAGTATCCAGGAGCTGATAAACTAGGGTATACGTACCACCAGGATGTCTGGGGACAAAGTTTAGTGGCTTGTTTGGATTTTACGGCATGTCAACGCCTGGGTTATTTTAGGCCGAAGACTTATTTGTTTTGTTCATTCTTGTTGGGCATTCAATTTATATGAGTTCATTTTCATGCATCTAACCCATAGATTGAACCCTAAAATGACTACCATTCTGAGTCATAGTGGACCTGTGAATAATGGCTATGAATGGAACCTCACCACTAGATGCAGTTTAACGTCATACTTAAAATAGAGAGAAAGGTATCAAAAGCCTTTTCTTTAAAAGGACTGAGCTATCGGTTTGGTGTTTCTGTTTTAAAGCATTTTAGAAGAAAACACTGCCAGATATGAAATCTTGACGAGGGGACGTTACAAAAATGAACACTCAGTAACCCATTACCGACGATGTAAAAATTGTTTAAGATTCTATGTTAATAATGTGCGCTGAAAATTTAACAATCAAAGACGGGATTTGATCATGAAAAAAATATTTTAAAACTATACATTAAATGACAAACTTTAATGCTGAATTTTTTCTATTTCCCTCTGGGACCTGGAGATAACATCTGCGTTTCACCAATCAATGAATCAATTGCAAGAAAAACCTCTCTTGAGAAAAAAAGTGATTGGTACTGGAGTGATATCTTATTGAACTCAACAACATTGAAACTATGTAACAAAAATAAAATCCCAAGACCGTTGTCTGAATTTTTTGTGTTATGTCCTAAACTATGAATAATAGAATTATTGTTTTTAATGATGTTTCATAAAGTATTTGGATTTTATAATGATATCCTATAAATAATAATAAAAATTATTTAAAAAAAGAAATAAACTGATTTTTTTACAATTTATCTAATGCTTCACTCGAAATAATAAAATCCTGGTTTAGAAGGAAATTATCTCAGTAAGACTTTAAAATGGATCGATATTACTTACATATGGGCCATATTGTATATAGTATAATGCATATTTACCATAAGTAAACGGGTGATGGCCTAGTGTAAATCTTTTCTTTTCGTTTTATTTTCTAAAGATTCTTAAAACTAGATACATCTCAATGATTTACATCATTCTAAACTATCTTTCTTGTAATATATCTCTTTTTATTCTCTCTGTAAAATAAAGGTAATGTTAGAAATGAAAACCTTGTTTTATTTTCTAAACATTCATCCCTGACACCTTTTAAATCCCCATGTTTCATACATTCACACTCACAGACGGAAAATCATTTGCATTGTATTTTTTCTTCTTTATTTTCTCTCTAACTGGCAGCTTTTTGTTCTTTGCATTTATGAGCCTTTTTTTATTGTCCTCCGATTCTTCGAATACGTTTGCCTACGACATTTAACATTAACTCAAGAAATAAATAACTATTATTGCATCGCTTAATCGGTGTCGTCTGTTCAACTTTGTTGTTTTAATCGCCACATTATAATAAATATATTTTATAGATCTACTACTTATGTCTGTTGCTGAGATGAAATATTGTTATTATTCTCGGTTATAATTCGTTCTTCTTCCTGGATATATTCTGAACGAACTAATGTGTATTACGTATACAGTAAATTTTCAACAGTATATTTTATCTACTCAGTATCTTCACATGCCCTGTCGGTGGGTCTTAGAATACTCACAGTGTATCTTCTGTAGAGTATAGGGCTAGTCAGCGTGGTTTAGTAGTTAACATTCTAGACTGCGACATCATAATAAGTTAGTTCGAACTCCAGTCACGCTATTGCGTTAACTTTTGAACTAACCCCTTTTGATGAAATTATGCTGCCCCTCATCCCCCTGCAATGAATTACTTAGTACCACTAATTGAAAAAGATGCAGCTTAGTATCATATAGAGGAGTGACATAACCCTCAACCGGGCTTGGTTTGGTTTATTTATTTAATGGCATTTTACCCTTCCTGTTTTTA
>CM042139.1:97794060-97834060 GCA_023376005.1 Doryteuthis pealeii | reverse complement strand
ACTATATTAATAACGGAAATATTCATTTTATATCAACCAATTTGCACAAGTTTGTAGTTGGTTTAAAGTTTATTTTATGGAGACAGAATGTTCAACTATAACAAAAAAATATATTGTATTTTCTGTTATTAGTCTATTTACTGATAAATATAAAAACAAACAAAATATGAGTAACATCCCCTAAGTCTGCCACTTCCATACATTTATCCAGGGGTAGTTCTCGGATTTTAAAAGTAAAATTTCTTTAAAAATGAGATAAAGGGAAAGGTTATTTTTGATTATTTAACAAACTCTTGAAAATCTGCCTAGAATATACATTTGTGGGGCACTGTTTTCTTTTACCTGAGTCTAAACACTACCTTCTAGAACTAGTGATACATACGTATCTGAATATTAACATAGATCATATTTTGCCTTCAACTTGACTTTTGCCCAATCCCAAATAATTTGTTCTTATCTCTCCCTCTATAGATATACTCATATATATATATATATATATATATATAATATATATATATATATTTGAGAGAGAGAGAGAGAGAGAGAGAGAGAGAGAGAGAGAGAGAGAGAGAGAGAGAGAGAGAGAGAGAGATGGCAGCTCTTTCATTATTTGTTGTGTTCACTAGTTCGGTTATTTATTGTGACAGATAAATGTATATTTACCAACTCTTTCACACGAACAGGATGTGACTCAAGGTCAATTTCTTTAACGGAGTTTAACAGATTTCAATTGGGAGTTTTCTTTTTCCTAGATAAATGTATATATCAAAGACATACATACATACATACATACATACATGCATACATACATAAAAAAGGAATACTATATACATATATAAATTCTAAATACATAACATAGCCATTCAAAAATGCGTACATATGGAAAATATATATATATCATACACTGACATACATACACCAATAAATAGTTACATATCCACATAAATATATAACAGAGATCGTTCTAATTTTAGTATATGTATCACCGAAGCTAGTACATATATCACATACATGCATACCTATACTCATGCATACATAAATGTAAACAATAGAAATACATAGATAAATAAATAAATGCAGACAAATAGATATCATAGACATAGAAAGATACACAGATGTTTACATAGATACACAGATACTACATATATAAATATATAAATGAGTATATACACATATAGATATAGACATAAATACATATATACAGAGACAGACAAATAGAGAGATAGACAGATGTTGTAAACATAGATATATCGATAGATAGATATATATATATACATGCATACAATCATATATATATATATATATATATATATATATATATATATATTAGATGTACATGCATATCCTTGATAGATAGATAGATAGATAGATAGATAGATAGATAGATAAATGAGGAATGTTCATTAATGGCCAGGCTAAATCAAATATCCCTCATGTTAAACGAATGAGATAAAATAGAGAGATAGATGTTGTAAACATACATATATCGATATATAGATATACATACATGCATACAATCATATATATATATATATATATATATATATATATTAGATATACATGCATATCCTTGATAGATAGATAGATAGAAAGATAGATGAGGAATGTTCATTAATGGCCAGGCTAAATCAAATATCCCTCATGTTAAACGAATGAATACTTAAGAGACGTTAACAACTATGAAAACAAAACAAAGAGAGAAATATCTTTCTTCTCCATTGCATCTTTTTAGCGAAAATAGACTTCAGGCCACTCGCCCATTACGAGTAGCGGCGAGATCAAAGAGATCTAAGTATTTTAATCGTTGGACCTTATAAACCGTATTAGCATTTGAAAGGCTACGGATTGTTTTGTTTCTACTACTTAAAACTGATGATGGGTAATACTTTTATTTAGTTTCCTTTGATCTGATGTTAGCACCGGGCAAGGCCGAGGGGCTCCATGTCAATCAAGATTAGTGCAGCAATTACTTAGGTACGGTCCTTGGACAAAAGAACCTTGGAAAGTGTTTAACACATCGACAAGGGCATCGGATAGCTTTGTAGGCGGTAAGTGGCCAGAGGCTGATAGCTGCCATTATTACTTGGGACAGTTATTAAAACAGTGCGGACAGTGGGTGGCTATTAGCAGCTTCAGCTTGTCTAAGATTAAACTAATGAAAACCTGTAAACCACTTCAGGCTTTCTTTGGCTGATATGCACTTCTAAAGTGTCATGGTTCAATTAAGGGACAACACAGAATTGTTTATAGTAACGTAAAAAGAACATTGAAGTCAGCACCTTTGATATATTAACGAGAATTACAGATAACGTTGCGTTTGATTCCAATCTTTATTTGGTTCGTTCTTCATTTGAATCATTCGGATTAAAAGAAGTTTGACGATAGTTGAAATCATTCATATAATTATAGAAATACTTCACAGAATTTCAGACAATACGGGATTTGTTCAAAAAGTATCGAGACTGAAGATTTATTTACCAAGAAAAAAAAATGAACGAAACTTTACTTTTCTTCAAAATAGTTCTTATAGCATCAAATTAAAGAGATATTTATGTTTTTCGAAGCCACTCCTAAACTTCTTTTATAATGAAGACGCACAGTGTAATTGTTATCGTCTTAGAAAATGCACATAGTAATCCGATATCAAATCCTAGAAGAGGCTGTTTGTGTTGCACATTACATTAATACCACTGAGATAGACATGAATCCATTTTTTCTTCTTTAAGTTATCGATAAATAACCGCACAGCTAGGTTATTCAGCATTAGAAGACACAAGGGCATTTTAAGCGGAGTTATCTGGTTTCAATACAGGGTTTCTGCATTAAAACCAGCTAACTCCGTTGATACCCATTAAAATCAATAAACAAACAAACAATCAAACAAATAATAATTTTAGAAAAAATATATAGTGTAATCACGTCATCGAATGCGGAATCTGGTAGCGGGGTTTGACCTCGAGGTCAGATACTTATGGAGTCAATGATTAATGGCTGAGATTCTAATGATTCTAAACCAGCGTTTGAAGAGAATGTATTAGGAAGATTAGCGATTTAAAATCACGGATGCACTCTGTTATATTGTCTAAAAGAAGAGTAATCCAGTACACCCATCATTTCTGATAACCAGCTATGTGACCAACAGCAAGGAAGGTGGATCCCACAAAATCTGGGTTTTGGTATGTGCTGGCTACATGCCGTCAGACACAAGACTTACAGATTTTTAAGTGGCAGTTAGTTACTGGAACAGTGACAACTCATTACCTAAATTTGTTAAACCATCCTAGCAGGCTATCGACGGTATATAGATTGCTTAAACCTCCTCCATAGACATATCAAAACCTCCATGTTGTACCGTTTGACGGTGAAAGCATCAGAAATAAACGTGAGTAGATTTTTCGTACGATGTGTTTTCCATTCTTGATATGGGGAGATTCTTAATATTTTTACTTCCTGACATTTCTTCGAGAACTTTCGAGACGATCACTATGGACCAGACATCATATGAAGAAGAACCTGAGTGTTGCTGTTCACTTGAAATGATGGTTGGAAAGCCACAGAAAAGTCCGGAGTTAGTTAAAACCTCAAGTACTAAATGTAGTAACCAAACTATCGTCATTATCATCAATATGTGCTGACAACACGGATGACTTTCACTCTTTCTATCTCTCTCTATCTCTGTGTCTGTCTGTCTGTCTCTGTCTCTGCCTCTCTCTCTCTCCCTATCCGTTCTTATACTCACTACTCTTGATAAGTCGGCATCCAGTGTTCGCATGGAGCCTTGCAGTTTCACCTATATATTAATAAATCTCTTAATTCCTTTCTTGTGCTTTTTTCCTTAATAGAGTACAGTTGTCAGGCACAACCAGACGAAAAAGACACAATTTTAGGGGGGGGGATAACACCCAAGTTTGACTTCTAGACGTGGGCACACTAGAGTCGGTCCCCGCTAGTGTGTCCAAGTGTAGTAGTCCGTAGGAGGATGTCCCTCATGAGCTGTTTCGTTACTTCTCAAGCGGTCCCTAAAATTCTTCCTGGTCTTACTTGAATGGTTTGTATGATGGGAAGTAAGTGGCTTTTTATAGGGTACTGCTTCCAGGATATGTCCAAAAGAACACGCGACCTTTTTGTGTAGTTCATATTTAGATTTTTCCAGTGATTTCCTTACTCCAAGTCGTGCAGCTATACAATAGTACTGACACAGCTACAGCTTGGAGGAATTCCCGTTTTATCTTATAAGAGAAATCAGGTTTCCATATGGTTGGTAATCGCAATCCATACATTACCTATGATGATGTTGAAAACGCTTTCAGTAAATGTGATATAGCTGCCGAGTTATGTGAACTGGTATACTAATTTTAGAGGCTTGTCATTTAATAAGTGAACATTTCCTTCGGCTTATAGAGAGGAATGAAGATCGACCGCTTTTGTGTACTGACCGGTAGTATACGTCATGAAGACACTCCCGTTGTGTTACAATATAATTTTACATTACTTTACCACATGATTGTGTTACGAAATGATAGAAGAGTATTACTACATAATGTAATACAGAGAAATGGGTTAGATCCTTGCTAGATGCTCTATATTTATGACATTGTGTCACTTCCTACCTGTGGAGAATTAATTGGGTAAAAACCAACTCAATTTATTCAATTTGTCTAAAAAAGTGGTATACTATTTACTTAGATGTACATAAACAATTTGGCAAGTAAAATGAGACACAAATAGTAACTCCTGTAATTTGAACCACCCTAAGCAGAAACATTCGTCCATTTCTTTGGATTCATGCCAATATTAGTAAAAGATGAAAAGTAAATAATAAGCAAACCCAAATAGACAAGGCAGATATAAAATTAGTGTTTAGCGCAAGATTCACGGCAATCTTTCTCTTTTATTGAATGGGCAAAATACAAACACGAGTTTTACACCTTGAGACAAAAATACTGACAGCACCAAACTTTTAGTTCCACCTATATGTTAACAAAGAAAATCAATTAAGTTCTTATCTTGTGAGTATTTCTTGATACGGTACACATAACAGGCAGCACAAAACGGAAAGACAACGATATTATTGAAAAAAGATTAACCCAAATTGAACTGTAGTAGAAGACAAACAGGAATACAATGTCGTTATTTTTATTTTTTATTTTTGGATTTTTCCCTAAATTTTACTCTCTACTTATATTCCCTCCAGTTAATAGGTTAATCCATGGATGTTTTGCTCCTGACCTCCGACACTAGACTGCTTGAGATGTGCTTAGCGTAACGGTTATCGTCGTATGGTATAGCCTCAGCGACATTAATTCAAATCACGGATACGTCCATGCCATTTGGAAAGGCTAAATCAATCTGTCTATCCCAGCAATTGTTAAATAGTTGGGCAGATGATGTCATTTAATCCCGATAAGGGTGCTGTATTCAAATTTAATCTTATTTAAGGTGTTTTTGTTTAATGTTTAGGGTTTCGAATATTTGACATTTTTGTTTTGTTTTCTTTGTGCAATATGTGCGTGTTTTCAGTTAGAATTTTCCTGTAATTAAAGGGGGTATGAATGTGATTTTAAGTGTATGAGGATCAAGTTTGTATCCGATAAATGTGGTGTTAAACGGCGTGACAAGGTCGACTCCCCATGACTTTTTAAAAATAATAAATTTCTAATTCTTGTTGTGACCCTCTGTTGAAAATGATTCAATTTCCACTGATCTATTGTAGTCAAGTCACTGGTTACTGCTATGTCGATGATGGCTAATCGTCGGATGGGGAAGAAGAAACACAAGTACACAATTCGTCTCAAGTGTTAGGATCTATGTGGCTTTATATTTATTGGGTCGTGGATGTAGGTGGAAATGAATAAAGGACGCGACGTGCAGGGTTGCTTCTTTGATATAGTAGAAATCGAATGTTTCCTTATCTTTGAAAGGTTCACTAGGTTTTCATGCTCGCAAATTATTGTCTACTCGTACCCCGAACACCAAAGGAGAGTGTTACATATTAATTGGATACCTATTACTTTTTAAGGTAGTATAGAAATCCTTATGGCGATCAGTACAGCTGATGGCCTTGAAAGTGAGTGACAATGCTTGACCTCACTCTCACCTTGCTTTCTGGGGATAGAATCGTGAGAACGGAACCCCGATAGAAAGCCCCCTTCCGGTTTAAGGTGGGCAACTCAGTCAGTTGCAGTGACAGTTAGAGTTAGTTAGTTGCAGAGTTAGAAGCTAGCAAGATGTGACTCTCCACGCGCATTTGTCTGGTCTGGGGTTCCAGAATAAAGTAACATCAAAAGTAAATCGAAGTCTTGTTGTTATTACTAAAAGCTAACAATGACACAAGGCTTCTGATAAGAAATGGTCCCCAGCAGAACCAGACACGGAACCCAGATAAGAAAGACCAGACCAAGATAGATGATAGAAGATATACCAGACCCTTAGAAGATATACAGGCCAGAAGACTAGACGATCAGAAGACGGCCGGAAGAATAGACCAGAGTAAGACGTAAGAAGTATACAACGTATAGATATTTAGTGCCGTCAAAGAAAAGGCACTACGTTACAAGAGATCGAATCGAGAAACCCATCGTCATTTATTGTCATTCACAGAAAACCATAGTCACACTTCTGCCTTGCGTGGGTGGCATCTTGCGACCATCTCCCGGCGCCTTATATGTGGTCAGTTCAGTTGGGGGACATTGGAAAGTCCTGTTTAACTTATGTTTTTAGTGCTAGATCGAGTATATTTTGTTATACATAGCACACTGGGCGGGATGATGAACATTTTAATTCTTCTTTCCCCAGGCTACTAGCATTCTTTAAATAAAATATCTATATTCACCAATCGCAATTACTCTAAAAATCGGATCGCACATAGACCGTATTCATATTCAAAAGCTTTAACACAACATTAAGCACCAATAGTGTTCTTCAGCCCTGTCGAATGAGTCTGCAGAATACATCGCCTGGATCCATGTAAAGGGGTAAGACCCAACCAATGGGACAACCCATTATGCTTATGGGTGGATTTCCAGTCGCCGAATTCCATGACATGCATCACTCTTTTTTGGATTTTACTTGGGTTGGGCGGGGATGGGAAATACCCCCTCCAATCTATCGGTTGGTTACATCAATACCTAGCACCTATATGATTGTCCCGAAACTATAGCAAACACCCAACCGTTTTTATTATATATGTACTTGAGGGTGATGGCTGAGGACCTTACTTTTTATATAACGTTAAACTGCATTAATTCTGGAGCTTTGCGGAGTGTGAGATACCCGGTTATGGGCATTACTACCAGGTCCACTCAGACCTGGAGTGGTACTACTTGTTAGGGCCTCATATCTATTAACTAGATAAAAACAAGTTTTAAAAAAGATGTATCAAAAGAAATCTGAATATTTAACAAGAAGTAATAAAACAAATGTCTCCGGCAAACAAAAAAAAAATAACATGCCGTAAAATTCAACCAAACAACCATCCAACTAACCTAGTCTAAGTTCCTTTTGTTAACGTATAAATTGCAGATAAATTCAATTTATTCAGTTATGTTCATTTAAGATTTACTTTAAAATCGAGATCTTGATCAAGTACTAGTCTAATTAATGAAATAAAATAATCTTTATTTTCAGAGGACATAGCAGTGATAACTATCTAACATATCCACCTGACCGAATGAAGTGTAACAATAACTGGGACTACTCAATAGTGTAACAATACAAGTTAGCCGGAGCAACAAGACTGGAGCTAATTATTAACACAGTGGCACAAGGGTAAATAAAATAATATTTTCTGCTTATTGATGCCAAGCTACCAATCTGCCTTTCCAACCATAAACATTTTCCTGGCTCATCAATAACCTTTACATTTCTCGCATCGGTTTTCTTCCTTCTTCCTTTGGTATTTAGCCCTGTCCTCCAAAAGTCTTCTTGCTTTCACACACAGCCTGCAGGCGTAACAATATCTATATAGTTCTCATTTACTTCTAGGCTCCAAGTGTCATGGCAACTTTACCATCTTCTTGCTGATATAACAATATCTATATACGATCAATTTCTGACGGGCTATGAAACTTACCGTCGAACACGATACATAAATTCAGTTTACTAAAGCTTTATGTTCGTAATTACCCACGGCATTATAAAGATCTGCACGAAATAATACACATGGTTCTTAATAGATACCGTGTTATATTTTCCATTTCCTAACATATTTTCCATTTCCTAGGATATTTTCTTTCAGCTGCGCCATAATTCTCGAGCAAAATTATGGCTATTATTAGATACCCTTAAGGTCGATACGAATACTTAGACATATTTTCGTAATAGTATACATAAAAGAGTTATTATAATGATCCAGGTATTATTTACAAAGTTTTGCTTAGTATGGCTTCCAGGCCTCAGTGGTTTAAATTCCTGAGTGGTCCCCCTTTTAAATACTGGAAATAATCATTAAAACTTAACTTTGGTCATCGTGCGGGAACCGGTAGTTTAAGTGGTAATCATTCGTTAATATGATCGAGTTTTTGTTTATTTATTTGAAACTTTAACACGGCAAAAGCGGTACATATAAACTGGAGTTAGTTTGTGTAATACAGTTTACATGTCTTAAATCAGAATATAAATCCATCATAATTTCAGTTAAGACTAAATACGATGGGTATGATTGGTGATCCATTGGAAAATTTGACTATGCACGAATCAAAATTTCAAAAAGAAAGGCATAAAATATTCTGGGACTTTGTAATACAGAGGGACCATCCATTACCAACCACAATAGCAGACTAAGTATAAACTAATAAGAAAAGAATTTTCCCTTTAGTGAACCACAGATTCGATTTTTTTTTAAAGCAAAAAACTGAAAAATACGTTCACCTTGCTGGGGAGCTTAAATGTTGTGGAATATGAAGGTGAGGGTGTTGTTTATAGGTTTTGGAACATTTTTGAAGACCAAAGACAATTAAATATATAAACAGAAGATGACCAAACTTTTAGCAATGGAAGGAATACTTGGTGAAATATTCTGAACAAAATATCAACTAGCATCAGTTTGTGTATATCAATGACTAATAATGATAGCTCCTAATCTAACAAATTCAAACAGAATATCGCCCACTCAGTGGAGCTTAGAATATACTGACTGCGTCTCCTGCCGGAGGGTAAAAAAACAAAACAAATGATTGTTGTCATAGATAGGACATCAAACTGCCTCTGATAGTGAAGCTCCTGTTTAGTAGATCAGAGGAGTTTGGAATAACCCTTAATATCCATTACTGCCAGGTAGTACCTTTTAGTGACTCCTGAATGAGTTCTGTTTAAAATAATTCGTATTCGATAAGATGATAGTAAAAATAAAGTTAAGAAACAACCACAGAAAATGTAGATATGAACATACGGTGGTAATCCCAAAGGTAAGACATCGAAAGCGCTGCGGACGCAGGGAAACTGTTCGTGTGGCTATTGGCAACGCTGTTGTGTTTGTTGTGCATACACCTGTGCCTACTTCTGCATGCACCATTAAGCCGATTGAAATCCATCGGAGATTACTGGAATCGTATGGTGAGTCCGCAAGTTGTGTTGGGAGTTTCGAACTACGAAGCGGTTAAACATTTCCTCCGTGAATATGGCGACTAGAAAATGATATGAGCATAGAAAAAAGTGCCAAAGCGCCTATACAAACGCATATACCGAAATGGAGTTTATGTAGAAAAATAGATATATGTTCAAACGTTAAAATGATGCGAACGGCATTGACAATAAGCAATAAATGTTTGTGTGATTAATAAATATTTTAGAGGTTTTCGGACTAGAAACCTCTTGATTCCTGGTTCAATATCGGCTCTCACCAACTCAGCGTATGAGTAGCACTGGGATATGTGCATTACAGTGAGGAGGCGATGGTATGTGTGGCGCTCCACCTCAGACGCCAAAACAATCTCCTTGGTCTAGCGCTATTGAAAAGGGGATATACTCCCTCGCTGTCTGACTGATACCGACTTTAGACCGCCCCGTCGACTTTACTTTACTTATATTTCCAATTATCTTCTTACAATGAATAGGATTCTCTAAAAAACAAAAGAAGGAGTACTGGAGAGGACATCAAACTGTCTTTGATAGTGGGTTCCAGATCTGTAGATCTGAGAAATTTGGAATAACCCTTAATTGCCATTACTCCCATGTTCACTGTGAACCGGAGTGGAAGTACATGTTAGTGTCCCATAAATGGGTTTAGTGTAAAGATATTTAATATTATTCGTATTCGAAAAGGGCACGTTAAAAAACAATCTAAAGAAACAACCTCATACAAATGTAAATATGAACTTACAATGAAGGTGGTTCCCTAACCAGTAAGCAAAAAGTAATCCTACAAGAGTTGAAATGTCGTTAAAATCAATCAATCAATAAAATAAGAATATAGATGATAGCTTACCAGACGAAGCCTACTTTTGAATTCACTATATTATAAATCAACTATTGCACGCTGCTGTTTCTAAGATGGCAAATTCTAGCAACTACTAATATAAAACAAAACAAAAAACAGCTGCAAATGTGACATTAGAACATTATAAATGCACTATAAAAGAGCAAAAAAGAGAAAAGAGACAAATATGATGCGCGATCGTTAGGCTTTTAGTATTCATGTCGTAATTATAGCAGAATAATGAAATAATCACCAGTGAAGTCAAAACGAATGACAATGCCATTATTCGATTGGTTCAATTCTGTTAATCTTTTATTTGCAGCACGTCTGACCAATTCCTTGAATTTCAGATAATTCTAAACTCGCTATTGATGTGTGACAGGAAAACATAAATCGATTTTAGTTTAAAGTTATAAGACAGGGAATTAAACTTTTTTTAAATAGCATATTTTAAGATCAGGAATCTTCAAAATATTATATTATTGTTAACAGATATGCAAATTAGAATAGTTAGGGTTCCATAGATATTTAATCGGAGTTAGTACAAATATATGAATATACATCTATAAAATATTTTGATTTGCAGTTATTTCAAACCAGCTTCAGAGTTTGAAAAATATTTATCCAACAGGATTTGACACAATATCACAAGTGCGAGGCCTAATGCGAGGCTTAAACTTGCTTTCCAGTAGTAACGGATTTGTGAGATTAGATTGCAAAACATTACAGCACGACCGGACGTCTTTTTGTTTTTCCTGGCCATCCCCCAGGCTGTATTAACACAACGTTTTTTCAAGAAATCATTTTTGTCCTTACTTTGGCAAGGGTTAGTCGGTTGGTTTCCATTACTACCAGGTTCACAATGATCAGGAGTGTTAGTTCATCTTAGGATCCCATCTATGGGGTGATTAGATAAGAAATAAATATTAAAATATGTTTAAAAGACGATTTAAAAATGAATTTTAAAAACTGAATAAAACAAAATGAATGAAACAAAAAGGTCTTCGGTACAAAATAACCCAAAGGTTGATATGCCGTAAAATCCAACCAACCAAAGCGTACGTATTCCTACAAACACCCATATGCACACATACACACACACACACACACACACACACACACACACACACACACACTAATCCCAATGTATTTCGTGCAAAGTTGTGAGTTGTGTTTTTATTTCTGTGTAATGATACATTCCTGTTTTGCTACTTACCACCACATTAATTCCCATCATAATGTTTTTAAAATGAACTCAAATAAACAAACAAAATGTTAGTGGAGACCAGTTAAGAGAAAAAGGAGACAGAGAAAACATATCGCTTTTCTTTCTTTCTCTGTCGATCGAACTTTACTCTACACACGCTCTATACGTTTAGATAAAGTATAAAATCAAACAAAATCAAGAAATTACAAATTACTGATAGCAAACTAGCAATCTTATAACACATCCATCCAATCATATGCAGTATTTGATAGTTACCATTTTAATTGATTAATTAATTATATTTTTACCAAACACTTACCTATATATATATATATATATATATATATATATATATATATATATATATATATATACGCGCACGCGCGCGCGTGTGTGTATAAAATAGAAAAAAGTATTCCAAAAAAATCAATTTGCTTGATGGTGAAGTCGAGGTTATAACTATTCGGTGCTTAATAAATCAGGACCTTAAGATGGAAAGTAGGATATCTAAATATGGATAGATGTTTTGTGAATATCGAGATTTAATTAGCTGTATACGTAAAAAGACCCATAACTGAATTCAGCAAAACGCTCACTTCCGGAAGTTAAAAAAGTGACCACTACAAGTGAAGACGTCCCAAAACGGTGTAAAGTGTGACGTGTTTTTTTGTTTGTTTGTTTGTTGAGGACTAAGTGAGGATAAAAGTATAAATTTTCTGAATTTAGTATTATCAAACTTTAGTATGGGTGGTTCAAGATATATGTTGGAAGGGTGTAACAATACTCTTCGTACACCCATAAATATTGAATATTTTGAAACATTTCTTACAATTTAACTTACATATGATGCAAGCCGTTTTATATGTTATCATGTTCAAAAAGAGAAATATAAAACTCAATTTTGAGAAGGACACCTTAAATTTACTAAATATAAGAAGAAAAATCAACAAAAGAGGAAAAGACAAAATCATTCGTACAGTATGAAAAATTTCTAAGATTGAACAATTCTAATATTTACATTAGCATTCCCTCTCATTTTTATAACTTACTGCAATCATTTTTTGAGTTTTTGATGAGATTTAAACAACTCTTTTTGTGATTCTTTTCGATTCTTCAATGTTAATACGTTTTAATTTTAGAAGTTTTTGTTTTTGATTTAGTGATCGGCGATATTTTAGAACTTGCCATAGATTTTCAATAGGATTCTTGTCAGAACTCCTTGAAGGTTTTGTCACAACAGTAATTTTTATTTCTGAAGCCGTGCAGTTACTGATCTAGACAGATGTTTGGGTATATTGCTCGAAAATAAATCGCTATCTTAGATCAAGGTTTTGCGCTGATCGTTGTAGATTTTCATCGAGAATTTTGATATAATCTATAGATTTCATGATTCCTCTTATTGCAATTAATTTTCCAGTCCCCTTTCAGCTGAAGAAAAACCTAAAGAATCATCGAATCTCTTCAATGTTTTAATGTTTCCACTGTGTTTATTGGGAGAAAACATCGCCATTCTCATGCCAAGTCTTTTGTGCATCATTATGTCCAAAATACTCGGTCTTTGTTTTATCACTCCATATTAATTGTTCCCAAAAGCAATTTCCTTTGTTCAATAACGTTTTCCAAAATTAAACCGACCAGAAATGCGATAAGGGGTTCGTCCTGGTCGGTTTTCATACAACACATTCTTGTTCAAACAACGTTGTATTGTGTGATTATTTCCGCTGGTATCTATCGTTTCCAAACTTTTGGCGATGCTTTTTCAAAACAAGTCTTGTTGTTAACCTCACGACACAGTTTCTTTGTGTATTTCTCGGTGACAGTTTGGTCTTTCGTCCACGGCCCAGGCAAATTCTCTGCCGTACAAAACTATTTAAACTTCTTTAGAACGGACTGTGCCGTGGATCTACGGATATTTAACTGGTGTAAATAGTGCTTCTTGATTTGTGGAAATTAATAATCCTCTGTCTCAAGTCAATGCTAAGTTCCTTTGTCGTCCTCATCTGATTGTCAACGTAAGAATAACAATGATGACACTCTATTCACCACGAGATATTTTCTGCTGGAATTATCACAAATAATCTACCGAATAAAATAGTATAGAAGGCTTCAACATATAAAATAATTATGTGAATTACTTATACTTACACAAATCAATAAATTAAAAACACTTTTTTTACTGTACGAATAGTTTTATATTTTCCAAATTTTCATAATTCGCCGTCATATTTAACCTATTGTTCTTAAAATTGAGTATTATATTCCTTTCCTGGTGCTCACAAACTTATTAAATAATTGGCATTATACTGGCATTAGATTCTGAGTAAGGGTAAGAAACATTCAAAATTGATGGATGTACGAATAATTTCGTCGTTGATCTCTCTCTCTCTCTCTCTCTCTCTCTCTATATATATATATATATATATATATATATATATATATATATATATGTGTGTGTGTGTGTGTGTGTGTGTGCGGTGTGTGTGTGTGTATTTGGACAGCATTCTTAAATGTATACCTGTAGAATTAAACAAATGACACATCTCCTGTTTAATAATTTCATTTTTAATCTTTTCGAGTTTTCTGGCCAACTTTTTTAATATTTGGGTGCAATTCGTGGATAAGTCCACCAAAGTTCAGGTCCCGAGTACTTTCGGCACTTCGAAGTGCCATCATCAGGGGTGATGTGTTCCATTTTTCTTTAAAATTATATTAATGTGGGGGGGGGGCTGGGAGGAGAAGAATTGATGAGAAAGGTGTTATAGGCATTTTAAAATGTGTGTACTGCTATTATCTGTTAAATGGAGGGTTAGACGACGTGACAATGTGGTTGAGGTGAATACAGATTTAAATGTATACAGATTTAAATGCCGGCTAGAAGATTGCAGTCTCCCAGAAAATGAAAATACATACATTGGATTCACATCAACCAAATTGTCACGACGTCTAACCCTCCATTTAACAGATAATAGCTCTATTTCACAACACCTAAAATTACATTCATGTCCTCACTCTAATTACCGAAATATTCTAACGGAAAATACACACATTCTGCACAATGAAAAAAATAAACAAAAAATCCAAATACTAGAAGCTCTATACATAAAACAATACAAACGATCTTTAAACAAAATTAATTTCCAATGCAGTACACGCATTTTAAAATGCCTATAACATCTTTCTCATCAATTCTTCTCCTTCCAGCCTCCACATTAATATATATTTTTTAAAAACTGGAACATATCACCCCTGATAATGGCACTTCGAAGTGCCGAAAGTACTCAGGATCTGAACTTTGGTGGACTTTACCACGAATTCCACCCAGATATTTAAAAAGTTGTCCAGAAAACTCGAAAAGATCAAAAATAAAATTGTTAAACAGGAGATGTGTCTTTTGTTTAATTCTACATATATATATATATATATATATATATATATATATATATCTTTTTTCCAGAAACACACACACACTATATATATATATATATATATATATATATATATTTCCGGTTTAGGAAATATAGCGATTATTCTGCCTTCTATTCTAGGCAGCTGCTTGTGGACCCATCGGTAAGAGACTTGACGAGCGAAAGTTCGTTCAGGTCTCGATCCCGACCAGAGGTAGCTGCTGAAAAATAAGTCTAGCTGTACTGATGAGGGTTGAAACCCCGAAACGCGCGTCTGCAGATTACTTATATATATATATATATATATATGTGTGTGTGTGTGTGGGGCAGGATATTCTCATTCAAACTAATTTGGTTAAACATAATATAATCCTTATTGTTTTCAAGTTGTCTATTTGGTCTTTACAGTTTCTTATCAATACTTTTGATGTTATCATCTTGAAATGTTAATCAGTAGCAAGAAAGAGTTATTATTGGTAGACGAATTGCAACTGATTACCGGCTTTCAAGATGATAACATCAAAATACTTGTTAGGAAACTTGAACACAATAAAGATTCTATTATGTTTAACCAAATGTGTTTAAATATATATATATATATATATATATATGTGTGTGTGTGTGTGTGTGTGTGTCTGTGTGTGTGTGTGTGTGTGTCTATACGTGTGTATGCGTGTGTGTGTGTTTCAGAAAAAAATCATATTATTTCCTAATCTAATAACTTGGTCCATTTACGTTCAACTTATTTCAATTTTTAAAAGCATGGCTAAAACAAATAAAAATTCTATTTATTTTTTGCTGCTCTTTTCTTTTATGTATATGATGCAATCACTGTAAATGAAACAGTGTTTTGTGTGCTACAGTATGTTAGAACACTGTAGAGAGAACAAGAGAAAGCCGCTTGGAATTTGTGAAATAATTCGGTATATATACACAAAATCCAATGCAAATTTGTACATTACACAAAAAGTTCAAAGATAAAGGCTATACTTGCAGGTGCTCGACTACTGATTTAACCTGTGTAATGCCACAGATGGTGTGCATATTGAAACTTGTGTAAACTTGTACAATCTTTGAGGAAATACACATAGCTTTGAATTTCTGCACAACATAAGGCCTATTTAGTTTCATTAGTTTTGACGATGTTGTTACTCAGATATCTTCAGCATCATGATTTCTAATACATGTATACACAATATATATATATATATATATATATATATATATATATATATATAGAGAGAGAGAGAGAGAGAGAGAGAGACAGACAGACAGAGACAGAGACAGAGACAGACAGAGATACAGACAGACAGAGACATAGACAGAGACAGAGAGTGAACATGGAGTCTGACGCATGTACACGTTGCTCTAACTTATATACACATATATATATGTATGCGTGTGTGTGTGTTTCTGTGTGTACATGTATATGTGTATGTGTATTTTCATGTATGTGTATGTATGTGTGTGTGTGTGCATGTGTTAGAGTAGAGGGAAAATCAGATTATTGAGAAAAGACTATGTGTATATTGACTGTTTATAATTTAAAAAATTACCCGTCGATTTATAAAATACCATAATGAAATCAATTCTCTATGTTTGCTTTGGACACAGAAAAGAAGACAGATGCCGTCTCCTCATAAAATGTACTAAGAAATACTAATACTTATAATCATTCAAACTCTCTTTTATGCGGGAAACATCAAAGAAAACACCCGTCAGCGATTTTGTATTGATCCCTTCTTTCCTGTCCTTGAAACACATCAGAGAACCATTTAATTATGCCCTAAAGGCAATGAAGTCTTACAATCTTGACTCAAGCCAAGGAAAACACGTTTTGTATGATAAGATTATATACAGTAAAATTCACAAGTATCGTTTTCTATCCATAAAACCGTACTTTGCTTTAATGGATACTTAGGTCACTTTTTCAGGAGGAGGAATAATTCAAAGTCCTTTCTTTTTATTTAAGTAAGATAGCTTATGAAAAATAATAACCGGGAATATAGAATGGTTTCTAAGCAAAAGGCGATTTGATACAGAGTCTAGTGACTATAGCATTTAGCAAGAGAATAGATAAATACACTGAAATACTTAAAGAAAAGTCAAGGCAAGGTGTGTCGTGTCCGTAAAATAGTCAGATAAATGAAAATAGACTTTGCATCAGTCATGAAAATAGAACATGTATTACTGATGTCGATGCACCAATGCTTCGTATGGAAAAGAAAACCCACTCGGAGTTAGATATAAACACATCTAATACGTACGTAGTTGCATAGAAAATATTTTCCAAAGACAATGTTTCAACCAACAGTGATAAAAGACCAGAAAAATAATTATTTTCGGATTGAATTTAGAGGTTTAATATATAATGAGATAAGAAAAACTTTCAGGTTCATTAAAAGGGCAATATTAGACTACGGAAGATAGCAATCGGCAAATAGCAAAACGTAACCGAATACTCTCCCCACTTCTCTCTCTCTTCCTCTCTCTCTCTCTCTCCTCCCCTCTCTCTCTCTCTCTCTCTCTCTCTCTCTCTCTCTCTGACGTATCAACGTAGCCGACATACCAACTGAGTATGTTGCAACAGACATAAAAGCGTTAGCCGATATTATGGATCGAAGTTATGAAATCATCATCATGTCGCGCTGTTAGCGCGGATATCCATGATAATCTCTCTCCATCCGTCCCTATCGCTCATCATTTTCGGGAGGTCCTCTATGCAGCATCATGTATCCACACAGAGCTGATCAATGTACGTTTTTGCTGGTCGGCCCACACTGGCTTGTCCATGTGCTGGCTTCCATAGGAGGACGTCGCTTATGAGTTCGTCCTTGCTTCTTCAGCAGTGTCCCGCGTGCCTTGTCCGTCTTACTCGGATGGTTTGGTTGATATGTGGCAGGTTGACCGTACAGCTGTTTTCTCGTAGGGTGTTGATATATATATATATATATATATATATATATATATATATATATATATATATATATAGTGAATAAATGAAGGGAAAACGTTTGATTTGCTTCATGCAGTAATTTAAATCAACTGCAAACTGCAGCATCATCTGAAAGTGCTAAAACATGGTCGTTACTGAATCTATTCCAAAATTATTATGGGTTTAAATAATTTTGAGGTGTTGGGGACAGGGGGTGGAACTAGGTATTTTTATGAGGTGATGGGAAGTGAGAGAAGGATAGGAGATAGGGCAGTTGAGAAGATGATTAATTATATCTAGGGGTGAAGAGGTCTATATTTCTGGGAATTTTCTACTGGTCATAACAATTAGAGGTGAAACAAAATTAAAAATCTTCAAAGGCAGTCTGTCTCAATAGCCTAGGTTTTATTAGTTCCTTTGATTTTTATCGTTATGTGGTTTTTATCGTTATGTGGTTTTATCGTTATGTTAAAGACATATTCTTATCCTGATATTTTAGGTATGTTGATGAGCTCAAGGGCCTGTATTTTCTGTGTTTATATGTTTTTAAAGTTTGATCTGAACTGGTGAGTTATATGTTTGTTCTTGGTAATTGTTCTTGAGCCAGATTTTCCCAGCTGGAAGGGACAATGCCAAAGCACCTGAGATCATTTTTACAGAATCCTTGAATCGCAGTAGGGGGCGACCAATCTGTCTTACCAGATATTAGCTCTCCATACAGGATGTCTTTTGGGATTCGTCCATCATCCATCCGACGTACATGACCCAACCATTGGAGACGACGTTGTCTCAGTAGAGAGTACAGGCTGGGGAGTTGAGCTCTCTCTATGACTGCTGTGTTATGGATCCTGTCCCTCCAGGTGATGCTCAGTACACGTCCAAGGCAGCGAAGGTAGAAGTTATTTAGCCGCCGCTCTTGGTGGGAGTATAAGGTCCATGTTTCACTTCCATACATGAGGGTGCTGATAACACATGCCCTATACACTTGTACCTTTGTACGGATAGTGAGCTTGCTGTTGTCCCACACTCTTGTTGTGATTTATATATTGCAAAGATAATAGTTGGATTTATATGTAATGAAATTGCAAATCATCGTTTCTGGCTTAAATGGCTCCTCTTGATTTTTGTTTCGTTTCGTGGAAATTCTACGAGTCTCACTAGTCATTACTAAAACTGTTTATTGACATATTTGATAGTGGTGATCCCAATATCATTATTAATGTTAGAGATACTTGTATTCCAATGAAAGTTGTTATTCATTGTCAATTTTATCATGTAGTGAGTTTTGTTACCATGGTAGTTACGTTTTTTTAATGATGCATTTGGTGATGGTAATTCCGTTTATATTAATATTCACATTAAAGCCAGTGGTAATCGTGCGCTAATATCAGATGGATCCCATGGCCAAAAGTTAAGATAGGATAGTGTTGTTAGCGGGTGTATAAAGGTACTAATAACTCATACTAACATTATGGGAACCTACGGTAGGAGCCTAAGATAAGTGTATTGATTAATAGTAAGCCTATACTGGGATCCTAGATATGTGTTGAGGGTAGTGGCTTGTGTATTGATATTAAGTCATAAGTATCCATAATATTACTCATTTCTTATCAGACTATTTTGCACTATATACCTTTTGGTTTCTCCTAATTACACTGGTTTACAAAGAAATTGAGGCAAGCACAAAAATAACTGTTTTAACCTAATTTAGGGGTGCTGAATTCAGATTTGAAATCCGTTCTTACTCATCACCTCTAGTTTTTTTTAGATATGCATACTATACATTTGGTACAGATACTGTACATAAAGGCGTATATGCATTCAGGGTTAATTTCTAATAGTGTATGACTTATATCTTCTTTTTTAGTTATTATGCAATAAATGTAAGTGATAGCATTACATTAATATATATATATATATATATATATATATATAATATATATATATATATATATCAAGACGGATTTTGGCAGTTAAGCGTAGCCAACACGTCTCAATCAACAGCCAGTAGTGCACTGGCAGTCAGCGCAGGAGGAAGGTGTCTCTAGAAAATTGTGTTACACATTCTTTTCGGTATATACTTGTATTACATTTTCCAACGAAGCACATTTCATTACCTTACATATGATTTAATTTTACTTTGTTTTTTTTTAATATTCTCCAATGGCTTCAAGCATATATGGTGCATGTATATTTTCTGTTGCATGTAAACCGTCTACCGGGAAATCATTTTTGTTCTTTCAGTTGCATCTCGATTTTCTGTTCTGTGTTTCTGTGTGTTGTGGAATTGTTAAAGTATTTTCTTGTAATGTGTGTTGATGAGGCTAATCATGTTATTCGTGCATGATAAAGTTTTCGCATTTCTCATTTGGTGTGTGTCTTGATGGTGTCTCCTGTAGGATGTCGTACTTATTCCTTACTGTTACCGAGTAGCGATCGTATATATCACTGTTGGCAAGTAAGGACCAGTCATAACAGTCGTAACAAGACTACAGTCATGTAGGGATTGTCATTAAACGTAGCACTTATAGGATTTTTTCTATGCTGTTTGGTGATCTTAGTGATCGACGACTGAGAAGCATTCCTACACCTCCTATGGTGGCATAAGCAGATTTTTTACAGCCATTACCACACACAGGGTATTTTAATTCTAATTCGTTATAGTCAAATCTATATTCATGCACATATGAAATCTATATTCTTTCTGTTGCAGACGCCGTTAGCTTGGATAGTTAGTTTATCCATTTTTTAGCGTTCTATCGTTACATGTTGCTAAGTTAAGTAGTTTTGTTTTATGTTTTGTTTTGTTTTGTGTTTTGAAAGACTAACACGAGTACATATTTTGATGTTTTTTTTCTTACTTAATTTCTTTAGATTATTAGAATTAAATTTGCTTTATTACAATAATTTATTTCAACCGCATTACTGCAGCATCTTCAGGTAATTGCAAGAACATGAATCTTACTGATTATACTAAGCATTTAAAGGCTATGGTTTTATACCGTCACGTTCAAAATGAAGTAAAGACGTCGGGTGGCTTAAAGTCGATATCCGCCTGACAGCGAGGGAGTTTATCCTCGTTTCACTATCGCTAGACCAAGGAGAAGGGTTTGGCATCTGTGGTGAACTCCACATCTACCACCAGCTCTTCGCTGGTATAAAACCTGGAACATTGTGGTTCCTAGTCAGACGCTCTACTAAATGAGCTAAACCGGCCCTATATATATATATATATATATATATATATATATATATATATACTAGCTAAAGTACCCGGTCCGTGAGCGGACTAAAAAAAATAGGAACACCAAAGAGTGAGAGGGGAGAAAATAAGAGACAATTTCGGTTTATTTTTTTTTTATATCTCAGAAAATAAAATAGGGGATGGGGGGTAGACCTCGTAAAAAATATTTCCCCTAATATATTTTCGTAAAAATTGGACCATTTATTGATTTTTCATAGTATATCTTAAAAATCCTCTTGTCGTAAGTTGTTTTTGGCTACGTTAAATTCCAGTTGATTTAACGGTGCAAAAATGAAAACATTGTTTCTCAATCCAAATTTTCATTATTTCTGTAAGCTGAAAATATTTTTTTAAATCATCAGGAGTTTGTTTAATGTTTCTTCTTTCGAATGGAAATCTTTTTTCAAGATAATATTAATTTCTATGCAAGTTTCATTGTGTTAAATATAGGGGGGGGGGTAAATTTCACAGGGAAAATTGGTAGTAACTAATAAGAGATAATTATTTATTATTATTTTTTTTAAATCGCCGAGAATTGTCTAATATGAATGAATTAAAGTAACTTCTAAAATTTTTGAAAAATGTTAATAAATGATTAAAAGAAATCTCGAGATAAGGGCTGAACTTGAAAAACGGTCGGAAAATTATGGTGACCCCCCAAAATAAACAGAACTCAAATTATTTATTTTACTATTAAACTAACCCTAAACCCCAACCCTAACCCCAACCTTAACCCTAATCCTACAACCCGCTAGTTAAAATTAAAAGTTTTATTACAAAATTTATGGGTTCTGTTTTTTCTGGGTCGCCCTAATTTTCCGACGGGTTTTAGTAAAAAAAAAGAGAGAGAGAGAAAAAAGAAGGGGTACTTAATTAAAAAAAAATCTGCCTATTTATTTATCATTAGAATTATGATAAATTAAATAACAATTTTTTTTATTCAAGTTACGTACATTAAATCATTTTTATTTAATTTTTACGAAAGAAACAAAGCTTAACTTAACATTCAAACACTGTTTTTTACGAAATCTTAAGTTAAACTTCTTCATATAATTTAATCAACTACATCGTATTTTTATTTTTAAAATGTTGTTATTGTTGTTACAACTATGCGTTTACTTATTTATGAAATAAGTAGTTATATAATTTAACTACCTATTTTTCTAAAAAGCTTTTTTTTTTCTAAAAATTGTTTGTATATACGAAAAAATTAAATGCTGATTAAAAACAAAATTGAGTTATTATTAAATTTTTTCGCTTATTATTGTTATTTACTTCACTGTAAAAAAATAATTCAATCGATAAAACCACATCTTTCTTACCAAATAAATATTTGCAAGATAGATTATTTCATTTCTTTTCATATCTAAATAAATTAATATTTTAAAGACAGGAATAAAAAGATTGCGATATGAATAAGATTTGACTTTTCGTTAAAACATACTTTTGCTGTTCGAATCAAAATAATTTTTTTCTAACTCGCTATAAAAAATAATTCAATGGATAATGACTCATACAAATTATATATTGAGAAAGATTAAATTATCTTCTTTCCTACCATATGGGTATTTTTAAGATTGGACTATAAATAAATTCCGAGCTTAAGACTGTGAAATTTGTTCACTAAAATTGATGTTCATGCTGGTAATCGCTGTAACAAAAAGTCAGGCAGGGGACAATATTTTATCATCAGCAGGAGTTGGTATAAGGACAGTTTCGCAAATTGGGTGATTTTGGCTTAATTAATTATTTATATACCCTAATCAGTAAATATCAATAACCAAATTTGGCGTGTCTCTTAGTTAGAAGGATATTAATATGTATGCAAGATTTCGAATCAGAGTGACCTCCCGTTTTGAACTTATACGTCGACACGTACATACCAAAAACTTACTTTTATATATTTAGATATATAACACGCACATACACTCACACTGCATGCAGAGTTTAAAGTATCCGGCCTGTAAACTATGTAGAGGGGGGACACCCCCACAAATAAAGGGGGTACTTTTAAACTACATGTGGTAGTGAGGATCCAGATCTGCGGCTTTTGGACGTATGTAATATTGCAATTACTTCAAACGTTACTCCCAAAAGAGTTAACTTTTTTATAATCACTTTGTATATAGATGGATAGAGAAATGGCGCTCTTTTTCATCTCCCTTTTCGGTAAATTAGATAATGTGTGTAACCCCGTGTGAATATATTCAAGAAAAACGTTCAGTTGTTGTTCTTATTTGTCAAAGGTTGAATGTCAAAAACAAATGCATAATACCTCCGATTATCTATTGTTTACAGGTTAACACGACCTAGATAGTAACAGATTTCATGTCTATTCATGCATAATTTACCTGTTTGCTTTTTTGCTTGCATTTTACCTTTTACTCTCATTTTTTATGCTTGCTAATATTTCTATGTCTATTTACATTTTAATTAAAATTATGAATGGACTTTCAATTCTGAACAATATACGCACAGAATGTACATAGATATAAAACACAATATGCCTGTTTGTATAGATTGGCGTGATGCAGTAATTATAAATGCTATCTTCCGCTTAATCCTTGGGAAATCTTAGAAGCGTACTTATTGTTTATTGAACATTTAATCGTTCGCAGTACGCAGCTTAGAAAAATTATGAACAAATCATAAGGCAAAGCGAATGCGGCTCACCTATGCAATGGAAGAAATAGATCCTCAATCTCATTCCATCTGAGGCCTAAAATGAAATAAGAAGAAGAAGAAGAAGAAGAAGAAGAAGAAGAAGAAGAAGAAGAAGAAGAAGAAGAAGAAGAAGAAGAAATTAATGAAAGTTTGAAGCTGAACAATAAGGGCTATAAATAATTTTTGAGTGGGAAAAGATAGGTGATCCCCCCGGGGTTGTTTGGAAAATTTTTGCTCATAATTGATCAAGTAAGTTATTCTTACAATAAAATAAATCTGGCTTTGTCCGAAGTTATTATCTTCCCGCTCATATGTGATGTGTTTCCCGGAACATTCAAAGTAAAATCAATTAAAAAGGATGCATTCGTGCAGAAAAGGAATAAATGGAATGGATATCTGTAAGCGCGGAAGTCTTAATTAAACTAGGAAACAAATAAATATAGTTTAATTCATCCTAGATACTCATTTATAAAGATACCTTAGGAAGATTTGCCCAGGTCCAAAGGAGGTCATGAAATTTGTAGTGACATTTTATGTCATGAAATAGATAGATATACCGACAGAAACCAAAACATAGATAGAGTGATAGATACTGACATCAACAAAAATATAGGTAGATAGATATACTGAAAGCCACAAAAAATAGATATACTGACATAAAAATAGATAGATATATAGATAGATGGTAACGCAAATAAACCACACACACACACACACGCACACACACACACACAAACACACACACACACATATATATATAATATTGAGAGAGAGGGGGAGGGAGGGGGAGAAAAAAGAAAAGGAGAGAGAGAGAAGGAGATTGGGGAATTGCAATAATATATTGATAAATAGTTTGAGATACTTATATGAATTATATATAGATACATAGATGAATATAAATATAGATATACTAATGTAAATTAAAGTTCAATAAATAGATAGATAGATAGATAGATAGATACTGACATAAAAATGAAGATAGATAGAATGTCTGAATTATATTTCCTTAACTATTAGGACAGGTTATTCATACTACACAATATAAAAAACAATAGTTTTTTCTACTTTCGAAATGCACACTACTTGGTGAAATATAGATATCTTTGTTTTTGTTTATTCAGTTGTTAATTTTGAACTTTGTGATAACTTCAGATAACTTTCTATAGAAATGAGGTTGGTTTTTCCGGTCATTTAATGTCGAATCAAGTTATTGTTATAAACAAAGCACTCGGGTTGCTTACATTCCCTGTTGTTGTTGAAGTGGTCACTCAATTAAATATTGAACTGGCCCAACGCTGATTAACTTCAGTGATGAAGTGGTAACCGGTGCTACCTGTGTGTATTGACCGTAATCTTTGGAAACTAACGGGAAATGGTTAGATAATTTGACTATTATAACATTTGATGTGTTTACTGAAGAGCTAAATCAAAATAGTTCAATATGTAAAAAGTATAATAATCTCAGGCCAAATTATATCTTTCTTTTTCTCTTTCTTTCTTTTTCCCTGATTTTTCTAACTTTTTTTCTTTCTTATGTTTTTTTTTCACTATTTAATTGAAACAGATAATAAGCGCTATCACTCTCCAATTTTCTTTCTTTCTTTCTTTCTTTCTTTCTTTCTTTCTCCCTCTGGTGTATAGCACGTTCTGCTTTAGCCCTTTATTTCCTCACAAATACAACGATATGGCCTATTATTTATGTTAGGGGATGACAAGGAAAAACACACGCAGGTAGGTACTAGCGTTTTATCTTCGGAAATCAGTTTCCAGAGTATTTAATATACCCTCCCGCCTTAAAAGTACCTGCGCACATTTATATAAAATCTTCCATGGTTCTTGTAGAATATAGTTTTGATTAGTAAAATGTGATTTAAGATATTATTTTTATCCCGAGCAATTCCGGCTATTTCTAGTATTGTTATGCATGACGTGTTTTTTTTTCATGAAAAACATAAATGTAAACCTGTTAATTGCTAATGCATATTTCAATTTAAAACATGCATTTGGGTTCAATAATTTCTAAAATGTGTAATCGAATGGTAATTAAATTAAACCTACATTCCATCTCAAGTTAATGTATTTTTATAGAAGCTATATTAACAACTACAAAATGAAAGTAAATTTTAATAAAATGACAAACATTATGTTTATTTCACCTGCAACTTATCGAAATATAACCAACTAAGTGTCTCTTTAAATAGAAATAATATTTGAAACGTAACTCTTATGTGATTGCTTAACAGCCTTAATTCAAATTTTAATGTTTAAAAAATCATAACACATGTATTAATTAATGTTAAAATATTAGAACTAAAGAAGGACATGATTATTTTACGAGAAATAAAATTGATATTGATACTGCTTTTGTTAGAACCAGATAAAATAATATGTATATCATTTGAACTCATCTAATTATTCGATGGGATTTCAAGAATAATTAACATGACCAATACTTCGATGAACTCATTTAGATAAGAAGACTTACCACGTACCCTGGGGGTGTCATTATCGTGGTGTAATGGTTAATAAGGTAGTCACGCAGATCTGTCACTACTGAATGTCTCATACTCCCAAACTCGTGTCACATCCTCCCCCATTATCGGGTTTAGTCGAGGGAGGTTCATGTAACGTGTCTTGGACAGGTACAGCCTGACGTAACATATCCCACTCCAAATCTGGTTTAAATTCAGTTTACAGTCTATTTAGCCAGTTGCCATACCAAGGTTAAAACGCTCAGTCTCCTCTATTTACCCATAGCAGGGTGGTGGGAGAATAGTTTGATTCATTTTCATTTCTCTAAATTGTTCCTATTCATTTGGCTTAAGTAAATCAAACTGATAATTTTCACACTAGTTATAATTCCAAATTATTTCTAAAATGTTTTTTTTACGAGGTAGCTATGTCTTTAACCCTTACACCACACACCTCCACAACAATTGTATGCATATTTTTCTTGGTTAGCTATCACTGAGGTACCTATATGTGTCTTACTTTTCCATCATTGTTCAGCACTCTTCTTGTATAGAACCCATCTAGATTCTTTCTCCAAGCGTATTGTTAAAGTCCAATTTGTACTAATATGATCCCCATTTAGAAGAATTCCTGTTTTATATTATGAGAGAGAAATGATTAGAATATATATAACTTTGCACATTAAATCACTTGACTTCCAGAAACGCTGAATCTGTGCATATGAAAGTAAAAAAAAAAAAACATTATAAAACAAACTTAGTCTTCACAAGAATTATTAATTCATTTGATTAAATCTACCCATTCATTCTATTTCATATAAAATGATATGAATTTTCAATAAGGCATTTGTAATCTAAAATTTGTGTCTGTAAAATACGAGTAGAAAAAAAAGGTTTGTAAAATTACGCCCTTTTCGCAATTGGTATGACAGCCTGACATAATTTTAATCAGCTTAGGTCAGTCAATTTTAGGCTCAATTAAATCACTTGATTTCAAGAGAATATTAATGAGATACTCTGCTTTTTTGGAGGAAGGTGAAAATGTTTCAAAATCAATCGAATAATTGCATTTCAGAGGACGATTTAAAACACAGTTTCAGTTATATATAACACATACATAGTACACACACACACACACACACACACACACACACACTACATACATATATATATATATATAATATATATATATATATATATATAATCAAAATTACTCGGTGTATGACCCGGGGGTGAGTGAGAAAACAGAAGTAATAGAGAGAATAAGTGGAAGATGATTTATCAGACTAGTTATAATTCCAAATCGCCACGAATTTGTATATTACCGTGTTTGTTTATTCTAGGATATGTTTTTCTTTTTCTTTCTTGTTAATATTGAAAATATTATTTTACAAAATGTAATCGTAAATTTGTGTGTATTTTGAAACAATTTCATTTAAAAAAATTTTTTTTTTACATATGGCAAAACTTAACTTCAGTTATTAGTTGCTTGTTTTTCTTAATTGCTTGTTGCGTTAAAGTGATAATACGTATTTGTTTAATTGATTTTCTTTTTCATACCTAAAAAAGTACCAATTAAAAGGAGTTGAGTATTTAACATCTATGGGTGAAATAGATAAAAAATGAAAATAGAATAATTCGATTATTGATATATTTAACGATAAACAAAGCTAAAAATTGCTGTATTATGATATTCATTTATTTTATGAATAGTCCTTTTTTCATGTTTACATTTTCAATAATAATGCCGTCCCATTGTGATGTAAGGGTTTGCAAGTTAGTCTCACATTACTACTGAATATCGAGTTCGATACTCGTTAGATACCTTTTGCTTGCGACCTTGTGCCATATCTTATCTGTGACGAACGGGTTGGGTAAAGAAAATTAGGTCCCATCATTGTGTAATGGTTAGTAAGGTAGTCTCATAAATCAATTTTTTACTGAATAGTGACTGCAATCCTAGCTGGATGCCACATACTTACGAAATCGTCACATCCTACGCGTGATAAACAGTTTTGTCTTAATAAGAAGGGAATAATATCATGGCGTAATGTCTTTTTGTTGGCAACCTTCCGTCTATTTTAGACGATGGCGTAGTTTTTTGTTTATTGTTTATTTGTGTTTTTTTGTTTTGTTGTCTTTTTGTTTTGTTGTCTTTTTGTTTTGTTGTTTTGTTGTTTTTTTTTTTTTGTTGTTTTTGTTTTGTTTTTTGTTTTGTTGGTTTTTTCTGTTTTGTTGTTTTTTCTGTTTTTTTCTGTTTTGTTGTTTTTTTGTTTTGTTTTTTTCAACTTTTTGAACAGACCGATCCTCGAATGGCAGTCTCTGGTGCAATGGGTGTAAACAAAAGGTGATGCTTCCTGTAGGTGTTGGGGGTGCTGCTGTTTCTCCTTTCTTTTAGCTCTTTTTTCTAGAATGTCTAGCATGCTACTTTCACAGTTCTTTTTATTACTGAATTTTGAGAATTATTTTCTTTCTATAACCTGGTAGCGAGTTGGTGGGGTGGTTGCCAACTGGGTTGTTCCATTTTCCTTTCTTGAAGCTGACACCCCCTCATTGTGGTTTATACCTAGGCCTTTTAAGTCCTGCTGCTATCTGGGGACGCGGGTGAACTAGTGTCAGAACAAGTTGAACCTTCTAGAAGAGAGTTGTTTATACGTTCAACCCACCATTACTTCTCCCCCCCCCAACTTAACTAATTGACCCAGTTCGAGTATGAAGTGGCTAGCTGCAAAGCCCACTAAATTTCCCAACCACTTTTTTACTAGTCTGGTGGCTACACTCACTAAAACTCGCTATTGCCCCCCCCCCTGCGTCGGGATAAGCGTCTCTTTTTATTTTTCCCGACAGAATAGCTAGTTCGATCCTTGCTGGGTGCCCAATAATTGCGAACCTGTGGCACATCCTATCCGTGATGAACAGTTTCGGTAAATACCTACATTATAACAAAATTAAAAAAGGATGTTCGTGTTACAATTTCTCTTTTTGGTTAACATTTTGAAACAAATAATGTTTTTGGTTCTTTTAAAAAGATTAACATTTGTTTTGATTGATTACTACTGAATAGCGAGACCGATCCTTGCTACATGTCCTATACTTGCGTTCTTGAGTCAAATCCTATCCGTGGCGAACGAGTTGGGTAAATAGAGAGGTGTTCCATTGTGGTGTAAATGGTTAGCAAGCTCTCCTCACAAGTTCATTACTACTAAATAGTGAGTTCGATACTCGTTGTATGCCCCATACGTGCTACCCTTGTCACATTCTACCCGTGGTAAGCGGATTGGATAAATGTGTATGATTGGGTAATTGTTAGCAAGTTAGTCTCGCATATCCATTACTGTTGAATAGCGAGTTCGATCATCATTGGATGTCCCATACATGCAGATTGTGTAAATACCTCACTATCATTTAAGAAAAAAATAACCTTAAAATCCCAAGTAGTTTGGAACAATTTTATTTTTCTAAATCTTACTTAATTGCCAATTGATTTACATGATAAATGTGCTGATTAAACGTCTTTTCTTTATTACCTTGTAAAAAATGTAAAATAAAAAGCTATGAATTAATAATCTAAGTTGTCTCGTATTATTATTTCTTGTTGTTTACATTTTAAAAAGTATTTGGAAAAGTAACAACAAATTTTGGAACATTCTCTTGGTTTATTTTTTAGCTCAGCAAAAAACTAACTTTTCTTTTTTTACACTTAATGCTAAATTCCAAAAAATGTTCGAAAAGACATTAAACTCAAATTTCACCAATGGAATCTGTGATATTTTGAAATACACAGCCAATTTTTGCTGTATTTGTGCTTTAAAATTTTGTAATTCATCGGTAGTTGGAATCGGTTAATTACGAAGAATGGATGCCATACTTTGTATTATACACCTATGCTCAGCAAGTGTTAATTTCAAATAGAATACATTTGTTTACCAAAAGTTTCATTGAAAGGTGAATACTTCAGTTTCCAGTCCAGTAAGAATTATTACAAGTTCTTTTTTATTTACATTTAAAAAGATACTCTTGGTGTGAAAAGTTGATTTTTTTAGTTCGTCAAAAAATGATAATAGTTCGTACTTAATTACAAAACGCATTTGATGCAAAATCTGTCTATGGAATCAGTGATATTTAAACATGCACTGGCAATAATGTTGGTTCTTAGTGGAAAAAAAAGTGGTTACTATTTTAGGAAGATCAAAAGCAGACATTTTGAATCACTGCTGATTTAACCACAAGTTGACCAAAGTTTGATATTAACACGAACAGCCGTTATTTGACAGTTTCTGTGAATCGTTTGATTCATTGTTTAACCAATTACTTAAATATATCCCTTCATCGATAAAACTCAATATCTAAAGTATGTGTATATCTTAATTATAAACATACAAAGATCCATACAAGATTTCAAATTTGAATAACATCTCTTTTGTGAGATATATAACGACGCGTACATACCACGACATTCCTTTATATATGTATTATTTTTATCACATATAAAATAAATTTGGTATGTACGTGTTGACAGAAAATTTATGTCACTCATATTCGAAATCTTGCATACAGATTAATATGCTTATAACTAAGAAACACACAATTTGGTTTTGATTTTTACTAATTAAGTGATATAATTCAATGGTTACAAAAATTTAAAAAGTACCGGATACAGACTTTCACCCCCACTCCACTACCGTCGACACGATTCGAGTTTTTAACTTTCAAGACAGAAAAATCAAAAACTACTGTTAACAGACCCTTCTTCTCTCAACCTCCATCGGCACCTTTGAACTGGTGTCGACCAACGCTAAGACTCTTACTGTAAAAAAATATTCTAAAATAAACAAAACTACCGATAAAAGACACTTCAACCCAAACCCTCGTCGGCACATGTTTTGAACTTGCTATTAAAACAGAAACCTCATTGCATAAAAAAGAAAGACGGTTAGCACATGATTTTAGGAAACTAATTTTATTTTACTAATATGTATTTTTATTAGGTATCAACAATTCAAGCGCCAATTTTGACTTTAAAGAAGTAAAATTAACTTAATCGATTATTTAAGGTCAAATGTTTGTTTTAGTAAAAAAAGTAGTAACATAATGAGCATCAGTAAAAAAGAAAAATAATATCACATATGTAATTAATTTTTGAAAGATTTTAAACAATAAATTCTGCTAAAGATTTGACGAAAACGGGTGCTTTGAGTGAAATAAATTACGTACTAAATAAACACGTTAAGTTTTTAAAACACTTATAACAGTTTCTTGTTAGAAAAGAATAAAAAAAAAATTAAATACACTAATGTACAGAAAATTACTAAACAGCAGAGTTGTTGTCGGTGTATTCTACAGCCTCAGCCGATAGAGTTAAATAAATAAGGACACAAGTTTAATAATTATCTCTTTTTAATTGTTACTTTTAAAGGGTAAAAATGAAAATAAATTAAATTAATCTTTTTATCACTTAAGCAATTAAGAAATGAATTTGAGTTCTTGTCATATGTTCAAAATTTTAGAAAAATAAGTGTTAAAATGATATTTCAAATATAAAAAAAAAATATTTTCCTCTCATTCTCTCTCTTACTCAATCACTCACTGGTGTCCTTAAAATCTTTTTTAGTCCGATCATGGACCGGATACTTTTGCTAGTGTATATATATATATATATATATATATATATATATATATATGTGTGTGTGTGTGGTGTGTGTGTGTGTGAGGGACTGACAGACAGAGCGAGAATGAAATTAAAAGAACGTGGGCAGATAAAGACAGAGATATAATGAAGGAAGAGATAAATATAGAGAGAAATTGTGAGAGTGAGTCAGAGAGATAGTTATTTTTCTGTTGGCGTCTGTTGTGCGAATACAACGAAAGCGTGTCGTTAAATCTAGTTCCATTTTTTTTTTTTTTTTTTCTTGGCTTTTGGCTTTGACATAATAATTACTTTGGTTTGGTATAATGACTGTTCCATATTGGCAAGCCTTGAGTTTCTCGCTTTTGGTTACTATATAAATGTTATATTCAGCTTTAACAATCAAACAGCGAAAATAACCGTATTTTGAAATATATGCCCTATCTTGATTGTTTGCTTTGTTGTTTTGTTATTTTGATTTTTGTTGGTTTTTTTTGGCTTTAGTTTTTAAAAATCTTTATAAATAATGTTTTGCTGTTGGATTCTATCAGTAAATTGTCTATGTATTCATATGAAGACCTGTAACTTTTAAATACTTTGACCTATTAAATTACATCTTGAGTCAATAAAGGCAGTGACTTTTATTTTTAAAAAAGTATCGATCCATACAAGAAGAAAACTGTATTTTCTTAAATATCTCATTTTAAATACTGTCATTAAAAAATGCCCTACTTTAACTCGATTCATTTTAGTTAATAGAAAAATTCAATTCGGAGAATCGCTAAACGGGTTTTTCTTAGAAAAACGCACATGAACTTATCTAGACGTTATACGAGCTGTCACTCGGTCGATTTTTGCTTTGTGTTGTGAGCTAGAATTTGAGAAACGAGCGAGATTCGGATACGCTTATGTTAATAAATTCACTCAAAACATTTAAGTTTCAAAATTCAAAACACTAAAGAACATTTATTAAAACAATAAACATTAAACTATTACAGCACATAATTTATTACATTCTAATTTATCATGCTTTTATACAAAACAGCTCTATTCTTTTAATTCAGAAATAACCAAAAAATAAGGTATTGAGATGAGGTTGAAACTTACTAATGACATTTTAGTCAGTTTCAATGGAGAAAATTTTTATTGGATATACGAGGAAATTGAGTTATGATAGGAATAAATTAAACTCATATGTGAAGGTACTACTGCAGATACAAATGAATGAACAAAGTTTGGTTGGTTGGTTGTTTTTTTGGTTGGCTGGTTGGTTGGTTTTTACAGCATGGCAACACTTGGCTTATTTTATGCTGAATATTTTGTTTTATTCTTCTTGTTGGGTATTCAAAGTTTTAATTCATAGTTTATCTATGTTAGCCATAGATTTTACCACTACTACTCCGAATCACAATGGTCCTGGGAGTAATGGAAATGAAGGGGCTCTGCACACTCCCCAGAGTTCCATAATTGGAAACTCACCATTTGATGCAGTTTACTGTCATAAACAGGGTACATGAATGAATTTTATTAGATATAAATACGTAGATAGGTAGATAGGCTGATAGATTGATAAAATACTGAATAAAAATTTGAAAAAAAATGATTCATATAAAGAGAGAACATATATCTTCCCCATTAAGATTGTGAAATACTCTAATTTTCCCAGAAAGTGTATTTATGTATGTAAATGTTTATTAATATAAACAGACTGAAAAAGATAGATAGATAGAATGAAATAGATAGATAGATAGATAGATATATCTGAACAGACTGAAATATATATATATATATATATATATATATATATATATATATATATATATATATATATATAGAGAGAGAGAGAGAGAGTAGATAGATAGATAGATAGATAGATCTGAACAGACTGAAATAGATAGATAGATAGATAAATAGATAGATAGATAGATCTGGACAGACTGAAATGGATAGATAGATAGATATATAGATATGAACAGACTGAAAAAGTTATATAGATTGATAGATAGATATAAACAGACTGAAATATATATATATATATATATATATTATATATATATATATATATAGTAGTATATAAATATATATATATATATATATATATATATATATATATATAATATATATAGATATGAACAGACTGAAAAAGATAGATAGATAGATAGATATGAACAGACTGAAAAAGATAGATAGATAGATATATAGATAGTTATGAACATACTGAAAAAAGATAGATAGATAGATAGATATGAACAGTTTATTTAGTATGTCCTGACATTTTGTAAATATACACCTATACGTAGGTGTACGCGTGGTGTAATGGTTAAAGTCATGGGAAATGGACTGGTCGCCATGAGTTCAAGTCCCGGATGTGGTAATTGCATTTCACTTAGCGCTAATACCCTTCGGACAGGTATGAATCCTACTCTACCTCCAGCTATGTATGCATAGTAGGACAGACTGGGCTTTTTAACCTTTGTTAGGCAACCGGTCTAGGAGAAGGAAAACTCTGAATTCAAACCTGTTGATTTCCGCTTAAGAAATTGACCTTCTGTCACAGCTTGCTCGTGCGGAGTGGTTGATAAATATATATACGTAGGTCTACGAATGAAATGTATTTGATCATTTCATATACGAATGCTTAGTGCAAAATATTGATCTTTTATTTACAACTACATGTAAGAAACAGCCCAGGAGCCTAGGAAATCGCAGGTGGATTCTGTATATAATGTAACATATATCGTTTTACAGCACAGTTTTGATTTTCTAGTTTATCCTATAGAGAAACACGGTTTTCAGAAATGACTAATACAGCAATAATCTGTTTTGTTGTCAAAGAATAGAAAATAAAGGACTAGGAATTGGATGCCTATTGCACATATTATAAAATATATAATGAAAAAAAAAATCTAATTTCCCGCCCTCAGGAAATATTGAAGGCTGCTTTTGTGCGAGAGATGAAATAGGATTCTAGAGAGATAACTTTTTTATGAATAGTGCAAACTGTTAAACACTATTACTTGAAATCTAAAGTGAGTAAAGAAAGGCTTTGTAGTTTTTTCCCCCGGGGCAAAGCACGTAATATGTATATTTAAACAAAACGAAAGTTTTAAATATGAGGCGTGATAAAAAAAGAAAGAAAATTTATTTAATTCTTGTAAAATTTAGAATTTGAATAAAGATGTGTATTCAGCTACGTAAGAGGGTGGTACAAAAGCACTTAAGATTTCTTAAAATTGAACAACATTTTAATTTAAAAAAAGCTAATGACATTTTTCTTATAATTATATTTATTCCGAATTTAGAATTTTGGATGTTACTTTGAAGTACTTGTAAAATTTTAAAAATCCATCATAAATAATAATAATAATATTTTTTAACCGAATAATGGGTATCCCGAATTTAATATAATGTAACATCTATATGTTAATCTATCCATTATTCTCTCCCCCCCTCTCTCTCTCTCTCTCTCTCTCTCTCTCTCTCTCTCTCTCACTCTTTATATATATATATATATATATATATATATATATTATATATATATATATATGGTAGAAATGTGAGGAGGTTAATCCGACAGTATGTGGAGAAAAGTAGACAAACACGGGATGTTGTGGAAACTTGATGTTTATTGTCGACGGTGCAACGTTTCGGTCTCTTATTAGACCATCTTCAGGACTTGAATATAGTTCATACTCCAATGATGGAAATTCTCAAAATGCTGAAAGCGGAAGGTCGTCAGTAGGGGGAAGTGTAGTTGGGGGTGGTTAGTGGATTCCTCTTCTCTCTGGAATGGGGAGTGCCGAAATGGTCAATGGTGGTACCACAGGTGTTAGATTGGGGGATTGGTTAGCTAAATATGTGTGTGTGTGTGTGTGTGTGTGTGTGTTTAATTGTTTTTTGTTTATGTGTGATTGGGAACTGGATTTGTCGTTAAGTTATATGTGTGTTGTTGGTATGTTGGTGTGATTTTTTTTGATTTATTATTTATTTTATTTTATTTTATTTTATTTTATTTATTTTTTTTTTGTGAGGGTTTGTAAGGGTAAGATTTGTTAAAATTGTAAGTGAGCATATGTATAATGTTATATACTATTATTGTTATTATTATTATTATCATATATATTATAATGTCATTCATTATTTATGAATATTTAACATTATGTCTATATGTCTGTCGGTCTATCTAACTATCTATCTATTTAGCTTGAGTGTGTTCATGTCTATCAAGCTATCTGTTTTTTTTTGTTTTTTTTTTCTTTATTGTGTGTCTGTTCATCTATATTTGGTCTTTCAGTCTATATATCTATCTATCTATTTTTATTAGGTTGTTACTTATCTTTTTGTGTATCTGTCTATATATCTGAATTGAATATGTGGCTGGTATGTATGTATGAGATTCTAATTCTATTTTATTTTATTTTTTTATATCTATTTGTTTATTTTTTAAATTTATTTTATTTTTTTTTTTTTCATATTTATTTTTAAAAATTTTTTTATTTTTTATTTTTTATTTATTTTATTTATTTTTTTTTTTTTATTAAATTTTAATATTGGTTTTATTTAAGTGAAGGGGGGTGAGATTTGTTAAAATTGTACGAGCGTGTGTGTATAATGTTATATCTTATTGTTATTGTTGTTTTATTATTATTATTATTATTATTATTATTATTATTATTATTATTATTATTATTATTATTATTATTATTATTATTATTATTATTATTATTATTATTATTAATAGTGGCGATGTTATTATTGTTCATGTTATTATGTATTATATAGCTTTGTGACATATCCATGTCTTTATCTATTTTGATTTATCTTCAATCTGTTAATTTCATATGTGTCTGTTTGTTTGCGATGATTTGTTTGTGCTGTCTGTCTGTCTATCTATCTATCTATTCTTTTTTTTTTTTTTTGTCTGTTAATATTTATCTATATCTCTATCCATCCATCTGTCTATCTATCTATCTATCTATCTATCTGTCTAATTAGCTTGAATGTGTTCATGTCTATCAATCTGTTGTCTATATGTGTGTCTATTTTTGATCTTTCTGTCCATCTGTATGTCTGTTTATATTCTGTATGTCTCTATTTTATCTATGTATCTGTCTATATATCTAACTAGAGTATGTTCATATCTATCTCTCTACCTGTCTATAGTCTGTTATTAGTCTGTCTATCCATAGTCTGTTAATATCTACCTATCTATCTGTGCATATATCTGTATTTAGTCTGTTAATATCTGTCTGTCTGTCAGTTCATCTATCTACCTTTAATCTGTTGGTGTCTATCTATCTATCGACCTATCTGTTTTTTAATTTTATTTAAATCTTTTTATGTGTATGCATATTTTGAAGGGTTGTAAATGTTTGTGTGTGTGAGTGTATGTGTAAGTGTGTGTTTATTAAGATTGTTATTGTTTGTGTTTGTTTTGTGATGTTGTTGTTGTTATTGGCTTTATGCTAAGTGTTGTCTTGTTGTCTGTTTGGTTTGTAATAAAAAAAATAAAAATCTTTTTAAAAATAAATATAAAAAAAAAATAAATAAATAAATTTAAAAAATAAACAAATAGATATATAATAAAATAAAATAAAATAAAATTAGAATCTCATACATACATACCAGCCACATATTCAATTCAGATATATAGACAGATACACAAAAAGATAAGTAACAACCTAATAAAAATAGATAGATAGATAGATGGACTGAAAGACCAAATATAGATGAACAGACACACAATAAAGAAAAGAAAAAACAAAAAAAACAGATAGCTTGATAGACATGAACACACTCAAGCTAAATAGATAGATAGTTAGATAGACCGACAGACAGATAGACATAATGTTAAATATTCATAAATAATGAATGACATTATAATATATATGATAATAATAATAATAACAATAATAGTATATAACATTATACATATGCTCACTTACAATTTTAACAAATCTTACCCTTACAAACCCTCACAAAAAAAAAAATAAATAAAATAAAATAAAATAAAATAAATAATAAATAAAAAAAAAATCACACCAACATACCAACAACACACATATAACTTAACGACAAATCCAGTTCCCAATCACACATAAACAAAAAACAATTAAACACACACACACACACACACACATACACATATTTAGCTAACCAATCCCCCCAATCTAACACCTGTGGTACCACCATTGACCATTTCGGCACTCCCATTCCAGAGAGAAGAAGAATCCACTAACCACCCCCAACTACACTTCCCCCTACTGACGACCTTCCGCTTTCAGCATTTTGAGAATTTCCATCATTGGAGTAAGAACTATATTCAAGTCCTGAAGATGGTCTAATAAGAGACCGAAACGTTGCACCGTCGACAATAAACATCAAGTTTCCACAACATCCCGTGTTTGTCTACTTTTCTCCACACATATATATATATATATATATATATATATATATATATATATATATATATATATATATATATATATAAAAAAATTTGAAAAAACAAGTGTTCCGAAAATGGGATGAATTTAATAATCGATGTTTAAAACATTTCGGTTACATTGAATCTTCATCAGGATGTCTCTTGGGGTGAAGAAAATGATGGATGTGTTTATATGTGACAGTAGATGAAAATCTTTTTAGTTATGTAACTGTATTTGATCAGCGTTTTATTTTTGAAAGGCAAGTCGCGATCTACTCACCCGAAGTGTCATAACGCGTGACGCCTTCGCGTGAGTAGATCGCGACTTGCCTTTCAAAAATAAAACGCTGATCAAATACAGTTACATAACTAAAAAGATTTTCATCTCCTGTCACATATAAAAATATCCATCATTTTCTTCACCCCAAGAGACATCCTGATGAAGGTTCAATGTAACCGAAATGTTTTAAACATCGATTATTAAATTCATCCCATTTTCGGAACACTTGTTTTTTCAAATTTTCTTCATATTGTCGGATTTAATTTCCATATTTACTCCCATATATATATATATATATATAATCACCATCTTGGAAGGATATAAATAAAATCGATCGTATCTAAGTATACAAAATGAAAATAAATCAATGGATGTATTAACTTATGAATGAATAGTTATGCCGACGTTCTAGCGTTTCAGTTTTTTGTACCAAACCATCTTCGGTTAATATCAAGAAGCGATGTTTTAAGCTTCGTCCAGAAAGTTACTTGCAAACTTAAAATTAAACGAAATGATATTATAACATTTATGCAAGACGTTAACTCACCCCTCGACTTTTGCTCTCATGTCTATTGTCTAACAAATATTTTATCATTAGATAAATTTTCAATTCCTTAAATACAGAAATATAGTCTGGATATAATTTCAAGTATACAGGTTATAAGGACTATGCTCTTTTCAATAAGTGATTTTAGAATTAACAGATTTTGGTATCCGCAGCGCAGTCTGGATACCCATCGATCGCTGATAGTGATGATCGATTTTATATCCAGAAGGATGTGTACGTGCCAGACTGTATACGAATACATATATGCATATATAGATCTATGTATATATTTAAAGAAATCTCCTATATCTCCACTTTATTCAGCCCAGGGCAGATAATATGACCTCCTGTCAAAAAAGTCTATTCAACTGAATATGTTTTGCATGAATTATTGTTTCTGGCAATATTCGCGCAACATATCTATTTGGATTTGCATTTTTGCATATATATATATATATATATATATATATATATATATATATATATATATATATATATATATATGTGTGTGTGTGTGTGTGTGTGTGTGTGTGTGTGTGTCAGTGTATATCTGCTTTCTTTGAACATATGTTAAATCTAAAACAAAATAAATATTTATATAAATTGTAAGTTAATACATGTGCTACGTCAAATTTATAAAAATATATCTTAATGCACGCAAACATAGGAATACATATACTAAAACCAAATAGAGAGACACATGCATACACACAAATATGCAGCTTTGGTCAGGATTCGCCTGGTCGGCATAGTTTAGAATACACCGTCTGTATGACTTGCAGTA
>CM042139.1:97786560-97789060 GCA_023376005.1 Doryteuthis pealeii | reverse complement strand
AACCTTCTCCAGCTAAAGGATTTTTTTCTATTTATGTTATGGACACAATATTTATACTTAGATATTCCTTGGTGTTAGCACTACAAAGTGTATGAAAAAAATTCAGTTTAGTTGGCTTTAATTAGGCGTAATTAGCAATTAAGTCAACGACCGACCAATCCCTGTCTTGGAGACTACCTGTCACTCTTCCCATCTCGCTTTATCAGTTAAGTTAAATCTCCTCCCACTTTGTATTTGTCAGTTAGTGAGAGTGCCTGTAATAACTGAAAAATCAGCACTGACGCCCACACCCAAGTACCTACGTACGTAGATTCACCCCCTTTCATTTCTCCAGGCTAAAGAGAATTTATTTTTTTTAATAAAGTGGCGTAAATCAGACTTTAAAATAGATTTTTTTAAATTATTTTAATTATTAATTTATAGAGTCAAATTTAACATGATTATTAAACTTTAAAATATTTCATGTTGGGTAAAATAAAGTAGTTATATATTTAAATGTGATGGGATCTTATTCAAATGAGCAAACGTTGACTCCCCCCATCGTTTAACTAAAACAAACTAAAACATACTAAAAGAATACATTGCTGACTAACTCTTTGATTTTTGGTAATTTATCTATCTTAAATTAGTGAATCAATCAACCTATTTGGTAAGTAGATAAATTGTCTTTGTTTCTCTTTTTCGAAAAATTGAAATAAATTTAGCTGCGAAATAATTCAAATCAGCTTATTTTGTTTTAAAATCAAGATTTGTGGGTTAAAGTTCGCAAATTTTTTATAAGAAGTATATATTAACATTACCGACAAAAACTTAGTTACCTTAACCCCTAAACCGTAACAGAATTCGCAAAAAAAGTTAATTCACAACTGTCATATATCCCCAAATAAGTTTCCGTTTTAATTTTGACGACGATTTGTAAGTTCAACCGATTTAAGATTGTTTCGAGATTAAAAAATGTATGAGATAAATAATACACACACACAAACAAACCAATGTCTTTTTATTGTAACTAAGTTTTTGTCGGTAATGTTAATATATACTTATTAAAAATGTATTATGTTTCCTACAGTTTTTAATACAAAACAAATCAAGAGTTTATTATAAAATAAGTTGTTTAGAATTAAATTGTCAGCTACGACATAATTTATTTACTAGAAGAATAGGTAAATGCCTCACGATTTAACTCTTAATATTATTGAAAAAGAAAGTTGGGAAAATCAGAATTACAATGTTAGAAATTATTCATAATAAAATTTTAACTGAACGGTAATATCTGCTTTCTGGATATGAACGGGAGAATTATTTGTTTCCAAATAAAATAATAAATTTCTTCAAACACTGTTTGAGTTTTCTTTTACAGAGTATAAATATACATGCGTCACGGATTCGAACCTATTAACTTATGGACCCAGAACACAAGCAAAATATTTTTTATACAATATTTTCTTTGATTAAATAAATACGATTTTGCTGTACATTAAAGAAAAGTATTTATTTTACATTTTATAAATTTTTAAAAATCCCTGAAAAATAAAATAATAATGTAGACAATAGGAACTTTTAATATAAAATTCTTTTGAAAATAATCTAACAAAGATACATATTTTTTCTTATTTACGAGATTTAAGTTTCTTGGTACGAGGGATCAACGTGCGAAACATATTGGTGCATATCGCATTAATGCGTTCTGGCCCCTTGCCCTAAAAAACGCTACATGATGCCTTCTGAAAATTCGAACCGTGCTATTTATGAACTTCCTACCTGGGTAAAGAAGAACAATTTCCTCATAAATACCTACAATAAAATAGATTGAACCCTCATTTTATGTCTGTGTTTTTGCAATAAATGTTTTATTTTTCTTGCACCCATTATTTTACAATACTAAATATATTTTCTTGGAGATATGTTAGCACCATATATATTTATAATATGCCTAGACTACATAAGTAAACATCATTAGATGTTATAAATATTTTTTTTTAAAAAAGGCAAGAAGCAGGCAATATTCTGCACCGAATGCAGCATGGAACATCACCCTCTATATGAACTCCGATAAAACCAAGTTCATGTGTTTTTAAAATTAAGGAGGCATCTCCACGTTCGATGATAAACCCTGGAAATTGGTGTTACAATTAAAGTACCTAGGTAGTAATATCTTATCTAAAGAAAGCCATGTTAATCAATGCATAGTGAAAGGCATTGTCTTCCATGGACTATCAGTCATATAGAAATCTGATCTCATTGACAAGTTAAAGCAACAATTCTTCACAACCATAGCTGTATCATTGCTACTGTACAACTGTACCACTTGGACACTAACATAGTACCTAGAGAATAAGCTACATGGGAACTGCACAAGAATGCAGTATGTAATTTCAAAAAAGTTGTGGAAGCAACATCCCATGAGAAAGCAGCTGTATGGCCACTTGCCACTTATCACACAAACAATCTGAGTAAAATGCTGGACACTGCTGGAGAATCAAGGACAAACTCATGATGT
>CM042139.1:97739060-97781560 GCA_023376005.1 Doryteuthis pealeii | reverse complement strand
TATTCGAGAGATCAGATTTTCATATAAAAGATAATTTGTCTAAAGCAGTCCATTTTTTTCTATTCGCATATTGAAATCCCTTTTTGTAGATGAGATATTACTACATAAGTATATGAAGTGGTCTACTAATTTCAAAGGGTGGCCAGCCAGCGTGGAGGTTAATGCTTTTTGCCGCCATTGCTAGACTCTGAATCAGTGATTCGGCTCGTGTATGTGCATTTGCGAGAAGCACTAGATAATCTGCATATTCTGCATCTGTAATAGTTTCTGTGGATTACTGCTGAATGCTTGACTTATTTTTGTATGAAGCTTTTTTTCTTATTAGACCTAATGATGTTCGTAGTATGTAGTCTAAGCATATTATCTTATAAATCTGCGTTGGTTTGGGTTGGCCCTTAATCATTTGATATATCATGATATCAAGTTAAATAATTGGAATAAGAACATGTTATGGGGTTATTTGCACATTGATCTAAACTCTGCACGCATTGTTATTATAGAGAGCTTTACTTTAGATGCGCATCCTGATCTTATCTCAAGGTTCCGCCATTTTATAGCCTTTGTATGAACCTGATTAATTAAGTACAAATTTTACTTTTTTGTTCAAAATTGTTTCCTTTTACAACATGATGATTAAGAACTGTTGATTTTTTTCTTCTTTTGGTAGAACCTGATGTACGCTCAGCGGACAGAAAGGTATTTATCCGACCGTTCAATGTCAAATCCGATCAATTCTAGCTAATAGACGGGTTGTTTCCAAGAAATGGAAACAAAAGATCACGTTTTAAAAAGTACTCATTAAATTACCGAGGAGCAAAGAAGTCGATGTGAAATAAACGCGTTTCATTTCTTTATCTATGCTGAATAAACAAGAAAATTGATCCGTTCTGTTTAATGGTGGTTACATAATGGACTTAAAGTAGTTTATTTGGAGGTTTCCTTAATTGAAAATGCGTATTCGATAACTGGTGCTTTACTACAGTGTAAACAGTGTTGCGAATAAAAGCGCAATTAAATGAAATAAAAAAGAATAAACACGGTGGGTGTAGCAGCAGTGGTCTAATCGATTTACAGATTTTGCAGAGAGGTTCGTCTGCTTTGCAAGTGATAATGAAAGAGTAGGTGTTCAGAAAATCTGCATCTGAGTTGCGTTTAATGATTTACGATAGTTAAATGGATACAGAACAATCGCATATTTTTGTTTCTGTTTATTTATATTTCGATTTGAATAATATCTAAAGAACGATACTGTTTAGGTAACATATGTAGTGATTCTTAAAAGAAAACAGTTATCTATCTTATTAATACATTTTCTTCTGTCCCATAATTTCTGCTACATGCGCATATAAATCTTATTCGCTCGATGTGGGCGTAGAAGCTAAAGTTTTGGACCACTACATCGTAATAAGCAGGTTCAAAGTCCAGTCACGTTTTTAGGTCAACTTTTGAGAAAGGCATGAAACCCCTCATCGCTGCAGCTATGGATTAAATGGTACCACTACTGTCCTGCAACAAGAATAGATTTGGCATTACACACAAAGGGTTATATACCATCAAAGAAAGAATTCAAAGCAAACCATACGCTTAATGTAACACATATGAGATTGTGGTAAATTAATAAATTATTTGCTCTGTTGATGGAGCCAAGAATATGCTGGTTACATCCCCTAAAATATCCCCTTCGAAAGGAGCAAAGAAGTCAATATATTTTTCAAACAGATATATTTGACGCATACATCGAACCCTAAGAGCCAATCTAGATCCGGTAGGCGTTAAGATTAATGGCAAGGTGATTCTTGCGTGTATGTTGTTCCTTGACCTAACGGCTACTAACAACGACAACTACTACTAAAACTTGAGTTGGCCCATACTATATACATCGTTCCGGAGTTTGTCACAAATACACTTTGGAACTGTGACCATACTGTTATACTACACTGAACACGCACATAGTTTCTTTATCTTTGTAATGGATGACAACAAGCTTTGTGGCCAGCTTCAACATCAGCCTGAATCTGGAAGTATTTCTTAAAAACAGAGGCAAGAATAATTCCTTGTCAAATCATCCAGGCCATCTCACCCAAATAGGATACTGATTCTCATGTGTGTGTGTGTGTGTGTGTGTGTGTTTAAATCTACAGTAACTGCATATGGTCACGTGCAACAAAGAAAATGTTGGACCATATGACCTTTAGGCACACCTTTTTAATCTCGATTCAGAAAGGACATGTTTTTCATTTATACCGTCAATATCCGGTTGTTTGTTAGGGGTTAGGGTTGGGGGCTAGTTTTAAAAAAAAAATTTTAAAATCTAAAAATTGTCTGTTAAAACAACCGGATATTCACGGTGTAAATGAAAAATTTCCAGATTTGCACAAAGTCTGGAAATGGAGTCGCATTAGCAAAGGGGCAGTTTAGTCTCATACCTAGTAATCCCCCTTTTATGGGACAGGAAGATCAGCCTTCTTTAGTGGATTTAATTGGCGTATTTTAGACTCCGTCAACAGAATGTCTTTGGTTTCTGGGAAGAGAAAATTGTTAGAAAGATATAAACCAATGGTAAGTAAAGTATATGTCAAAATCTAAAAAGAAAACAAATTGTTTTTATATGTATTTCCCCAATCTCTGCGCACGAGCAGGAAGTGACACAAACGGAATTTAACAGATTTGAATTCAAAGTTTTACTTCTCCTGTACCGCTTTCTACACCATGGTTAAATAGCTCAGTCTGTTCTACTATCTATACATAGCTTGAATGAGAATTTGTGGATGCATACATTTCCCAAGGGTATTAGCGTTATGTGAAATGCAACCAGCATCGTTCAAGATTTGAACAAGCTTCCCCGTGTTTATTTTCTACGACGATGACTATTACACGACGGGCGACTCAAAACTGCTTTTTATGCAATCACTGTTTGTTTTCGGTTAGATTTCTTTGCTTAATGGGTTATGTAATGACAAAGCCATCTCTGTAGAAGAACAGTACTTATACTTTTAACCCATAGCTATGAGGCGGTGAGAAATTCATACCTTTCCCAAGTCTAAAAGTAATTATAATAATGTGACAGAAATTTGAATTGGCTAACTACGAGGTCACAGTCTAGAATGTTAGCCACTACACGTCGGGAACGTAGAAATAACTGGAATAACTGTTACAATTTGTGTATGAAATATACAATCAATGTAAAAGCTATTCAGACATATATTATTTTTTATCAAATGCCAAAACCTTTTAGCAATAGTTAATTGTGATTTTGCTATACGGTAATGTGCTGTGTAATGAACATCAAATATTAAACTCTATACACATATACGTACACACTTACACAGTTTGCACCTCTCAGTATCGTGAGACGAAATAAAAATCGGCGCCCATATTTCCAAAGACGCGTATCACGTGGTCAATAAAAGAAAGTCAGCTTCATTCACGATGTTGAGTCAATCGGAAGTGGACAGTTGGGCGAATGTTAACTGTAGTATTGTTTGCTGTCAGGTTATAGAAACAGAGTGACAGTCGACATTTCAACTACAATTTCAAGGAGCCTAATCAACGAATGACTTAAAACGACATATATACTTAAATAACGATAAGCCAACCCAATTATATGCAAGCCAGTTTTAAGAATATACAACACTACTTTTATTTTGTATTGTGCGGTAAAATGTCAGTTATCCAATGTACAAGTTTTCTATTCAAAAAAATCCTAGTTTCGATATTTAACTGCCCTCAACACACGTGTGTCATCATTTTCAAAGATAAATTCTCCCTATTTTGCCGCCAAAATCTAGTCTGTCTGAAAACCAGCTACCCTGTCCTATTGAAAGTAGAAGTCAAATAGTCAAAGTAAACAGACATAAGAAATGTTCCTGTTATTCCAGCCATTGAACCAAAAATATCAATGAAATAGTATTCTGACACGCGAGTAAACAATTAAAAAAAGAATTATAAAAAAGAAAAAAAATCATGTTCACTGTACACACAAAATATTATAAAAATATTTCGTAAATCATTGCTTACTCAAAAAAAAAACAATGCATAAAAAGATGATATTTTATCAACTCAACCTTCCGTTTGTTTGCTTTTTTATTTTTTATTTTTTTAATTATAATTTATTTCCCTATTAACGTTTTATTAAAAAAAAGTACCCAAAAGACTTCTATGCTACAAAAGGTACTTGGTGTGTGTAGGTGCGTGGTTTAAGGATGAACCTTGTGTAAAATTGACACGGTGATACTAGTTCATATCCTGGACAAAGCTGTTTGCATTTCACGGAACGCTCCGGAAAGGTATCCACCCAACAATTCACCCTCGAGCAACGAGTAAATAGTAGGGCAGACTGAGAATTTTAGCCTTAGTTAGCCAACCAGTCTGAATAAGAAAAATTCTGAATTCAAACCTATTAAACTTCGCTTAGGAAATTGATCTTGTGTCACATCCTCGTACCAAATGGTCGATAAATATGTACTCTCATTCAAAAGGAAGATATATTTTGTTACTAATTCGTTACACTAATACACTAAACTCCTAACATATGTGTTATATAATAAAATACAAAATAAGAGATGGTCGAAAAAGGGCCGATGAAGGTGGAAATAAGCGGAAAAGAATGAAAACGGTTATAACTGATTAATTTCTTTTCAAATTAATCTATATTTTAATCCGATTTTTCTACGTTTCTTTGTCGCCATAAAACATAAAACATTACACAGTATAACAAGATTTGTGTTGGTAAATTAGCATTCGAATTATCTTATCTTATTATACTTCACCAGATGTCTATCTGACTGTTCATACACCAAAGGTTCCACCATCCATAGACTGCTTCAGCCAACTTGCAAGTCTTGTCTGATTCATACCTTAACAACTTACATGCTACAAAGAAATACAAATTATATTTTATTCTTTATATTTTACTGTTTGCCCCACTGTAAGAGATTTTATAAAATCTCTGGCTCAGGGTCGGTAACCCACTCTCTTAGCAATTGTTACCAGAGTTAGACAGCTCTCTCCCTCTTTATAGACATGTATTCCCTTTCTATTGCAGTTAAGTGCCGCTAAGAAAGAATCAGGATAATCTCAACAGGCGACCTAAAATCACTTACAATTCCAATTTTTTAAATAATAGATCAATTTTAAATCTCCAATAGAAAATAATGATATTAAATTCGTGTTGCAAATATCAATGAGGATTTAAATCTTTCAGAGCGAAAAATCTCAGAACGAAACTAACAGGTTTATTTTTTAATGAAATGCTTTTTAATAGGAATAATTTTTTCGAAACTTCTTTGTAAATAATGATCAGTTTACAACCCGTCAAGTCGTGCCGCCAGCACCGATATTCCCTAACACTCTCGCCAATTGTCCCTAATGGTCATCACTCCTGGCAAGCTCTCCGCATGGCATCCAGTGTCTATACATAGCTGTTGTATGCATTTATCAACTCTTCCACATGAGTAGGATGCGACATAAGGTCAATTTATTAAGCGGAATTTATCAAGGTTTATGTTATTCAGAGTTTTTTCTAGACTGATTGCCTGACATAGTTTAAAGTCTGCCCGATTATTTACTCAAAGCTGTAAAAACAATGGTAGCATGCCTACAATTTCCAAGGCTATTAGGGCTATGTGAAATGCGATTTTTATGTAAGTTTTGTTAGTCGGCCAACCCTGGTGTAGCTACAGGAGGACGTCATCTATGAGTTCGTCCATACTTCTCAAGTATATTGTACTTGGATGGTTTCTGTGATAAGAGGTCGTCCAGTTGCTTTTTGTGGTATTTTTACAACAGCCCATAGCATCCTTATATAGTTCCTAGTTTTTTCCTCCAAGCGTTTCGTTAAGCCCCATATGGTGCAGCCATACAGTAGTACTTATACAGTTACTTTTTGGACGAATTCGCGATTTCTCGTATCAGATTTCTCGTATCAAGTAGATCGAATTTGCATATGATCGATAACCTGTCAATAGCTGTCCATGCATGTCCTATTCCTATGTTGCCATCCCTTTCTCTAGATTAGCTATTGCTATATATGTAACATTGGTAATTACGAATAGTTTAGAGAATGAAGCAATTGCCATTCAAATGTCCAAATTGTTAATTTTACGGATGTGCATTTGCCACTAAAGCGATCTTTTTTATTTTATCAGTGGAGTTAACTATTAAATTATATTAAACGATGCTTAAACTTATTTATTTATTTTTCTGTTTCTCTTAATATAGATACTATACATAGAATCTGAATTGATATTTGACATTATGGCTGTATAACACGGCTTGGAACTTAGGTTTCCAGAAAAAAGTATTACTAATTCGTTCTTGACTATTATTTAATTCAATGTCTCATGTGAAACGCTTATGTCCTTTCTTTCTTTGTTTTTATCTTATTATAGGGAGTAATCATTTTGAACAAATAAAAACTCCCCTCTCTCTCTCTCTCTCTCTCTCACTCTCTCTCTTCTTCTTCTTCTTTAATGATTTCTATCCCAATGCCTAATTTAGGGGGGGGGCATCAATAAAAATCAAAGTTTTAATTTAGCGCCGACTGCTTTTAATCCCTCTGTGGTTAAACGAGCTTTCATCTTTTTTATCTGATCAGGTCTGAGCCGGATTTACCGCCACTCCATCAGTCCGTGCCTTTGTTTAGCTCGTTTTGACCTAACAAACGAGATATTTCTGGCCGTAGGGAAATGTTAATGTCTTACACATAAACAACTGTAATTTTGAATTAGAATTACTTTTAGAAAGATCCGATATCAGTAAATTTTGTTCTAAATAAAGGATTAAGCAATTGGCAATTACATGAAATTATGACTGATATCTATACATTTATCTCCTTCTTTCTTTCTATTTAATTCATTAATTTTTTATTCTTATTATTTATTAATCTTCGAGAAGAACTACCCGGCGTTGGTCGGTATGGGGAATAGCATCACTTATAAAAGCATAGTGTGAAATGTAATAATATATTTCTTCCTGTTGTATAATGATTAGGAAATGGACATGGTGATTTGATTTCACATCCTGAACAAAGCTAGTTGCCTTTTAATTTACATAGGGTTCATACCTATAGGAAAGTTAGTTATTTATCCGACCCATTCGCCACGGATAAGCTGACTTATATATATATATATATATATATATGAATATGATAAAGTGAAAAAACAAAAGATGTTTACAACTGCATGGGCTCGTAAGGAGAGAGTGTACAAACCGTTTCGGGGCCTATCTCTCGACGGTTTAAAAAGCAACACCGGTCCTTCCTCATTAATATATAAGGACCCTCGCAATATCATGCATCGACCGCACGTGGGTCGTTCAACAATAAAAAATAAAACGGGAAAAATGACCGTTAGCAAAAACAGAACGCTGCTAGTCAAACGTTGGAATTAATAAAAAAAATGCGCTGTCTATATTAAAAATAAAATGAATTTTATTTAAAAATAAAATGAATTTTATCTAAAAATAAAATGAACCTCATGTCTAATTTTTTAAATAATCAGAAACATTAGAGTTATAAAATAAGACTCAAAAAAGTCTGGTGTAGAGTAATTTAAAAAAGTGTAAATTTGTATAAAAAGTGTATATGAATATCAAAATTATTTGTAATACAATCCAACCGTAAAATAAGTAGCCCACTTTTATAGGTAAATCCGTGGTGTTATGGACAAATATCATTGAAGGAGTAAACATTCATATATATATATATATATATATATATATATATATATATATATATATATATATTATTGTCTCTTCAACTATAGTTAGATAGTAGGGTTGACTGGGCTATTAAACCTTGCTTAGGCAACCGGCATTGGAAAAACAGTGAATTTAAACCTGTTAAATTCTGCTTAAAAAATAACATTGTATCACATAATCCTGCTCGTGCTGATGGTTTGGTAAATGCATATATGTTATCATTTTCTAAATTGATTTATATATTTGTTTGTTTTTTGTTGTTGTTGTTTTTTGTTTTTTTTGCTGTAAAGTTAGTCTTAGTAAAATATTTATCGAAATATAGTTTCCTCCCGTTAGTTAATGAATTTAGAAAACTAAATTGATATAACATATACAATTACTACGAAAATATAAACACTTAGTATTAAGAAACACTTTTTGTATCATTGAGAAATACAAATAATAAGAAATAATTGTGTGATGATTTAGAAAAGAAAACCCAAACCTTTTTTAGATTAATTGTTTGTTTGAAAAGATTTACATAATTCCTCAACAATCTTTTGTTGACATAAAAGAAAAGAAATTATAAAAAAACCGGAAATATTAGCAATCGTCTCATCCTCATTTCATTTATATTTCTTTTCCTAAAGATATTGATTCATAAAAAAGAAGAAAAAGACTACGTTATTTTAATTGTATCTTTTATCTTTCCCCTGATTTGTCATCGTTTTGCAATGCAACGTTAGTGTTCAAATTATTTGTTTCAATCTTGTTTTGACCCCCCCCCCAATGGGGCCACATGTTAGCAATGGGTAGTGACCCGTGATGCTTAAAGATATAATCCTGTGGTCCATAATATGCAAAACTCAACTTTGGGCCTTACTTAGGAAAGTCAGGTGGTCGAAGACATCTCCTCCGATCAATCGGCTGGACAGGAGAAGCCATAGCTTTTTAAATCAAGAGTATCTTTTTTAATGTAAGTAAATAAAAAATGTAATTTAAAAAAAAAATCTAATACAAAAAACTTAATATATACGAACAAAACAAAAATTAAACGAACACATTTTTATTGATTTTTTTATGAATACTTTCATATTTCTTAGAATAAAAGATATCCATCATTAATCAGTGAAATACTAAACTTTTTTTGAAAGAAATTATTCATCAAAATAAAATAAAGAAATTTGAATTAATACGTGAAATATTCCATCAACAAAGAAGTTAATGTTTATTTATTAGCTTCTTTATTACTTTTTGCAAATTCTTAGCGATTAAAAAATAGAGTATATAAAAAAAATTGGACTCCACATAATATTATTTTCAAATCGCTAACTGGATTGGAAACTGAACCCTTCCTATTTCAGTGAAACTTTTGTTAGACAACAGTATTCTATCTAAAACTAACACTAGCTGAGCATAGGTGTATAATACAAAGTATGGCATCCAGTCTTCGTAATAAAACGAATCCTCTCGTGGATCTGTAAAAACATGGTAACCAACTACATGAAACTTCTGCCTGCTGTGCTTGTTAACAAGGGTTTCTTCATCAAGTACTGAGTTATGTTTTGCTATTGGGTAAAATACTTATTTTTTCAATAAAATACAAATAAATGTTCAAAATTAGATATAATGTGACTTTCTATTTTTTTTTTTTTTTGTATTCTATCTCTTACATTCAAGACGGACCTTCCCTGAAAATGATACACTATTCCTATTTTTGTAAGTTGGCAAAATCAGAAAATCAGCAGTGGGTGAAATATTTATTTCCCCCACTGTAGTTGTTAGGGCTTGACGTAAACAGCCGATTGATTGGAGGGGCCTCTCTAGCCGCCCATCTTGTCCAAGTGACAGTCAAAGTGGAGTGTTGCAGGTTATTGAGTGCTCAGCCACCTGGACTCCATAAACATCGTGGGTCACCAAACACGGCCTACAATTGGAAGGAAGTCTTACTCCTTAGCAGAGGTGAATTTGGTGTATTCTACAGCCCCATCCGACGGAGCTAAATAAATAAGAACATATGTTTAACACTTAGCTCCTTTTAATTTTAACTTTTTTAGGGAGGAGAAAGAAAAGAAATTAAACGAATACTTATCACGTTACTGCAACAAGCAATTAAGTAAAACAAGCAATTGATAACCGAATTTAACTTTTTGTCATAAGTAAAAAAAAATGTTTTTAGAAAATTGAAATTGTTTCAAAACACTCGATTTACGATTTAATTTTTAAAATAACATTCTCAATATTGATAAAAAAAAACAAGAGAAAGACATTTCCTAAAATAAACAAATACTGTAATATACAAATTCCCGACTTTTTTGTTAATTTGATTAATTATTTTCCTCTTATTCTGTCTCTTACTCCTGTTTTCTCACTCCCCCAGATCATGGATCCTGTTCTTTTTGTAATATATATATATATATATATATATATATATATATATATATAAGATTTTTTTAGATGTCTTTTTTAGAAGCATTGTTGAATATATTATTATTTATATATATTTTTGTTTGAAGGTAATTACAATGCGTATATCGTATAAAATTCGATAATTATAGTAAATAAACATGATAAGTGAATTTCGGCAAATGATCGTTCGGTCTGTAGAACATCTTACAGACTGTTTCGACTTTATTAAGTCTCATCAGCGGTGTATACTAACGATTTCCCTCCGACAGAAATCGAAACTGGGACCTCAACAGACATAGTCAGAAACCATACTGTCTCGGCCACGGTACAGACCGAACAATCCATGCGAAATTAACCTTAATGATACTTATACGCCTCTACCCTAATAGGTACGGGGACGTTGAGTGAATAATAACAAACAAGGCCTTAAGCTCTTCGGCGAAAGGAAATAAGATTTTTTTTAGATGTTTGTTTTTTAGAAGCATTGTTGAATATATTATTATTTATATATATTTTTGTTTGAAGGTAATTACAATGCGTATATCGTATAAAATTCGATAATTATAGTAAATAAACATGATAAGTGAATTTCGGCAAAGGATCGTTCGGTCTGTTGAACATCGTACAGACTGTTTCGACTTTATTAAGTCTCATCAGCGATGTATACTAAGGATTTCCCTCCGACAGAAATCGAAACCGGGACCTCAACAGGCATAATCAGAAACCATACTGTCTCGGCCACGGTACAGACCGAACAATCCATGCGAAATTAACATTAATGATACTTATACGCCTCTACCCTAATAGGTACGGGGACATTGAGTGATTAATAACATAATCGGTTTCGATTTCTGTCGGAGGGAAATCCTTAGTATACATATTGTGCTGTTTTTTTGCCCGGTTCCTACCCCTCTTTTCACGGGATGAGAAAGAGATGTGTTTGAAATCTCATCTCCCTTTTATATGATATTGTTTATTTTATAACTGGGACCTATCTCGCATATTTTTGTCTTTTTTATCATTGCCTGTTGCGCGCGCACGCTGGTCGATCCCAACGAGTGTGCGGGCGTAACAATATATATATATATATATATATATATATATATATATCACTAAAAGTGGAGGAATCATATGTAATTTGGGAGAATATTTTATTAAGGAATAAAATATAAAATAAATGGGGGGTTACACGAAGGCCTTTTTAACCGGTACTTTTCAAGTGATACACCGGTGACTAATAAAAGTCAGATTGTACAAGAATTTTGTAAGAAACGAATGGGGTGAGCCAGAGGACTATTCAGATGAGGGCTTCTCCATTTTGCACAGAGCTAGGTCAAAACAGCATTTAACCATCCTTGAAGCTGTGTATATCTCTTTTTTCCGGCCTACTCTGTGCAAACAAACTCCAAAGCACTCCCTCTATTTATTGGGAGACACTTCCAACCCTGTTTCTAACTAGGTTTTATACATACCCCCCTCTTTCCTCCTCTTTTTTTTTTTATTTGTCCCCCTCTGGCTCACCCCCATTTGTTTCTTACAAAATTCTTGTATAATCTGATTTTTATTCGTCACCGGTGTATTACTTGAAAAGTACCGGTTGAAAAATGCCTTCGTGTAACTCCCCCATTTATTTTATATTTTATTTGTTAATAAAATATTCTCCCAAATTACATATGATTCCTCCACTTTAATGTTATACAAATTCTCGTGTACCAGAAACCTATATATATATATATATATATAATATATATATATATATATATATATATATATATATATATATTTGGATGCTATTTTGAAATTAAAATTTAACATAGAAAATGTAACGTATTCCATAATGGATCCAAAAACATTAAAGTTGAATATAAATTCAGCAAATGAAACTCAAATAAGTAAATGAGGTACTTGATCTCGGCTTTGAGTTAGATGTTACCTTTAGAGCCGACAATTATATTTTGTCTATTATATCGAGGGGAAATGGAATGATTGGCTAGAAGGTTAGGAATTTTATTTCAAAGAATACAAATGTTCAAATAACATACAAAACCCTAATAGAATCTCATACAAAATACTATACTTAAAAAGTAACAAAAGTAATAAAAAAGTAAACCATAAAACAGGCATTAGGGAAATTAAAATTTATTACTTCACTTTTTAAATAAGATTGAGCGGTGATCTAATTAAAAGTTTAAAATAATAAATGGAAATACAAAAAGTGTATTACAACTTGCATTGGACTGTTGAGGATGAGTTCCCACTGATCTCCAAAATGGCCCACTAACATCCTGTTCAGCGCTATAATCATTCCAACGCTCATGAATCCAGAATTGCGTCTCCTTGGATACGTCGGATTCTGTTAGCGATGGCTTCAGCGTCAGTGGGTTAACCACAAGCTAGTTGCAAGTTACTGGTGTGGCTGCCTGTAGATCATTCAATCGTTTTTGCGTGTAATTAGGGAAACCCCAATTAATAAGTCAGTAAATGTGAAACATCTATGGATGGACAGTCGCAGACAACGAGGCTTACGAATTTCGTTGGGAACCACCTTCCAACAACAAGGCCAGGGGAAGTTCATACCACGTGTGAAAAAAGTGTAATCCACATCCGGTGAATGCCGTCATACAGAAAGAGAGTGACAGTGACAGAGACAGTGAGTGTGTGTGAGAGAGAGAGAGAGAGAGACAGACAGACAGACAGACAGACAGACATACGCAAACACGCATACACTACTCGTGGGGCCGTGTAAATCCATACCTAAATGTTGTATTTTTATATTTTTTTATACATAATGATATCTGTTATTTTAATCTATGATGACACGCTAGAAATAATGAAATTCTTGTAACTTAGGTTTAGAAGAAGAATCTCTTTTAATGGTTTTCTATTTTATAGGGTTATTCTTATTTATGGAGGATTTCTGTTTGCGTGTGTGTGTGCATCGAAAAGGAGGCAAAATGCGCTTGTTCTTATTAGGCTGAGAAAAATGTACGTTCATTTTCTTTATTAGCTGAAATGTGTAAAAATGATTATTGTAAAAATAAATAATCGAATCAATTCTATTGTTTTTATTTAAAAGTGTATGTTAATCACATTTGCACGTGCAAAATTAACAAAAGAATGAAAAAAGTACACAAAAAAAAATTATGTGATGATTGTCTATTACAGAGATTTTCTTCACTTAAGTTGAAAGGGGGCGTCGAACTATTTTTTTTTTCACGAATGAAAAGAAAGCAAAATAAAATTACGGAATGTGCATAGATCAGATTAGTTTCCCAATTATCGCACGGGCAAAATATGTTTTTGGAAATCTAATTTCGTGTTCGTGCGAATCGATTGTGACTTGCTTAATGTGGTAATTTAATCTGTATATACGCTAATGTATATAAAAGATTTTCTTAGTACAAAGACATAAACTGCACAACGAAAAGTTATACTATAGTTTTATTACATTTAAATTTTATATAAATAATGTAAAGTAAAAAGTCATCGGGGCAGCCTAATGTCGGTATGAGCCAGACAGCGAGGGAGTCTATCCCCTTTTCACTGGCGCTAGACCAAGGAGATTATTTTAGCATCTGAGGTGGAGCGCCACACCTACCGTCAGCTCATCTTATTCAATAATTACATATTTACCGCACTTTCACATCTTTTAATTTGATAAATATACGTGCTTTTAGAAATTGTTTGTATTAAATTGTAATAATTTAGGACACATACATAAATGGTCTTTCTAATAATTAAATTTAAAGTAGAAATATCTATTTATAAGTAAGTATCTATATATATACAAAATAAATATTATGCATAGGTGTATGACTGTATGTCTATATGTTTGTTTGTACAACGACCGTGAACACGTTCTTTTATAAAGGAAAATTGCCGCAGATCAGCACAGAATTATGTTAAATGAAATCCAGACCATAGTTTTACAGGAAAGTGGTTGAAATTATTTTCCACGAGAAAGGTTAAATAAAAATGTGATGAGGGTATAAAGAGATTTAAAAAAATGATTTTAACATAATTAAAAATGAAACAAATTAATAAAGGATAAAACATAATAAAAAGTAAATAAATGAAAGATAAAAGAAAAATACAACCAATAAAATGTTTGTTATCAATGTATATATAAATGTAGATAAAAGTATTTTGAATTTATAAATTCCGGTCAACGTCAAGTAGCTCTACTAGTAATAATATGAAAATTAACAATTACTTACTCGTAAGGCTCAATAATAGATTTGAACAGTATATTCTTCTGTAGACTAGTTATATAATATTCTTCATTCTATTTATAATATTAACTAAGATAAATCAAGATGAGTTCCCAGATATTTAAAAATAATTTTGTCGTTTAAAATAGGTACATCAGTATATTAAGCAATAATTTATATCACCAACGTTTCCATTGCTGTGATATGATATATCTCATTGAATTAAAGATGTCTCAGTTTAGCCAAATGCCTTAAAAGGGGATAGATGGGTGACCCGTGAGGCCTAATGTATGTTTTTACCCTTCTACCACAAGTAGGATGTTACACAAGGTCAATATTTTAAGCAGAATACAACTGGTTTAAATCCACCGGGTTGTCTTAGCAAAGTTAGTCTGCCCTACTGTGTGCCCAATGAAGATTAAATGGATTCATGCCTAGGGTTCGAAAAAGAAAAAAAAAACAACCTCACCCAGTATTTGAATTCGGGTTGCCGATTCTATCTCCTGTAACGATAACCATTTCATGAATTCAGCCTCTAATGAGCACATAGTGAGTAAGTACTCCATGGTTTTAATTCTATTTAATTGCAACGTAAGTGTCTAGTTGTTTGATATTATGTCTTTGGTTTTAGCCCATTGGTCCGGAAAGAAGTCGACCTTTTGGAAATGTTGGATAAAAAGCTGATCAGATAAATGACAAGATAAAATCGTGACACGGCACAAATGTGACAAATTGATGTGGGAGTAAAATGAATGGATCAGGTCGGAAAACAATACAGATCCCCTTCAATAAAATTGTGTACCAGTGTCGATAACAACATAAATCTCATACCGCGTTTGTTTTAAAATATGCCAATCCCACATAGAATATTGTACTAAGGCATGTTGGAGGACATACAAAGAGCAATGAAAAATGTAAGTAAAAAGCATAAAATACTACAGTTGCAGGGATAGATTAGAGAAATTATGATTAACTACTTTACAAGAAAGAAGAATCAGAGGGTATCCAATTGAAACCTTCAAAATGATAAATTAAAATTCTAATCATAGTAGCCATTTTTTAAAAATATTTCTCTACGAAATGGGAACTTACTGCCAATGAATATTTCAAAAACTAAGTCTATTGATCAATTTACTTTTTTGCTAATAGACTAATATATTCTGATAACAAATTGCCTAATCAGATCTAAAACAACAATACCGTAAACGAATGTGTAGATTAATTTGCATGATTTCATAAGAAATGATCAGAAAAATAATTTAAGAGGGCATTTCTGGGAACTATCCTTTGAATAACTTAACAAAATTGTATCTGTATATAGATATTAAATGTGTATATGTTCTGGACAAATATTATTTTTATATTTTGTTTGTGAAATGGTGATGTGAAAAGATAACAAAATGTGAGTCATAACAAATAATTAGATAAAATGAAAGGGTCCAGATTGAGGAGGTACCCACAATATACAGGATTCCTTTGGTTATATGTATAAGTGTCTATTTTTTTTTAAATATCGTTGTTTGAACATTAGTGGACTATATCTTCAAAATGTAATTAGACATTTTAGGTCGGTATAAATATACTGATAATAATGAAATTAATAGTTTGTATATTATGCTCGGTTAATTACATGTGTTAGTATTCCATAACCTCAGACGTTAAAATAAAACCGCAATACTTTATTAACCATACAACTAAGTATATCTAGAAAGCTTCTTAAAAAAATGTAACATTTATAGTGGTAACATGTATCTTAACTATTTAAAATCTTTTTTTTTAAATCTTAAAAGATGGAAACCACGCACAAACCGAAGTTCCAACGATGTCCAGTCAAAAATCATAGATCCCATTGACATTCCTCTATTGTGGCACCTCAGGCACCGGACAATAAATCCAGGTCTGCCCCTGTCTGGTGTACGGCTCCCTGGGGTCACGCTATTGATTTGGCTTGTTGGATTCTCCCAAGCTGTCTTTCTGTCATGAATGCGGTAACTTCCACTTCATACTAGGGGTGGACGAGTCCACCATAAGAGTGTTAAAGCCTGTACACACGCTTTTTGGAGGGGTCTTACCTACTACAGTCAGTGTATTCTAAACTCCACTGACAGTGACGTGTACGGAGTCCAGTCTGATGTGATAATTTTCTATTAGTTTTCAAAATTGTTTGGTTTGTTGGATTTTACGGCATGTCAACCCTTGGATTATTCTATGCCAAATACGGTTTTGTTGTATTCATTCTTTTGGGATATTCGGGTTTTTTTTCCAAAAGCCCATTTTTATTTATTTAATCCATAGATGGGACTCTAACCGGTACTAACAGTGCGAGTCATAATGTACCTGGGGGTAATGGCAATGAAGGATTGCCCGCATTCTCCAGAGCTCCTGAATTAGAACCTTACGCTTAGATTCATTTTAACGTCATACCCAGCACACTAAGACCCTCAGCCACCACTTTATCGCATATATATTATGAAATGGTTGGGATTTAATATAAGGGCTATACGGTTGGGACAAACATAATAGGTTCAAGGGTTTGACCTGACCAGCCGATTGATCGGAGGGGTCCTTTCCGACCGACCGTCTAGCCCAAGTAAGAGCACTTACCACTCTGCAGAGGTGGAATGGGCGTATTCTACAGCTGCAACCGTCTTCAAGGAGAACAAGTTAAATACAGACACATTGCAAACTTCATTAATTAAAAATATAGCCAACCTGGGATCTTTTTACAATCCTATCCAATTCTAGTATCATTAAATCTACCACATTGCTGTAACTAATCGTCTAACATTTATTGCTGAATAAATAACATTTGTTGCATTCACAGTTCTAGCAATCATGTTTCTGCTTAGCTAGAATACAATGTTATTTTAAACTTTAAATACCAAGAAAAAATCACAAAATCGAAAGCAAACTATAAATTTGTTTTGCAAGTGAAATATTAATTCAAAACATAAAACATTTATTTTGGAAGTGTTCGTTCCTTCAGTTTTGTTATACACATTACAGTAAATATATAAAATAAATACCTCGTGTCTATTCAACACAATTGGTGCTAGGTTGAAAATAAATTGATGAGATGCAACTAATTATATGATTATGTAGGAGTTTTTCAGTAACGCTTTGTACGTTTTCTTAAAGTTTATAATCAATAAGCAAATAATTATAACTTACAGTCAAATCACACCTTGATGAAATGGTTATCGCCGTAGAAAATAAACACAGTGACACGAGAGCAAAGCTTGGACGAGGACGGTTACATTTCACGAAGCGCTAATACCATTGGGAAAAGTAGAAATCTAATTATTCTCCCCCCCCCCATCATTGAATATAATAGTAAGACAGACAGATATATTTAACATGGGTTTGTCAACCGATCTATGAGAAAGCAAATTCTGAATTCAAACCTCTTAAAACTACCCTTGTGCCTCTTCCTGCTCATGCGAATGTGTTAGTAAATACATACATTCGAATCGCGCTGAAATCAACAGTTTTTTTACGATTCCCCAAAATAACCAATGATGGAATTGAAATTAAACATGTGTCACTTCTAGATCATGTCGGGGTTTGGTGCATATATATATATATATATATATATATATATATCAATAAAAAGCTTATTGTAATATAACGCTTGGTCTTTACGTCGCCACTGCATATTACGCCCATTGGTGTTTTATATATAACCAAGGTTACCCATTACTGTTTTCGGAGATTGTATGGTTTGATTCGGCTTATTTGTTTAACGGCGTAACTATTCATTGATTTTATTGATTTCTAAATATGATCATTACGATATTAAATAATCCATTGCGCATTTTAATTTAACTTTTTTGAAAATCTATAATGGTTTGTTCCCACTCAATTACACCAAATATTTCTAGTAATACTATCTCATTATATGGTCTAAAATAACTACTAATTTGTAATAATCATAATTTCGTATCATATAGTTATATGGTTCCAATGCACACAAACATACACTCGTGTGTTCGCTTGCACACGCACGCACACACACACACACATACACACACACACACATACACACACACACACACACACAAACACACACATACACACACATACCTCCCTCACCCACCCAGTGCTAACATTTTATATATAGCTATATAGACAGAAATCTTCCTTCCATAACAGCACTGCTTAAAAAATGCTGGACACATGGGTTCTCCAGCTAAAGTAAATTCATTTGCATAATTGTAAGTTCTTTTTCTTTTCCTGAGTAATACGCTGACCAGAATGAAACACTTCATTCAATATCTTATTTGGTGTTTTAGTCTAACTGTAATTTTTTATTTTACTCTTTTTTTTCTCTTCTGTTAATTTGACTTTAAATTGCTTTACATACTGTCCATGTTCCTCTCCCCCCACCCAGTGCTGACTTTTTTATATGTAGCTAGACAGACAGAATTCTTCTTTCCATAACAGCACTGCTTAGAAAATGCTGGATACATGGACTTATTCTAAGTCACAACATTCACAAAATTCAAAGGCGCCGGTAACTTTGCAAAGAGCGGATGAGTTCTTGGGGAATCAAAGGCCGACCGCATCGACAGTAGCAGGATGAGAGTACTACCACTCCAAAATCACAAAACCAGCTAGAAGGGGGCTCTTTAACCTTGGTCAGCAACTCATCTAGGACAAGAAAAAGTCTTATAAAACCACCGTTGCCTTACGGCTCTACCTTATCCCAAGGAAAGGCTAAGGGAGCAAACCCTGAAAACAAATCCGGAACTGGAGTCTCGAAGGTGGGTGGTGCTGAATCTCAGTACAACTCAGCAAATCCTGCGGCACCGCCGTTGCCAAACCGCACTGGTTCCTACCTTTCCTTTGGACCATAAAGGCTGTGTGGAGAAGGATGATCTGCTGCTTGGGCGACAGCTGATCCTCCATAGAATCCTGCCCAGACTGCGTAGTTTTCCACTAAAAATGGAGAGGATACTCCAAGGCATGTGTCGACAAAACAGGGGAAGTGGCAGTTACCAGTAATAAGTTCATCTGATTGGCGAAGGAAACAAGCACTAGGGGTCACTTCCGACGGTGGGAGAGGTCATCGCACCTTACTGGACAGCTACCACCCGCCTCAAGCTTGGCAGCCCCAGCCAGTTAGGTGCTGTTCCGCTATGGCCTGCTTTCTCCACTAGGTTTATGGAGCTTAGAGAATTGTCTCAACAGGCGGGCTAAAATACCTACACAAAAAAACCCAGAACCGAAAAAACCTCCAGGAACACGGCTCGCAAGCTGGAAGATCAGGGCACTCTGTCCTGGATTAACAGACCTACAGAAGGTCGATGATTCCCGCAAGACGACCATCATCGATGAAGAACTCTCCAGGCTCAATATTGACGTGGCGTGTCTTCAGGAGACATGCCTGACTGAAATTGGCCAGATCAAGGAGGCAAACTCTACCGTCTTCTGACAGAGAAAACCTTGAAGTGAAACCAGAGGGCATGGCGTCGGTGTCGCTATAAAAAATAATCTTATCCCTTACATCGAACCTCCATCAACTGGTAACGAGAGAATAATCATGCTCGGTAACGCCTGCTGGACCGGCAAATATAATCAGTGCCTACGCTCCAACCCTCTATGCTAATTCCGAGGAAAAAGACGAGTTTTATGAAAATCTCCGTGAGGTGATCACTGGGATCCCGTCTATAGATGACCATTGCCTGCCCGAGGACTTTAACGCAAGAGTTGGAGCTGACCACGAGGCATGGCCCACTTGCCTTGGCGTTCATGGGTGGAGCAAGATAAATGAGAACGGCCAGAGATTGCTAGAGTTGTGTTGCTACCAAGGCATATGTGTGACCAACACCTACGTTAGGCCCAAGGACATCCACCAGGTGTCATGGAGACACTCGCGCTCCCACCTCTGGCACCAGATGGACCTTGTCATCACCAGGCATGCGAACCTTGCAAACATCCTTCACACCCGCACGTACCATAGTGTAGACTGCGACTAGGATCATTCACTGGTTGCCAGCAGAGTGCGAATGGCGCCTAGAAAGATCCACAACACAAGAAGTAAAGGTCGAACCCGCATCAACACGTTTTATGTAGGCAACACGGAAAAGACACAGCACTTCCTTGGCAGTCTCCAAGAAGCTCTTTAAAACAAGACGGCGCCAAAAGATTAAGCCTCCAATGACGCAAAGTCGTCTCACCTTAGAGATGCCATCTACAACTGCGATCACCACCTATGGGAAAAAGAAACAGCAAATGAGGACTGGTTTGAGGCCCACTGGGAAAAATGAAGCCTGTGATTGAAGCTAAGAGAGGACAACCCTCCTGGCACACAAGGTAGCGCCTAGCAAAAACACACTTGAGGCCTGGAGGAGTGCTAGAAATAAAGCCAAGCGGGCTGCCCGACACTGCGCCAACACATACTGGCTAAACCTGTGCCGCGGCATAGAGATAGCTGCCAAGACGGGAGATGCAAGGGGCATGTAGGGCATCAAAAGAGCTACAGTCCCATCCATGACAAAGACTGCACCTCTAAAAGATAAAATGGGAGGAATCATCACTGACCAAGCGAAGTAGCTGCAACGTTAGGTTGAGAATTAACTGAAACTGTTTACAACCCAAAACGAAGTGACAGAAAGCGCCCTAAGAGCTATCTCTAATCTGTCGGCAATGGAAGAGCTGGATACATCGACCGCTTTGCTGATAGGAAAGCAACTGGGAGTGACGGCATTCCAGCAGAGGTCTTGAAAAGTGGGAAGGCAGCGCTGCTCCAACCACTACACGAACTACTCTGCAGCTGCTGGGAACAAGGACACACCCCTCAAGACATGCCCGACGCTACCATAGTCAACTTATACAAGAACAAAGGAGATCGGAGCGACTGCAGCAATTACCGGGGCATTTCCCTCCTCAGCAATTGGATAAGTCTTTTCTCGTGTTACACTGGCGCGTCTGCAGACGCTTGCATCTCGCATCTACCCGGAGTCACAATGTGGCTTCCATGCAAACCGGTCAACCGTGAACATGATCTCACTACGCCAGCTGCAGGAAAAGTGCCAAAAGCAGCAGCTGCCACTCTACATCGCGTTCATAGAACTAATGAAGACATTCGACCTGGTCAGCCGAAGCGGACTTTTTAAATTGCTACAGAAGATACGCTGCCCGCCCATACTTCTTTGAATCATTAGCTCCTTCCTCGAAAACATGCACAGCACAGTTTGCTTTAATGGTGTAACATCGGAGGCATTTCCAGTCAACAGTGGAGTGAAGCAGGGCCGTGTCCTTGCACCCACACTGTTCGAGATATTCTTTTCCTTGCTTCTCCAGTACGTCTATTCGCCGATGACGCTGCCTTAACGCCACACACTGAGCACGGACTGCAACAGCTTGCCAGTCGACTCACACCGGCTTGCAAAGAGTTCTTACCATAAGTCTAAACAAGACAAAAGTCATGGCACAAAGTGTAGACATCCCTCCGAACATTGTCATCAACGGGTACAACCTGGAAGCAGTGGAGAGCTTCAAGTACCTTGGGTCCACCATTTCCAATTCAGTCACCACTGACAGTGAAGTCAACAGCAGAATCGCGAGAGCGGCGGCAGTTATGGCCAAACTGAGCCAGAGAGTCTGGGAAAATGCCAGCCTTACTAAGAGAACCAAACTCAGTACTTTCATTTACAGTAGCCGCATCGTCAAAGGCCTACTATATGGTGAATTAGTAGAGGGCACCCGACCGGTAGGGAGACCACGCCTCCGCTTTAAAGATGTCTGCAAGAGGGACATAAAGACATGCCTCATCAACACCAACATCAACACATAAGAGCCTTGTGCAAAAGACCGTGTGACCTGGCACGTCCTCGTCAAATAAGGAAGGAGAAGGCGTGAAAACGAGAGGAAATTAACTGCTGCAGAAAAGAAAGCCAAAAGGAAGGTGGGACAACAGTAACTCCAGCAAGCATCACTGTTTGTTTGCAGTCACTGCCCCAGAGATTGCCATTCAAAAATTGGTCTGTTCAGCCACTCACACAGTTGCAAATAAAATTTTAAAAATAAATAAAAAAATAATTTTAAAAAGTGGACCGCACGCCATCGTCTTTAGTAGACGGACGGATGTCAACAACAACAACAATATATATATATATTATATATATATATGGGAGAAATAAGAGGAAATTAATCCGACAGTATGTGGAGAAAGGTAGACAAACAAAGGATGTTGTAGAAAATGGATATTTATTGTAGGTAGTGATGACGACGTTGTAAAGTTTCGGTCTGTTAGAACTTTTACAAGACGTTGGATTGTGTTCTTGCTTCAATGGTGAACATTTTCATGCTGGTGAATTAGGAGGTCGGTATTAAGGGGATGGATGGTCAGTTGTTGGTGTTAGAAGAGGTTGGTAGTAGGAGATTTTCCTTTTTCTCTCAGATGAGGTGTGTAGCAGTGAGGTTCTGATAAGGTGTTAGGTGTTGGGAATTGGTGGGTCTTATATACTAGGTTTGAAGATTCATGTACATATGGTGAATGGCATAAGGATTGGTTCTGAGTATGTGTGTGTGTATGTTTTTTGGTTTTTTTTTGTTTTTGCTAAGTATCATCTTGTTGTCTTTATTGTCTATTATTGTTTGTAAATGCGATTTTTGGGTATGGGGAAACATATTGCGGAAGCTGAATTTACAATTAACATTTGGTGTGTTGCTTATGTTTCAGGCTGGGAATATTTGTCTGATTCTTTTGTTGCGGATGTTAGAGAGGGGAGTGGTAGAAAGATTTTTTATAAATGTATGTGTGTATGTTTATTATTATTATTATTATTATTATTATTAATTATTATTATTATTATTATATATTATATGATGGGCATACATATACATGCATAGATAGACATATATATGCATACATACTCACACACAGACATATAGGCATATATATATATATATATATATATATATATATATATATATATATATATACACACACATACACGGGTATACATATATATGTACATACATACATAGGCATACCCATGTATATATGCATATACACTCATAATCTTACACACATGCACAATTGTTAGTTTGATAGTCACATAAGCAACTAACTGACAGTTACTATGCGCCGTTTATGTATTCATTACCCTAAAGTATATATTGGTATGTGTGTGTGTGTGTGTTGTGTGTGTGTGTGTGTGCACGGACGTGTGTTTGCGCGTGTGTATGCATATGCGCGTATCTGTGTGTCTGTGTGTCTGTAACCCCATTATATTTTCAAGTAATTATTGATGCAAATATCTTGCGCACAATTTTTATGTTATCAAATATCTTATACAAGTTATTTCAGAACCTAAATATTTGCCAAATAGGTGCAAGCCTTATAGGTACAAAACACTCTGAATCATAGTTGGCATGATATAATGGCAAAGAAGGGGTAATCCAAACTCAAAATGCTCCAGAACTGTATCCGCACTACCATATACCATACAAGGACACCTTTCCCTTGTGGATAGTAAGGGGATGATCCTATCCATAGTATGCAGTCACTGTGTTTGAAAGCAAAAGTTTGGAAATGTTTTTGAAGCAAAAGTTTCCGCGAAACAATAAATAGTCGTCAATCATCTTTGTTTCATATACTGTTTGCCAATAATTATTATTGAGAACCATATGATTGTTTGAAATTATTAGTAGTAAGTAAAGAATAAAGTCGACAGAGTGGCTTATTGTCGGTAGCAGCCGGATAGCGTGTGGTCTAACCCCTTTTCGTAAGCGCAAGATCAGGGATATTGTTTTGCTGAGTCAGCTCCCTACGTTACCGTTCAGATCAGATTACCCAATCTGTGCTACACATGCGCTGAGTTGATGAGGAACGGTAGCAAACCTGCTATCTAGCGATTAGTAAAGCGAATGTTCCTAAACAGGCATTAGCTTGGAATACTTGAAAACATGAAATTAATAATAGATTAGCCATATTCGCATCGGAACCGCATGGTTCAGGGTTCGATACCGGCCCTCGCCAAATCAGCGCATTAGTAGCACAGCTTGGATCTTTGTGGTTAATTAGTGAGTTGATGATAGGTGTGACTGTCCTCCTCAGTCCTGCGCTAGTAAAAAGGGGATACACTCCCTCACTGTCAGGCTGATACTGAAAATAGGACACTCCACCTACTTTACTACATACTTAATAGGAATAGTTTATTAAATCTATCTTTATATAATTAAATTATTAAAACTTTTTTTAAATTAAATTTTTAATTGCTTGAAGAACAGGGTCTTCGGGAATAAAAACCCTACATTGTTCTTCAAAAAGTGAAATATCGTAAATTGTGAAATATTAGAAAGGAGCAGTCTGAAATAAATAATCCAGAAATTTGTTTCTTGTTTAATTATCCAATCAGAATGTGTATTATCAACAAATCAACCTTTTAAAATCAGTGTATAGGCATTCAAAACCAAAACACCTTTTTTTTCATTTACACTTATAAAACATTGCGTCGCCCGATGAACCTAAGTATCGTGTATTCTTTACGCATGAATAGTTAATTGACATCATATAGTTAGAGGATAAGGTTAGATTATCAATTTATTTCGGTGATGTATCCTTTTGGTCAGACACTAACTGAATAAATATCCTTTAGTCAGATTCCTTCAGAGAAGACGAAAAGATGAAAGCAAGTCTCGAACTAGTGAAACGAAAACAGAGATACCGACTTCAAACGGGAACTGAAATGAACGGCAACAAGTCAGGAACCCAGGTCACTTGTTCCTTTTCTTCTTCATATCAACAGATCATCAAAGCCGTCCTCTAAAGTCTGGACCTGATTTGTAACGAGACGCTTTGCGTGTGAGTTGTCTGTCTGTTCTAGGCAGGTGTTAATCACCGCTAAACAGCTTTTATATAATTCCCCACACAACACTCCTTCAGCTATAGACTAGTGAACTCGAAGCGACTTAATATATATAAATTGTATTGTCTCGGTACAAAGCGTTTATATCACTTTGTCCAGCGGTACTGATAACAGAATAAGACATTGTCTTATTTCATTCCACTTACGCCCGTTGACAAAAGACGAAAAGAGACATTAGGCTATTAGATGGCAAATATAGGTAACTGGGAAAGAAGGAGAGGGGACAACAACAATGGTTGTTTATTGTTTATGGGAAATGTCAAGCTTTTATTATTGTTCAGGTAATACACAACATTATTTGGAGATGAGTAGTCAATTAGATGTGTCGAAACTTCTCTCTTTATTTGTCTGTTAATATTGGCCGAAAAATAATACAATCAACACGTTTTATTTATATTGTCTGATTCTAACAATTTAAAACAATTATATAGATTCAAATAACTGTGTCCTGGGTATGATGTTAAACTCGATCTAGTGTAAAGGTTCCAATTCTGAAGCTCTAAGGAGTATGTCATTACTCCCAAGTCTACTCTAACTCGGAATGGTAGTATATGTTAGGATCCCATCTAAGGATTAAATAGATAAAAAATGAGGTTAAAATGATTTTCTTAAAAGTTGGATACCCAACAAAAAATGTTTGGCATAAAATAACCGAACTGTTGATATGCTGTGAAATCCAACCTGATAACGACCCACCCAACCAGATAAGTCCTAATTAATGATTATTATTTGCACACAATATAGTTGACAGAGGAAAACGACAAATTTATATTGTTTCGTAGTAAATGTCAAGTGTATATCATTGTTAAGGTTTGTTTTATTTCTTTGTTATTAATATTATATTAACCTTCGTGGGTTATTTAATGCCAAAGCCAACATTGAAAAAGAAGAGTAAAGGTACTTTTTAACCGGTAGGATGAGAGGGTTTATACCTTTCCCAAGGGTGTAAGCCCCCACCCCCTAAAAAAAAACAAGAACAACAACAAAAAAACGTAATAGCGTGAATTGGTTTCAAACTACGCGGCCCAGCTGTAAAAACCTGGAATATCAAAGTATTTATTTAAAAAGTCACCCTGTAATAGAAAAGTAGCAACTATCTTATTTTAATTAAATGTTTAATATTTGCAGGATTTTCAAATCGATTTCTCTTCGCTTAAAAATGTGCATTCAGAATTATTATATCATTGGTTTTTGTTTTCAGGCAAACAACTTAGTACACAATCATATTTGCCAGACATATCTATTTTCATCAAGTTGAGACAATTTTTTTATGTCAGAATTCTCCCCAAACCTTCTTCTTAAGGATGGCACAAAGGTATTGATTTTGTTTTTCTATTGTTCGATTCGACGGTGAAATATAGACATTATACTAAAATATAACGAATACAGAGAATTTAGATCGAATTAGGCACTGAAATTACTCAGAAATTATATAAATCATAAGTAAAGATTGGCGTAGGTTTCAAACAGGCAAATTCATATACATTTTAAAGTAAAAAAGTAAAAAAGATTATATACGCTATATATACTTAAAATATAAACACACACAAAAACAAATATTGACACACGCTTGCACAACACACTCCTACACACATACACACAAACACACTTATCAAATGAGTGTGTGCTCCACATAAAACTTCAAGTAACGGATTTCACTATGTTAGACTATTTTGTATTATATCTACACTAATATAATGACATTGATCAATGTTATTTTATTTTTTATTTGCATACACACACACACACCTACACCCCCCATATATATATATATATATATATAATATTATATATATATATATATATTATATATATATTAATAAATAAGTCATCCACAGACACGCGTTTGGAGGTTTTAACTCTCATCAGTGTGCCTACACTTTAACAGCTACCTCTAGCCGGGATTGAGACCTGAATGAATTTTCGTCTGCCAAGTCTCTTACCCATGCGGCCATTAGCGGCTGTAAAATATAGGAGAATATTTAATTGATACATTTCTAAGCGGAAATGAATTCACTAGAGTCCTCTAACTTTGTAAACAAAGTGAAGGTTAGCTACACGCCAGAACGGGGAATTTTACAATTAAATCCCTATTTGGAAACTCGACCAAGTGGGAGTATATTGGCAGCAAGCTATTTTTAAGCAGGTATTATTAAAGACCACAGAATATTTCCTCTTTATAATCTTGATTTGTCGTCGTTCAAATCTCCTTGTAATTTTCCGTAAATTGTGATCCGGTTGGTCCAGGAATTGTTCCATATTTTCTACGTCCAAGCATTTGATCTCTGGTCGCCGTGTCAATTTACTACGACGATAACCGTTACTCACGAGTGACTGCGTAAGGAAAACCGTTTATAACAGAATTTTCTCCAATCATTATTCGTAATGATGTCACCAAGTTATTTTTCTCACTCTTAGGAACCGATTTATCTCATATGACTGTCATGTGACCAAAGTTAAGAAGCGATGTGGCAAATAATGTCTGATGGTGGCATGGAAATCTTTCTTTAAGAAAAAAAAAACATAGAGCAATGAACTGTACAAGACTAAACAAAACTTGGTAAATTAAAACACATAGTTATAACGTAAACAGGCGTATTAAAACCACTTTGGTATTCTGGTACCATTTTGTCAAATAAATTGTCGTAAAATAATGTTATAAAAAGAAAATCGGATTGAGAATGACCCATAAATCATTTGGCCTGACTGCCGATGCAGCTCATGCCACAATATAAGTTGAAGATATGCCACAAGGGAAAATATTTAAACAGAGATATTTCCTTTTCGAATTGTAGCCAAAAATATTTCTTGTTGGACGGACATGGGCTTTATACGCCTGTCTATATTAGAACAGTCATTGAAATGGCAAATAGGATAAAAGTAAATAGAGAGATTCCTAAAATTAGTTTATGGCGTGTGTTCAAAAGAGACTAAATCGAATTTGACGAATTGAACGTTTAATTGTACCTCGTCTTAATCTGAATTAGTTTCTTATATAGATAAGTCCGATTGCATCCGGACAGTGACTCGGAAAAATTTCCACGAAATTTTGCAATCCAAATGTCAACATCAAAAGCTTAAATAAAAAGTGTTTGGGATGTTAAGAAAATATTCATCATATTTATTCTCTTTCTTTCTTTCTTTCTTTATTTATTTATTCCTCCGTCTGTGTGTCTGTATGTATGTCTGACTGTCTATCTGTCTATCTGTCTCTGTCTCTGTCTGTCTGTCTGTCTCTCTTCTATTTAATGTATTTTTCATTATTTCTTTCTTCCTCTCTCTCGGTTAATTCTCTCTGTATATTGGTGTGTATGAGTTTTGTACAATATATGTGTATATACGTGTGTGCGCATATTTCTAATCGAATACATATTCAAGAAATTTTGAAAATAAGTACTCTATCGGCCATAAATAAATACACCACTAACATATTTTTTGTAAAACACGATTTCAACCACAATGATATTGTTTCTAATTCCTTTCTTATTCATTTGTTTTACTTCGTCTCTCTCTCTCTCTCTCTCTCTCTCTCTCTCTATATAATATATATATATATATATATATATATATATATATATATGTGTGTGTAGAGAAAGAGAAAGAGGGAGAGAGGGAGAAAGAGATCTTCTCATATCAATATTTAACAATAAAAAAAAATATTTGTAAAGAACATTTACATTAATAATAACTACAGATAAACTTTTGTTAAGTAATGCATCCAATAGTTCCAAAAAAATTATAATTCTGATCCTTTTTTCTGAAATCTTACAAATCAATCTGAAAATCCTGTAAGCTAAAGCTGTTCTTGATTTGGTTAGGCAATTTGTTCCAGAAATATATTACCCTATTAGAAAAATAATCCAATTGATTAATAGACTTAGTTTTCGAAACCTACTTTTTCAGTAAATTCTCGGTTCCAGCGGAAATATTAGAAAAGTTGTTTTTTTACTAAAATTAGTAATTTCATTTATTATTTTGAAACTTTCAATAAAATCATTTCCCATTCTTCTTTCTTCTCGTATTATTCTTGTTTTCGAATGGAAAAGTACACAATCAAATATTATATATTAGATAAAAGTTGTTTATTACCGTATTTTACAATATTTTATCATCTTTCATGCCAGATTTTCCGATAATTGTGATTAAGATGATTTACTCTATTCTGATGTTGTATGAGTTTGAAACATTCTACTGCATCATTCAGTACTAATTTTTTGAAGCCACACTATCCTCTTCCTTTGCGAGAGTCCTTAGCTTCCTTAGTCACGTGTCAGACCTAAAGTCTCCCCGTCTTACATTTGATGACGCAATAATAATATTATTGGGATATAGCTTTGCTCGAGTGTTATTGAAGTAGTGTCTACATTCTAGAGGGTAACCTCTTTATGCGGTTGTCAACTTTGTTGGTACTTACTGGGAGGGCCTCGTGAAAGGGTCATTATGTTCTACCATTGATGATATAGCTAAATATTTTAGGTATATTTTGTACCATTTTTTGTTAAACGTAAAATTTCTGCTACGTCAAAAATACATGAATATTATTATTTTAGTCGACCAATATATAATTAAAACACATACTTTACTTATAATTTTTGTAAAATATTTATACACATTTTAGGATTTTTAGTGGCGTATTTTAGGGTATTTCAAGATATACGTAATGTACTCGTAAAAGACATCTGAATTTTATCATTCTAGTAGAACAAGTAGCACGGATAGTTCAGTGTTGTTACGTTCCAAACTATACAGCACTGAAAATCATTAATAAAATATAAGAATATGTAGCAGTAAAAAAAGAAAATCATATATTACTTATATATTATCATTTCACGCTTTGTGATATATTTTATTCATCTAAGCATTTGTTGGTGGTATCTGACTGGAGACTGAATCACAGCAAATCAGCTAAGGTCTCCTGGACACCTGCTATTCTCTTTGTTCTTATCTATTTTCGCTTTGATATAATTGTTACTTATGCGTTATATGTTGAGGCTATTATACGGTATACAGTTCATATCTTGATTATTTGTTTGTTATGCGATATTAGTAATACATATTTTTGGTATTTTCTTACGTCAACCTTCAAAAAATGATAATCTTTGCATTGAAAATATATAATATTAACAGTATATATATACAGGGTGTCCCAGAAGTAATTTATTGTGCAGGTTTTGAAAAACAACACATTTAGTTATTTCAAAAACATATTCATAGATAATGATTGACGCAATTAATTTTCTATCTCTCAATTTGAGCATTCATTATAATTATTCTCGATAACAGTGATTTGAAATCAACAAAGGTGTATTTTAGAAAACCAGGATGGTGTGTAACTTCTAGGACACCCTATATATATATATATATATATAATATATATATATATATATATATATATATATATATATATATAAGTGTATTTTGGCAGCATTTTTCTTTTAAACATGTTTCATTAAACTGTACTGACAATTCTTGTTGGACGAGTTTTTGTTCGATCCTTTATAATTTTCTGGCCATCTTTGTAATGTCAGGGTGGAACTGATATAGCAATCCACCAAATGTTTCTTTAGGAACGCTTTCGGCATGTCTATCTGCCGTCTCCAGGTTGTTCACACCTGAAGATGGTAGCAAGAGCTAGTAAAACGTACAACCCACAGATACAAGAGTTAAATCTCGCTGTTCATAGAATCCAAATGAAAGAAACTGGGTTTTTCAAGTCGCTCTCTGTGTGATTGGATTCAAGTGCGCGAAAAAAGAACCGAGCGTAGACTGAGAGATCACAGAACATCTTATTTCTACTCAAAGAAGACCAACAAGTCTAGCTTTAATTTTGTGTATGTAATATGTTTCTACATATTTCTTCTTTTTTGAGTTTTGATACTGCCTATCGTATAGGTAGGATAGCTCGGATCTGTAGGATGAAGTGGGAAACTGAGGCTAGATGTGACGCTCCATCTCAGACTAGAAAACAATCTCCTTGGTCTAGCAGTAGTAAAAAGTGGATAAACTCTCTTGCTGTCCGGCTTATATGCCACTCGGCCAACTTCACTACTACTAGTAATACTAGTATACATTATAACAAGATAGTGGTTTTTCAATGCCAAGACACTGTTTTTGTTTTGTTTTGTTTTTTGTTTTGTTTTTCAAAGACTCCTATTGTCATATTTTAAGATTACGGATTTTACAACGTGATCGGGGGAGTTTATTCCAACAGTTTGATGTCGCAAATTCCCAGAAAGTTTTGTCTATTATCATTTCGAACAATTTTCATCTGTTGTAGATTGGCTGCCAACTACCATTATGAGGATTGTACAATCATTACATGCATATTCCGAAATAAGAACTTGCTACTTTTGCCTTCTCTCTTTCCCAAACTATAATCCACTTGAACGTATCGAACGGAAATTTATTTTATTTTATTTCTGTTTGCGTAGCCCTTCTTAAAACTACACTTAAGTACAGTACTTCAACACTACAGTGTAAATTTTAATGTCTTAAGCTAACTTAGGTTTTCATTAGTCTCAGAATATTCAGTCCGTTATCAGGCTAGAATATTCAGAAGAGTACTATTGACCTGAGGAGACATTTCGTCACTTAATCTTAAGTAAAAAAAAAAACAGGTGAATAAAAATTATAAATTGGAGTACCCCTACGAAACAGAAACAGAAACACAAAAGCTGGTTGGTAGGCCGGACTGAAAGGATAAATAACAAACTAAGGCAACAAACAAAAAATTAAAAGGAAAAAACGCAAATGCACATTAAACTAAAAGGCAAAAAGAAAAAGAAATAAGACAGAAAGACTGAATTGAAGAAAAAAATAATTAAAGCGGGAAAAGAAGAAAAAGAAAGAAATAAGAAAGAAACACTGAAAGAGGAAAAAGATTTGTTCAGTCATGAATGAATGTATAAACACATTGCATTGGTCTGCGCATGCTCATATATATATATTTACGACTCGATATTTGTTAAAAGTTGTGGGCGACTCAGGCACCAAGAATTGAGCCTGACCCTCTTTCTTTAATGGGAGAGGCAATACAAGACTGAATGAATGACAATTGGTTTTCATTACAGTGGTTACAACACAGACAAAAGTTAATGAAAAATGAATGAAAAAAAAATATTAGTTCCAGAATTTAATAAGTAACTAACCACACTTTACTTTTCAATGAATGCAATTCTGTAACCTTTACGCGTGAAATAACCCTAGACAAGTTGGCATGCAGTTAAGATCAATCAATCAATTAAACGCTTTTTCTCTTGCTATAGACCATAAATTGAAATAAGATATATATGTGTGAGATTAATATAAAAAGAATACATGATATACAACCCCTCCACACAAGCAGGATGTGACACAAGGTCGATTTCTTAAGTAGTTTAATAGGTTTGAATTCAGGGTTTTCCATCTCCTAGACTGGTTGCCTAAAAAAACAATATGATAAGAATATAAGATACAAACATAAAAATCATTGAAAAGACTACAGCAAATTCAGATGGAAGAAATAAATCAAAATATATTAGCCTGAGAAGGAAGACTCAAAAGATACCGAGATAGAACCAAACAATACAAAAAATAGGACCTTCCGAAACAAGGAACATGAATTATGTACAAGAAGGATATAAGAAAAGGTTCGGCGATGTTATAGAACATTCCGCAACGACCTCTGTATAACGTGTGAGCCTTAGATTGTGGGGCAGTTGGGTTTGCAGTTTTTGCCGGAGCCAGGAGCCTTAGATTATGACGCAGTTGGCTTATATTAGTCGATATTAGTCGGAGGCGAGCGACTGGGGCCGTGAATCGAGATTGGTGTTGCTGATGTGTGAAACCTGATAACTGATACTTACCGTTGGAACGAAGTTAACATATTACCGAAAACTTTAGCGAGGCTACCTTAGAAACATATTTGTTGATGAAACTCTCTCTCTCTCTCTCTCTCTCTCTCTCTCTCTATATATATATATATATATATATATATATATATATATATATATATATATATAGAAAAAAAGTTGAAGAAATTAAATAAATAAGTCATATTTGAGAAGCAAGAAGTTTTGTTAATTATCTTCACTCTTACTACAGCGAATTCCTGAAAGAGATTTATGAATCAACGTACTGAGTGTAAGTAAGACGTCCGCAGATACTTGTCAACAAGTCAAATTGACCGGAACGAAAAATAACCACGCGGCTTGGTCCTCCCTAAACATAAACAAAGAAGGGTGGAAGAATTATTTGGGGTCGGCTGATACTAGCGACCAAGGACTACTGGAATCCTGTGGGTGTGATAAACAGAAACCCCAAAACGTTTACATGCGCACCGAACGAAGTTAGTGACTTCTATAAGTTTAATAGTGCACCCACGGAGAGCACAGTGTAAAGAGCCCATTGAGTAGAGCCCATTGTGCAGAAACTCCATAACGTTACATAAGCTCCACAGCAGAAATATCATGCAAATACCAGGGCCTTTCCTATCATAAGATACTCTGGGCCATTCTTAAAAAGAGGATCTCAGACGGATTTACCAAAATACTAGAAAATTAATGACAATGTACAAGGCTTTACACCCTAGAGACGAGAGAGAGAGAGAGAGAGAGAGAGAGAGAGAGAGAGAGAGAGAGAGAGAGAGAGAGAGAGAGAGAGAGGAGAGGGAGATGGAGAGAGAGAGAGGGAGAGATGTTATATGTATCAAGAAAGAAAGGTGGAAGAGGTCTTGGCAGTTTAGGGTGGTGCATAGATGTTACAATCCAAGAACTCGAGGAATAAACAAAAAAATTAAAGAAAGGTTATTTGTGGTAGACAACAGCTGCAACATATGGACAAACTGAAAAAGAAGAATAAGAAAACAGAAATGGGAAGAAAAATGATTATATGGATACTTCAAAGGGCAAATTAGTGAAGTTGCACATGAAAATATCTGGACATGGTCAAGATGAGGAAACCTCAGGAGAGAAACTGAGTCGCTAATAATTGCTGCACAAAACAATACCATATGAACAAAATATATCAAAACCAAATTGATAAGATACAATAAAACAGCAAATGTAGGTTGTGTAGTGACAGCGATAAGACCATAAACCATGTATTAAGCGAATGCAGCAAACTAGCACAACAAGAATGCAGCAAACTAGTACAACAAGAACCTGCCTGAATTGGAAAGGTGATCCGCTGGGAATTATGCAAAACCTAGATTTTGACCATACACCAAAATGCTATATGCATAAACCAGAAGCTGTTCTTGAAAATTAAGCACTTAAAGTTCTCTGGGACATTGAGATTAAGACGGATTATCTTGCTCCAGCTTGAAGACCAGACTTAGTATTGATTAATAAAACAAGATGTCTTGTCCACATGTAGATTTTGGTTGTACCAGCAGATCCCAGGTTGAAGATGAAACAAAACTTAAAGATAGACAAATACATGGACCTTGCCAGAAAATTGAAAAAGCTGTGGAATATGAGGGTGAAAAGGATACTAATCGTAGTTTGTGCACTTTGAAAAGCCCCAAACAGCTTGGGAAAAGACTGGGAACTTGAGTCAATTCAGACAGCAGCATTGCTGCAATCGGCTAGAATACTCTTGGAGACAAGAGATTTCTTGTCACTCAGTCTCTAGTGAAAGGCCATTAGCTAACACTGGTGTGAAAAACTCAGAAGGAGTGAAATAATAATAATAATAATAATAATAATAATAATAATGATGATGATGATGATAATAATAATAATAATAATAATAATAATAATAATAATAATAATAATAATAGCTCAAACATGTAATAAGCGACTTCAGCAAACGAGCTCAACGAGAATAGAAGGCCAGGCACAACCGAGTTGAAAAGATGGTCAACTGGTAATTGTGCAAGAAATTAAATTTTGACCATGTAACAAAGTGGTATATGAACATCCCAAAATCCGTTCTTTTGTCGTCGGATTACAACTCAATTGATCAACGGGAAATTGATTACCTGGGTCTATTTAAGAAGGTGAACTAGCAAACGTTTATTAGTGAGTCAAAGTCTGTGTGGCACATAAATCCAACCTTGTGTCACAATCAAGTTAATCTTAGTAACTTACCTCTTCTCAAAATATTTTTCTTACGATATGTGATGTTATTTACTTCATCTGGACAACAACAGACAGCTGTTCTGGTTTCAAATAAAAACTTTATTTATAGAAATAGAATACATACATTTAAAAAAAATGTATCCTTCGAGTTTGGCTTAATTCAACTTTGATAGTCTTGAGAAATAATTAATTGTTAAACATCAAATTTACTCGGGAGAATACATTATTTCGGAAAATAATTTTTTTTTTAATTTACGTTAAATAACTGAAACCCTTCGAAGTGGCGTGCAAGCTTGATGACGTGATGGTTTGCCGATGTGCTGGCATATATAAAAAGTACGACCCCAGTTTTGCAAATTCTTTGTTTTCCATTTTCCAAACAAATATCATTGCGTGCAGACTGTGCCATTTAGAATCAATATAAACCAGGCTTTTCATTACAATTCATAATCGAATCTTCAGAAAATTCTGGGAATATAAAACGCAACAAATGGAACATTTCTGTATTGACGTATCAGAAATATTATTGCACATATGATACTATACTGCAAAATGAGTCAAAATAAAATAAAAATAGATATACAATAATAAATATGCCCTTTGCTCCTATTAGATATCATGAGTTTCAAAGATTTTTTTTTGCCATTTATATAAAAGGCCATGATGGAAAAAACTTAGATGTATATGTTACATATCCCTAAGCATAATCTTCGTTTTATATCTCGTAACACACACACACACACACACACACACACACATACATACACATACATATATATATATATGTGTGTATATATATATATGTGTGTGTGTGTGATACCAACATTAATACATATATATTATAGAGCATAGTAATATTATACATATGTACGTATTATACATATATATATATATATATATATATATATATATATATATATATATATATATATATATAAGTAAAGAAATAACAAAAGACTTAGAGATTGAGCATTATAGTCTATTTCAGGGAGCTTAGACAAAGTGTCTAACTCTCCCAACTCATCAGACTGAGGAGTTGGGAGAGTTAGACACTTTGTCTAAGCTCCCTGAAATAGACTATAATGCTCAATTTCTAAGTCTTTTGTTATTTCTTTACTTATATATTTGCTCTGTTACTCTAATATTAAGAGCACACATTGAGCTCTCAAACTGTGACAGTTTAAAAAAAAATAAAACTATTGTGTCGTAAGGAAGATTTCTTCTCTGGACTTTTGGATTATATATGTATATATATATATATATATATATATATATATATATATATATATATATATATATATATATATGGTAGTAAATATGGAAATTTGAAAATGTTTTCATATATATATATATATATATATATATACATTTTCATTGCCTGATGACTGCCACACAGCAAGGAAAGAACGGTAGCAAAATTGTTCCAATGCAAATAAATATAAACAAAAACATTATATATATATATATATATTACATACATATATATATATATGTATATGTATATATATATATATATATATAATATATATACATACATATATAATATATACATAATATATATATATATATATATATATATATATATATATATATATATATATATATATATATACGTGCTTAATTGAAGTCGTGCCTAATTTTGAAAGTTATTTGATTAATAATTAATTGACTTTCAAAATTAGGAACGACTTCAATTAAGCACATATTCTCCCAAAAATTGTCGGCTAAAAAAAAAGCCATATCAAAACACATCGCTTGTGTATTTACTTCTCATATATATATATATATATATATATATATATATATATATATATATATATATGTACGTACATATGTATACAATATATGTTATGAACATCATAAGATCGCGCTGAGAGAACGGATTCCCATGATTCTGTCTGTCTGTCTGTCTGTCTGTCTGTCTCTCTCTCTCTCTCTCTCCCACCCATCACGGTCAAGTCTCCTTGTAGACCATCGACAGGGCTGACTGATGTAGTCTCAAGCTGGTTAGCCTATACTTTTTTGTCCATGTGTATGTGTCTACATATGATCGTCAGTTATGAATTCGTCTTTGCTTCACTAGCAGTGACCATCATCTATTGGTCGTGTTACTTTATGGTTTTGATTAGAATTTAAAATCGCAGAAAATACAGCAAAGGTAGACGCTAAAAGTAGAAAACTACACACAATGATTAGAGCAAATATGAGAATATTAAAAAGTTAAAATCTGATTAATATTAACTACCCACGCCTATTAGGTTACATTGTATTGGATTTTACACTTAAAATATTGGGCTAAACCACATCGGTAAATATAGAATTAGATTTAAAGCGATAATCACACACACACACACACACACACACACACACACATATATATATATATATATATATATATATATATATATATATATATATATATATATATATAAGGATATTAAAACACACAATGCTGTTAAAATGAAAATAATTTATATCATATTCATAGCTATTATTGGACAATATTTCGATTTATAAAAATCATCTTCAGACCTTGTTTTTAATCCAGACTCATCGAGAGAGAAGCAGAAAATAAATTAAATCAAAACGAAAAACATTGATGTTCCAAAAAGCGTGCAAGTCATGAGATCGTTTCATCATTAGCACATGATCGCATGACTTGCACGCTTTTTAAGACATCAATGTTTTTCGTTTTGACTTTAATTTATTTTCTGCTTCTCCCTCGATGAGTCCGGATTAAAAACAAACTCTGAAGATGATTTTTATAAATTGAAATATTGTTCAATATTAGCTATGAATATGATATAAAATATTTTCATTTTAACAGCATTGTGTGTTTTCATATCCTTTTATCTATACTTATACCGTCGGATTCATTTCCTTACTCTTAACTTAAATATATATATATATATATATTCCTTACTCTTAAATTCAATATATATATATATATATATATATATTCTCTGATGTCTCTCATCATCATCATCATCATGTCGCGCTGTTGGCAAGGATATCCATTACAATCTCTCTCCATCCGTCCCTTTCGCTCATCATTCTCGGGAGGGCCTCTGTGCAGCATCATGTATCCGCACAGAGCTGATCAATGTACGTTTTGCTGGTCTGCACACACTAGCGTTCCCATGTGCTGGCTTCCATAGGAGGACGTCGCTTATGACTTCGTCCTTGCTTCTCCAGCAGTGTCCCACATGTCTTGTCCGTCTAACTCGGATGGTTTGGGTGATATGTGGCAGGTGGCCGTACAGCTGCTTTCTCGTAGGGTGCTGTTTCCACGTCTTCTTCAGGATCACCCCATCATTCTTGTATAGCTCCCATCTAGTTTATTCTCTAGTCGCTTCGTTAGGGTCCAGGTGGTGCAGCCAAACAGCAGCACTGACACGACAACGGCCTGGACGAACTGTCTCTTTAACTTGTCTGTGAGATTGGATTTCCATATGACCGATAATATATTTATAGCGGCCCATGCCTTTCCTATACGTGCATTAACGTCGTTTTCTGTGGAGGAGATGTTACTGCCTAAGTATCTAAATTGTTCTACCGAGTTTAGGAGTTTAAACACACGCATTTTCTCAAATCACACACATACTTACACATATAAATGAATACACATAATATATGCAACCAACTGCATACACAATACATTATTCAGCACAGTACATTGTGCAACACAACACCCACTCTGCATTTATTCAACCCATTAGCATTAGCAGTTGCCCTGAAAGGTCAATATTTAAATGGAATTTAACTCAGAGCTTTCCTTCTCTTAGGCCAATTGCCACACCAAGGTTAAAGAGCTCAGTCTGCGCTACGTTTTAACCATTGCTGGAGAGAACATAGTTGGAATCATACTCTTCCAAAGAATATTAACACTATGAGAAAAGCTAACAGCCTATTCCCGCATTTGAACTAGGTTCACTGTGTCTATTTACTATGACGATAACAATTAAACAACGGGATCCCCCACTTCAAGAAATCCATACATACATCGGTTGCTCTGATATTGATCCTCAAGAGGATCATTGTACCATTGTTCAAGTATGTATTTTATACTTTTCTTTTTGGTTTTGCTCTTGTACTTTCTTGGTTTCTTCATGTAGTGTCAGACTCCATATCGTTTTTCATTTTGAACATTTAATACTCTCTTGTATTCGTTTTCTCATTTGCTGATCGAGCACAATTGTTTCTTGTTTTGTTTTGTTTTTTCATGTTATGTTTGTGTATATGTTTTGTGATATCTATATCAATGGTTTGTGTCTCGTGTTCATAGCAGTGTACGAGCAATATGACTCGAAAAATAATAACCAAAAGAGGCACCATCAAGCATACATACATAGAATACAAATAATCACTACGTTCCTACGTCTTGGGTAAAGAAGCTATTAACGATGGTAAGAAACCGAAAGGAAAGCAGTAAATTTAACAACAACAACAACAACAACAACAACAACAACAACAACAACAATAATAATAATAATAATAATAATAATAATAATAATAATAATAATAATAGGAACAACAATAGCAAAAAGAGCAAAGAAAAACTAATTCCAATAATGTCAACATAAAGACATTCAGTAAAACAAAACAAAAAGAAAATGGAATGAAAAGCAACTCCCTGGATACTTCAAGCGTATAAGTGGGAAGATTGCACTGTAGATTATCGGGACTTGTGTAAAAAGGGATAAACTTAAAAGAGAACTTGAATCTCTTTAGATAGCAACTGAGAATATTGGTAAAAAACAAGTATATCTAAAACGGTTATATACAATAAAACGGTTAATCACATAGTAAGTGAATCCAGAAAACTGACACGAAAGTAGTATTAGACTAGAAAATAATGGATGTGAAGGGTGATTCATCGGGAATTGTGTAAGAGTTTAAAATTTGATCATACCAACAGTATATTCACAAATCGGAATCCGTGCTAGAAAATGAGAAAATAAAATTTTATATGATTTTCAGATACAAGCGGATCACACAATCTTAGTCAAAAGGCCAGTCCTACAGTAAATTAACTCACAAGTTTGTCATCTAGAGGGTTTTTCTGTTATAGCGGAACATAGACTGAAAATGAAAGAATGCGAAATGATAGACACATATTTCAATCTTGCAAGAGCTGATGGGAAGCAGAAATTGACGATGATACAAAGTGTAGTCACACTTAAAAGGTGCTGATGTGAAAATAGAAGAAGAAGAAGAAGAAGAAGAAGAAGCAGCAGCAGCAGCAGCAGCAACAGCAGCAGCAGCTGGATTATGTCTGTAAAAATCCATTTAATACACCCAAATAACAATAAGTAGACAATTTGAGACATAGGGATAATTCTGTTCTTTAATATAAATTGTATTTCTCAAGCATTAATATAGATCTGTGCCTGTCTGTATGTGATTTAAAAATGGGTCCTATTAAAATTTGCCTAAGTATGAAAGATGCCAAAGATTTAAACATCTTCTCCTAACAGCCAAATTACATACTGGACATCAACCAATCTCGGTCTTTGTAAGGTCAATATGTTTCACCTGGCTTGCCATATTTGGCTTCCGGTTGATTGGGCAACGGAACCAAACAGTGCACGTTCCAATAATCGTTAATTAGTAATTAGCATTGAAAGTTTGCTTTGTATTTCTCTCTTTGATAACAACGGGGCTGTGAAACAATCTATAAGAGAATTAGATGAATAGGCAGTGGCAAGTATTGCTTTATGGTTTTGAAAGCTTATCAGAAATTTACTGAGGCGTTTATAATTCATGTATATCTCTGGCATTACCAAACGTAAAATTATATAACTGTATTCTGTCGATGTCGGATAACAGAAATGTATTTTATGCGCAAATCAGTGACCATAAATGGCTTAAATCAAATGAACACCTTAGATTGGTTGGTAATTTGGATGGTTTTACGGCATGTCAATATTTTATTGGTTATTTTATGCCAATGTCAGGTTAAGTTTCCTAGTCTCCGATTATGTACGGTAAAAGATTACCTTCAGAATCATTTTAAGGACGTAATAAGTTAATTATGTCAAAAATATATATTTCACACATAGACGGGACTCTATAACACGTACTACCAAGTATATATTTACCCAACCCGTTTTAAAAATTATTTTTCTTAGAGTTCTCAACTATATGAATGTAGGAATTATATTTTTGATGTGAAATGATAGATGTAAACATTTTATTTCTTATTATTGTATTTCCCAGCAATAAGTTTTTAAAAAAGAACACGTGATGAAAATGCTTGCACTCTGCCAAAATTTGGCAGAACTAGTTAAAAAAACCAAACAGATTATCTTTCTAGGTTTTGTCCGATACAATAGAGATCCTTCCATAAAGAACTTTTGAAAAGAATTTAAACGCTGCATAAACAGGCTATTTTGACGCCGTACATACAGTAAACACTTTCCCATCCAAATAGTGCATTAGTAACGGGGATGTTACACATGGCACACTTATAACAATTTGATTTAAATTGCTCTATCCCTTTTTGACTTAAAGGAAGACGTTTTATAAGTTATTATGAGTATTACGTGATATATAAACAAGCTGCAGACCAGTCCACACTGGGTGGTAAGACTCTGAAATTAGTAAACCACTTCACGTACCTAGGTGATAATATCTCATCTATAAAAGTCATGTGCGCACCCGCTTATCCTGGTGAAGTAATTAATTTCACCGCTCTCTACAGTATAATACACACACACACACACACACACACACACACACACACACACACTCATATATATATATATAATATATATATATATATATATATATATATATATATTATTAAGAGGCTTCAAATAAGACATGCTTAATAGTGGTAGAGAAGCAAGGACGAATACTTATATATATATATATATACTAGCTAAAGTACCCGGTCCATGACCGGACTAAAATGAAATTTGGATCACCAGGGAGTGAGAGAGAAAGTGGAAGACAGTAGTTAGAGAGGGGGTAAGAGGAAAATAATTCTTGAAACTAAAATCATTGAGAATTTGTATATTTCAGGATTTGTATTTTCTGTTTTATAGTTTAAAATTATTTCATATTATTATACAACAAATTGAAAGTATTTGTTTGTATATTTTTTTGTTATTGTTTTAAATTTTTTGTACATGACAACAATTCACATTTAGTTCTTAATTGCATGTTGAGTTTAAAAAGAAGCTGAGAATTGAAAATTTAAATTCTTCGTATTGCAATATCTATTTTTGCTAAAACCTAAGATAGTATTATAGGGACCACCA